>VZTJ01000748.1:764827-1040059 GCA_013397795.1 Orthonyx spaldingii
AAAAAAGAAAGATTGTCAGGAGACGACCTGGTTGTGGGAAGAGGCACTTAATTCACTGCATGAATGACTCACGGTGAATTACTTGCATAACTCCACTCAAGGAAATCACTACTCTGCAAAAGTGCATACATGTTAAATCAACCAAAACACAGAGCGGTCCATATTCTTGGTACAATGCTGCCTTCCTGCTGGTACAGAATGAGGAAAAATCCTCACAGCTGGGCAGGGAGGGGGAGAAATCCTCTTTTTTGGTATCCTGGCAATGTTTTCAAGAGACAGTTCAACAGGGCTCACTTGTTCTATTCATGCTTGGCACTTACATTGAAAAGAAAATCCAAGCCTGTAATATTCAAGAACAAGCTCTTGTTGACAGTGAAATTTTGACTAATAAATCTGAGGCTGCATTTCCCACCCAACTCAATTTAATGCCATAAGATAATTATGGTCCTTTCCTGGAAAACAGAGAGCTCCATGAAGAAGGTCAGCTGGCAGGAAGACTAGCAAGATTTGCTTTCTTCAGAATACTCAGGATAAGTAACTGCTTCCTTTATTTGCTATCTCTGTTTGAACTGTGAGGTACAAAGCTTACTAGAATTGAACAAAGGAAACTATTTTTCACTGTTCCACCTCACTTTAATTCCCTATAGCAAATATCCAAAACTGAAAAATAGAAACAGAGAAATAGAGACAAAAAAAAGAAAAAAGCACCATAGCCCTTTGTAAGTCACATGTGCCTGACACAATCCACCAGCCATACTTCAGGCACCATATTCAGATGTTAGTGTGAGCAGGTGATACACATCCCCTTGGCTGCAAAACAGTGATTTAAACTGCATAAACTGGGAGCTTTTTCTTTGGGTATAGTGAATGCAGAAACTTCAGCTAGTATTCCAGAGCCCTTGTGTTAGGAGCTTGATTGATTCTAAGAACAGCTTGGTCTACAGGGAGACTCGCTGCCTGTATATGGGAGGAGGAGCAGCTGCAGTAGGAACAGCTGGGCACAGAGAGTATCCCATCTGGAGCAGGGCTCCACATGGTAGCGATTGCGCTCAGGGCAACAGCATCCTTGGGGAGACAGAAGCAGCGAGTTTGCCCTGGTAGAACTGCCCAGCAGCTGAAGCACTGACTGACGACAGCAGACCTGTGTGGTGGCAGCTGCAGCCTGGGCCACCACCGCCCCACTGGGGCCAGAAAGCAGGAATGAACACAAGCAAATGGATCCTGCTGCCCAATGACATCCCAGCTATGCTGACAGAATAGAGTAGAAGCCCCAGCTCCTCCTGGTGTTTCTACAGACAATCGTTGAATAAAATGCATAAATACTCCCTGGAACTTGGACTTGAATCTAAATAATTCCCTACATCATTCACTCATGGTGAACATTCCCATAAAAAATATCCTCAATATTATGTTTTGGTGATGCACTAGATGGGAAGATCCAAGCGGCTCAGCCTAAGGAAAGCCTACAACACCCAAAAGCATGCTCTAAAAACCCAGGGTATCCCATGCAGGAGAGGGACAAGAGCTCTGGTGCAGCTTTTAACTCGTGTTTGAAGAAAGCAAGTATGATCCCAGTATTCTGTGTTGAGCCCAGCAACTTAAAAGTAGGATGTGCCCTGGCTCCTGAATGGCAATGGGACTACCTCCAGTTTCTCCTCAAGGTTATTGTACCTTTCAGCATGTACTGGATCCGTGGCTAAGATCCATAGGGAATTTTGTATCTCTAAACAGATGAAGCTATTGACTCCAGGCCAATTTGGGAGTTAAGTGGTGCCAAGGTGCAGACAGTGGAAACCCGATTTCATACATCAGAGTATGGCCCTGATTTTCTGTACATTAATATTGCTCCAAATCCATGAACCAGCTTTAAACGCTAAGTTTATGAAATTCATGCTTGTTTTGTGAGTAGATTCCTAAAAAGCATCTTTGGCTTTATTACTCTTCAGCAGCTCTCTTTCAGGCAAGGAAACAAATCTCCCTCTTCCACTTCTAAAATAGAACTGCTGCATTAACATGGCAGCACATGCATTTGGCAAGTGCTTGCTCTGGGAGGTATAGCTCCAGGTGGATATTGCACATCCCACAGGTGACTTGTGCTGTGACAACCCAAGCCAAATTCACTTACAGGCAACTAAGACAGCTGCCTGGTGGTTGTGAGGTAGACTTTTGGTAGAAACACATTCTTAACGCATATTCCATGGTATAAAAGGACAGATAACAATTCATATTGCACCAGGTCCTGCAACTTGCTGCACTGGGGGATTATTGACAAATGCACAATTCATCCTGTGCTAAAAAGCCTGCATCAAAATAGCAGAGTGAAGTACTTGAGATAGTTGGAAAACATAGGGAGGGGTTTTGCATGGTTTTCAGAAAAAAGCAGTTAAGAGTGTCTTGCTAAATTAAGCAACGAACTTGTCAGGCAGAAGTACAGGACTGAGAGGGAACACCAGATTTTGGAGTTATGCTGCTAACCTACCTCACTTCTGTCCACTGACCTTCCACATTTCCACTGTCCAGCCCAGTGAGCTTGACATCTGCTTTGGGCAGAGACCATACCCCATCTGCACTGGTACAACTTTAGTGGTTCTTCAATCAGGATTTTTTGAAATCTATTTGCAATACTTTTTACCAATTAAAGCAAAAATCTTGGTATTGTGGTCTGAAAGATCTCAGACTACAGACAACGGGTAAAAACCAAGGTGGCATGTATTACTGTGTTTTGTACCTCCAAGTGGAGGATTTTCAGCTCTTGGGGCAATGCCACTGAGAGGTGTTTGGAGGTGTCAGACATGTCCTGACTTAGCTCAGCCCATAACTTCTGCCTTCAGCCACACATTTGCAATGACAACAGACCTAGGCAGGCTTCTGAGAAATGCCTTTTATTGTATGACAGCAGTTGTCACATGAACGTCCACAAAAGAAGTAATTCCACAGCAATACCAAAATCAAATTATTACAACAAATACAAGAACCAAACCAAAACAAAACCAGAGTTAAAATGATGAAAAAGCAGCGCGCTGTTACACAATGTAAAACATACACAGAAAGCCACATCTTCTGCAAAACTGTCATGCTCATCGCCATCACAGGAAAGAAGTGATTTCAACTCTTTCTTCCCTCCTCCATAAATAAGAGGCAAACTTTGAAGTGAGATATTTCAAAGGGTCAGATTAAAAAAAAAAAAAAGGCAGCATTTCTTCTGATTCCTTTTGCAATCTTATTTCACACATGTATTGGGAAGGCTAAAAGAAACCACCAACATTAATTAAGCAACCAGCATTACTGAGGCTGGTGACAAGATCCTCCCTCTTCCAAAGGACACTACAAATGGTATCACAGAAGACTATCCCCATCTGGCAAATGGTGCAGTTCACTAATGAGAATTTTTGTCCTTAAAACAAGCAAATAAGCAAAACATGAAATAGCCTGTCCTGGCGAACTGTGGCTTTGAAAATTGCCAACGTGCTTTGTTGGCTCACAGTGGTCTTTTGAGAAGGGGCGGAGCGAAGACATACCAAAACAAATGTATGAAAAACAATTATTGAGATCAGAAGTAAAGGCTGTTCCTAGATTTTTAGACCAAAGAAACAACAATTCTGTAACTGATGATTTTCAGCATTACTGTATAAAATTATATTTATTAGAAATAAGACTCTGGAATACTTTAAGGCACCTCATGGTGAAGAAATATTTTAAAGGCTTGAATAACTCAGAAGGCTGAGTTCTTTTTCCAAGATCCCCAGTAAGGAATGCAACTTAAAGTAACCTGCTTTGCTATTTCCAAATAAAGCACAACATTTTTCAAAGTGGAAGTTTAAAACTATTTAAATTCTTCTTTATAAGGAAACATAAAACACCTCGCTGGAAAGATAATGTATTCATTTAACAGACCAAGACTTTCACCACATGAAGGCCTTTTTCTTTCCCTGATCTGAATTCTGCCATTCAGGTACAGTGCACCTTTTTACCCAACTGAAATGAAATGGGTCAGTCACTCAATCAACATTTGAACAAAACAGTTATCAACAACAATGCCAACAAAAGAATCTAAAAACCAGTTTCCTGAATAAAATATTTTTGTTGCTTTAAACTGTGAAGGTGAGCCAGTCCGCCTTCGGTATGAGAATAAATGGCATCAAATGGGTTGATTTTCCCCCTCTGGACAGTGAGCCTGAGGGGGAGGAGGAAGGCATGGCTGGGAACTTGCCAGGCTTTGAGTTATCAATCATTTGTTTCACCTCCACCCCTTTCCCCTCAGAGTTGTTTTAATATTCATTAGGTTCAAGAAAGTTCTGTTGTACTGTTATCCTGATTGGAAGTTTTAAACATGTTCCTCCCCTGTTAGAATGTGATTGGGTCCTGTCATTCCTTGTCATTCCCTGATTTGTTAAACCCTAGATCCTCCCCTTGTTCCACCCCCTTCTGTTCTGTATAAAAATCCCTGTAACCACTGTTCTGGTCTCTTGATGGCCTTGCATCCTGAACCTCTGCTGGCCTGTGTTGCTACAATAAAACCTTTGGGTGCTGCTACCTAGAGTCCCTCTGCTCCTTCGTCCTCGCCTCACTACTTTATTACCGACTGCTGCTGCTCCCAGAGCCTAGGAGCTGACGGCTCCCAAAAGGAGGCAGACAGAAGCCTGCACAGCCTGCAGGCAGTCTGACCTGGTCGAGCGCTATGTCGCCCACTGGCTATCGGGCAAGCCTACGGTCAGCGACATTAAACCAAAAAGATGAAATAATGCCAATGATAGACATGAATGACTTGCTATCAGTTGTTCTACTCAGCAATTTATGGGTTTCAAGTGTGATTTTGTAAAAAATTTGTTTTGTCTTGATATTTGATACCTACAGCGAGTAATGTCGTGCCAAAACACGTGAAGAAACAGAATCAGCATTTCAGAGATAGCTAACATTTTTGCGCACATTCAAAAAGCTACAGGATCAAATTAATTCTAGCTTATAGACTGATAGCTAGATCTGTCAGGGTCTCATACCAGTGAGTCTGCAGCAGCCAGCGTTCTGGAGTTCTGTTCTGAAATATAACTTACCATAGATTCATTTCAGAGCTGAAATGAACTAAAACTGTAATTATACCCTTGGTTTATGCATGCAGATCTCCTTAGGTCTGATAAAAAAATATAAACTCAAAGTATGTAGGGCCAGGAGAACTTACTATTCTCTTGGAGTATTTAAAAGTCTCTGTATTATACATCGTACTTCCTCTTTTGTAAGAACTAACTGTTTGGAAATAAGAATTCCATATTGTAAAACACAGACTCCAAATATATCCACACTGCTCAAAAATAAAAGATAAACATAGGAGCTTAAAGTCCCACCTCCATGTAGCACACTGCCTTACTTGTCAACTCACCCTACTTCTGTTTTGCACCCCTCCAACTAGGTCTTTCCATGGCAAAGCTTGAGCAGAGTTTGGACATGGACCCATGGATCCTTGCCAAAAAGGCAGTTATGGACAAGGCCATGAGGTTGAACTGTCTTTATGCTACACAGTCCCCCAGCATTATCCAACATGACTTCACACATTTAAACTTTACATCTTTACATACCTGTGCAGTGCAACCACTACTCTCACTCAGCTGCAGCAGCCCTATCCTTATTTCAGACAACTTTAATGGAACAGAAAACAGCCACAGAACACACAAAATGGTAACTGTGTGCTAGGACATTGTGTAAATGGGCTGCAGGAGCTCAGAGAAGCCCAAGGGCCAAGCAATACAAGACGTGGATGTGGCTGGTGTGTTCTCAGAGGGATCTGCTGTGAGCACTACTTATATGAGCGCATCTGTGCCACATGGCTTGGTGGCGGGTAGCTGCCCCTGGCTGGCTGATATTTATCACCAGATGTAGCACAAACCTCCTACTGCACATCACTGTGTGAAGTTCAGTTCCACTGATCTCACTGGAACTTGTTACAGTGTAAGGTGCTACACACCGCAGGAGAAGTGTTAGGACTTGCCAAGAAAAGGCTGTGGACAACAGCACCTCATTTTGTAACTCCCCTCTAATGATTTCTAACTGTGTAAGAGGGTGTTACCAGCAAACACAGATGCCTGATGTTTGTTCCACAACCTCCAAAGCGCCCCTGTCCCTCAGAAAGCTGGCTGGTGGCACTGCAGACACAATCCCCTCTCTCCTGGGATCTCACAGCAGGAAAGCAAGCCCCACTGCAGGGAGGATGCCGCAACAGGGGAACAAAGATTCTGCCTCTCACCATTGGGCTGGCTCCGAGCAGGAGAATGTCCAAGATGAGTGACTGTGCCCAGGCACAGGCTTTGGCCTCAATTTATTTCTCAATAAGAAGTAACTTTGTATTTGACTCAATTATATTCTGATAGAACTGCTTGAAATGGGAAACATTCATGTTTACCTTACTTTTAGACCACTGGACGAACATCAGGTAAATAACATTTGTTTGGCATTACAAAGGTAATAGCAAGCATCTTCAGTATTTTTTTAAAAAGCACAATATTTTCCATGTCCTGAAGAAATCTGTTGCCCTTTAATCTCCCCTGTGCCCTTTAAACAGCGAGATGAACAGACGTATTTTCTACTGGACCTCAAAGAACAGCTCACTAAATTTGAAAAAATCTGAAGCAGCACAGCACTTGCTTTATTTTTTAAACATGGGAATAGTGCCTTTGTGTTTAAGTGCTTTGCTGAATCAGGACATAACTTATGAATATTGAACCCCTCTCTCACTGCATTCCTTTCTATCAGCAACAGCCATTCAAAACTACAGGTTGTATTTTCCTACCTATTCTGGCAGGATGGTAACTTCAAACAGCTGAAGTTCAGCAGAACCCCTGATGCAAAACTTTAAACATACTAAAGTTACATATTTTTAACATATATCTAATGAATTTGTTGTGTACCCTGCAGTTACAGCTTTGGCTTGAAGGCACAAATATTAAGGCACAATAAATGCAAATAATGTATACATTTCAATGTGTTGTGTTGAAGATAACTTTGTACTACACAGTATTTAGGTATAATGATAATGTCATTCAAACATTTCCTCAAGTTATTTTAATACCTTTTTTCCTTTGATAACCTGGGTAAAAAGAGGAATGTATGTTAAATTATTTAAATATTTCTTCAGTGCAAATATGGTAATTTTCTTCTAAAGTACAGAAGATTGAGACTGATTTTTCAGCATTTGGATTTTAGCAAAATAAAACTAATATTTACATTCATCTTGAACAGCATTATTTGAAGTGTTTATCAAAAAAAAAAAAGAGTATGTAGTACTTCTTTTTCTATCAAAAAGAAAAAGTGTTTTTGGCTTCTTCAAGTTTTTTCTACCAACCTGCATAGGTACTTGTGACAGGTAGAAAGACAGTTGCTCTAGACAAGTTGCACACTACCAAATCTGCTGTTTAGACAGAGCTGTCATGCTAATGTGACACTGAAAAAAATTTGGTTTTGCTTGCTCTCAAAATATTTCTAAAAGAAAAAAAAAAAGGACACATTCCAATTATTTTACTAAGCTCCAAATATGCACACTAGACCTGTTAGGTGTCCTGCACCTGTTTAAATAAAAGAGATCTCTACCACGTAACTTTCAAATAAAAACAGAATCAGCCTAATTTCCTTAGCAATACAAACATAATTAGTTGGAAAGAAAAACATATTGCACTGAAATTAAAGAAACAGGGACAGTAAAATTTTTCTTCTCAGTATTAAATAGGAAGGATGTCCAGTGCAAAGAATCGCCCCCCTCCCTTTCCTCTCCCGTTGACATTTGCAAACGCTGTCACCTGAGTTCAGATGATCTCAGGTTTACATTCTATAGAAAACAGTTAAGGCAATGAGGAATCACAGTGCAGTTTCAGTTATGGATAATCCTGAGGAAGGATCCAAGGAGTCTGTGCCAAGCTGACCGTTCTGAACAACTTCTGGGTAATTCTTACTGAAGTATACCTAGGAAAAATATTAGATTCTCTAAGTAATTATGCACAAAAGTCCATTTAGGTTCAAACAATATTTCTGGAGATAAATATAATAGAGATAAATACATATCCTTAAGGAATCCCAATGGAAACTTCAGATTAGTGGCATTCAGTAAATGTATGTCACTGAAAAATTAGTAAAATTACTACATGAACTTACATTATAACAAAATGTGAGAAAAATCCCACACAACCTGTAGATCCCCTCAAATTTTGTTAATTCAGATGAATAGATATGTTTTATTGCTTTACATTAAACTGATAAGTAAAATCATTTACTAGCTCAAAACATGGAGATAAATTAAAAACAGGATGACAAAGAAGCTGTGAAATCTTGCGTCTGCACAAGGGTTTCTCATTTTCACACATAAAATGAACACAATGGATTTGGATGTTAAAATCAGGTTGTAATCCCTATATTTTACAAACTATGATTGACAACCATTGAAACTTCGAAGTATATGTATGAAATATCCCAGCGTTTAATTTGTGCTGCAGAGCAGTTATAGGGCCTATAGAAATGTGATCTTTGGATAGTGAGCCACAATAATGAAAGAAGAAGCAAAAGCTTTAACAATGACTCAACCAAGCAACTTCTCTAAAACGTAAGATGATACCAAATAATAGGACAGTTCTTTGCCAAGCCTTTGAGTTCCTGAATTCTACCAATTTCTAGCTCAACTAGAAGAGATACAGGTTTCCTGATAAATGTATAATCAGAACATAAAGGAAATGAAATGCTGTCAAGTTTCACTGTTCCACAATCATCAGTTTTTAGCAGCTGTATCATATCTCTGTTCCTTGACAGATGCGCATAACAAAATGAAATAATGTCAAGACTTGTGTGCTCTTATCTAAAAATGTGTTTGGGTGAAAAAGGACTTCAAATGCAATTTTTTTTTCAAAGAAGAATGTGAAAAGTTTTGTTTGAGTCTTTAAAAACCGAAAATACACTATCTTTCCAAAGCTGACACGTGTCACGAGTTAGGTCTCATAGTCAGACTGCTTTGAGTACAGCTTATGAAACATTTCTGCAATTTATATTTAAGAGTGTTGTCAACAAAGTTCAGTTTGTTTGATAATAATGTCCTTTTCATATACATGAATACATGTATAAGACACATGGGATAAAAAAGAAAGAGTCATTCTACAAAAATGTTCCTGTGTAAGTACCACTGTCATCTTTTGTGCATAGTCGCTAACACAGGGTATATATATATGCATCTTTACAAGTTTCAAAGAATATTAAAGTCTGATTTGAATCAACAAAAGAATTGGAAATCCTGTTAAGAGACATTCCCCAGTAACCAGTCACAAGCAGATGCAACAGAGGAAAGTTAATGAGGCTGCTGACTGCACACACGCTGCAGACGGAAGCCTCAGTATTCCCATCCCATTTCTGGTTTAAAACATAAAACTTTGGCATACTTTTAATGCAGCTTTTGAATGTAATTTTTTTTAATGGAAAGCTAATAGAAAACCGTGGCACATTACTAGAGATGTAATGAAATGGCAGCTGCTTTTCAACTGTCTCATTGCAATTCTTCCCCTGAGCCCAATCCCTCAAGGTATTAAATGCCCAAGTCTTTACACAAGTTTCTTCCACTGCCAACAGAGCTGCAACCTTTTTAAAAGTAATCACTTAGGTGAGATAACACTTAGTATTTTAATATTTACACATCTGTCATAGCTTTAAAGTAAAATAAAACAACCCTTATTTTCCCCTCAAAGTACTTAAAACCTGACTGACAGAAACTCAGTCCTATCCTGATGTCACCAAAGCCTGCAGAAAAGCCTCTCTCAACACTGCCAAGAGCTGGGAGAACACACCAACTTCTGTTTATCTGAAAAATTGAGCACTTTTATTTTTTTCTTTTTTCACTGCTTGATGACTATTTCTCACTTTCCGGCAGGATTTTCTCCTAGCAGCTTCTTGTAAACTGAGCAAAGATAAAAACAATCTCAGGATGTCAAGCATAACTCAGTTGCCATCAGGCTCACAGACTGTTTAACATATACTTAGCAGCCTCCAATCTGAGTTGTGCCTGTGTTGTTTTCTTTGACATTTGCACAAAAAATGGGGATACTGAGTCACCAAGTGAGCCATACAATAGCAACATCGATCAATTTGGAAGCCTGAGCTAAGGTTCCTGCTCAGTCTTGCAATGCTTTGCTCAGAGGTCCGTGCGATTTTTTTAAAAAATTATGTTTCTTAAATATGCCCAAGTTAGTCTTCCCAATTTAAGATGTGTAGTCCCTCTTAATTTGCACTTAAAGCACATATGCAGAATTAATACTTTTCCAGAAAATGCATTTAAAGTTTCAGCTTACTGAAGGAAGTTCTTGGTACAAGTTTGCATTGTACAGGTCCAAACTGAAATAAATCAAGATTCAGATCCAAAATGCAATAAATCAAATAATCATTGGCAAAGCATAGCCACATACCAAACCATTTTACTTAGCAATCCACTGTAATGCTTTTTGAAAAGTATGTATATATGTCATACTACCATTTCTTTTTATGTGCAGCATGCTGTTTTTCAAAAACAGAAAGAAAGCTGTTCTTCATAAAAACGATTCTTAGTAACCACAGGAGGAATGTGGGAAACCAACAGCAATACATGCAACAGACTCAGTAGTGTAAAAGAAAAGCCATTGGAATCAGCTCTTCTGACTAAGCAACTTCTCTGAAAGTATGCGTGAAGCACAAGGGACAGCAATAACAAAACCCCTGAATTGTTCAAGTCCTTCAATCAGAAAGAACTATAACTCTGCTTCTGGGTAGCTGCTGACTGGAGATACAGTCTCTTGATTCCCATATTTTTGGGCCGAGTGAGGATAGGCACCATGCTTTGCATTCTTGGCAGATGCTAAAGCTTGTATCTGCCTTCTAGCCTGGGAGTTAGCAAACTTTTTCATCAAACCACATTTCAGCAGAGACTGGTTCCTGGATCTCTTCCCTTCCTGTACAAAATCACATAACATTGATGTGGTAACTGCAGATGACTATATGGGCAAGTAACATCAGGCAATTATTTTTATAC
Organism: Orthonyx spaldingii; assembly: GCA_013397795.1. Lineage (NCBI taxonomy): Eukaryota > Metazoa > Chordata > Aves > Passeriformes > Orthonychidae > Orthonyx > Orthonyx spaldingii. Next base: position 775,845 of record VZTJ01000748.1, read on the forward strand.
ATTTTGAATCATCTTTGAATGCAATTGTGCAACTGGGGAGAGCTCCAGGGAAGGAAGGAGTGACAGCATGACATAGCTAAATTTCTACAGATGACAGCTGGACAGCCTCACCTCTTGCCTTTCCGAGGATCAAGCCTTAGGAAGCTGGCCTTCACTTTATAGACAAACAATGGTCATATGAATTTGAGGCTACTCTTTTAAACATCATTTATATAACCTCCAGATTGTCATGCACATACCCATGGCTAACCCATTCCTTTCTAGTAAGAAAATAAATGAAGCTAAACTGCAGCCATGGAAAAGAACAGCAGAACTCATAACACAGCTTAGTTCAAGACAAAGCTGTTTCCTCAGTCCTGCAATTTGTGCCACACAAGAATTTATAGTGTGTGCTCTTACCTACAACGCTTTACTTGAAAAACTTTTTAAAAAAATAAAATCTGAGAATATGAACTGACACAGAAATCTCTTCCCTGATCTTCAAAAAGTCCAGTCAAATACCATCCAGACATGAGCACACAGCCTCCATGACAGCACAGTTTTAAATTTTTTTCCAGCTTGCTGGAAATGTGTCTATTTTTACTATAAAATCATCAGGCACCTGCCATTTTGTTTCCTGTCTTTGTGTGTTGTTCTCTGTCTACTGGTCTTTTGTTTCCCCAGGTAACAGTTTAGATTTTGTGTTTCCTTAGCTTTGCTCCACACATCCAGCAACTTGAGGGAAGGAAAGCATAAAGGCCATAAAGGCTAAAGACCTTTGCCTCTTGCCTGTAAAACGCTCTCTTACATTGTTACCTGCTTAATACCAGTGCCTTACTTGCATGCTGGAAGCACAGTTACATGAGTTCCAAGCAAGCTGCTGGCAATCTGAGCATTGCCAGTCTTAGCTGAAGCAATGCTGAAATTTCGTTGGCACTGAGAGAATTAAAATCTTGCTCTGGACATCCTGTGTGGCAAATTATCAAGAAAAAAGAAAGCAAGCCAAAGCTATTCAAAGAGTTCCTCAATCACAGGTCATTCTTTTTTATCTTACCTCTGCTTCAGCTTTCCATCTGAAAAGTGGAGATGATATAGCCTTACCTCACAGGCATATTATGAAAATGAATCCACTGATGTCTGTTAAACACTTTGCTTGCCAGAGGAATGCCCACAATTACATTAATAATTCTGTACTCCGAGTAGGATTTGAATAGTAAGCAGTAAATCAGGCACAGAGCCTTGTAGGGAACAAGGAGGCGACAAAATGTTCAATAGCTGTTTCTTAACTGAGCCCTGCTCATCTTGTGTGCAGAACAGAGCCAGGGTACAAGAACGAAGGAAGGGAACACACAGCAGCAGGAATGTGGTCAAATCCTCAGGGACCATAGTATGGTCACAGGCACTGAACCCCAGCTAAAATCTGATGGTCCCTTTTAAAAATATAGACATAACAGATAAATGCTTGATTCTGCAGCCCTAACATGTTTTTTACAGCAAGTTAAGATCAATGCCCAGCACAAGTGAGTATGTCCTACATTATTTACACTTACTGTTTTGTGTACACACAAAAGGATGCAAGAAAACCAGTCTTTCAACTTGGGGCATATAAATACATGTATCATTTGGAAGTCTGTGTATTTCCCACTGAAAATTATGGCTTTGCCTTGCAAAACTGACAGATTCTTTAGTGGAAGGCTTACTGTAACACTGAATATGCTAATTTGGGATAAACAAACTGCAGAGACAAACTTAATTATCTCTTCTTCTAAAATTACCCTTTTTGCTGTTTCAATCAGAGAAGCTGCTTCAGTCTTGCCCACTTGTTGCACCATTTTGTAAAACAGGCTGTCTTGTTCTTGCAGCAAAATGTAAGGTTCACCATATTCTTTCAGTCTTCCCGCATCTAAAACCTGTTAAATCAGCAGAAACCAATGTATTAACATAAGAAAATTAAAACCTAAATGTTACAGACTAGAAACCAAATGTAGGCAACTATAGGCAAGGGGGAAATGTATGCATTTTTAGTGCTAAGATGAATTTTGAACCCTAAAAATGAATTCTGTCCTCTTCAAACTAGTATAGCACTTTCTCAGTTTACAGACCTGTTGTGCAATTTTTAGAGTGCCCTACAGCCATTCCACCTATAGGAATCCAACGCAAAGTTATGCAGAATATGGAAATACAATGTTTGTGCAGCCAACAAAGCAGATTATAAGAGTCATTGTGTAAGAAGGAAACAAAGAGGTTCAAAATGGGCTCTGAAGTAAACAGCTGTGGGTAAAAACCACGCAATAACCACCAAGACGGTTAAGGGAGAATAAGTAGGTCTTTTGAATTAGAGGTGAAGATGTAATTAAAGAAAATGAGAGTGTTGCTGAAAAGATAAACAATTTCTTGCATCAGGTTTTGCCAACTATGTATTAGAAAGATATTTAAACCTGATCCTGTTCTTTCCACATAAAGAAGAGATGAAATGCCACCATGGACACAGGTATCCAAAAAGAGTTCAGGAAGGAAGAAGGAAAGAACAACAGAGAAATTACATAAGCATTAAGTCAATAAGCCACAGAGGACATACACAGTCAAAAAAATAGAAAAAAAAATTAAGAATAAGCTGATCGAACCTCTAAGAAAATATTCTCAGACTAGTGACTTCATTTAAGGTCTACATGGCAGCAAATATTGAACTTACATTTTTTAAAGCCTTTACAGAATTAATTCAAGGAAATTTTAGACTAGCATATATATTTTGAGATAAGACAGCAATTTAACTGAAACAGTCATTAAAATAAAAGAAGACACACAAATCACAGGTAGAATTCGTTCTCCACAGTTTTAGCAATCACAAATCTGATCCAATTTTTAATGCACCAGAAGAAAACTAAAGGAAAAATGGTTTATATGGATTTCCAGAAGGGTATCTGGTATAACTGAATAACCGTGCTACAAATAACAAAGCTTTTCAAAAAGCTGGACAAAAAACAAGAGATTTGAATTAAACAGTGCAGTTTTCTTTGTAGAAAGCTGAACAGGTGGGAACTGGTGGGTACCACATCGTTCTGGCATAGGTGGTAGCTACTTATGTTAGTCATCAGAAAAAGGAGGTATCAGACAAGTGACAAACCTGCAAATGACACAAAAGCATGCAGGTAAGTCTAGACCAGAGATTCAGATACACCTAACTAACCTAAGAGAATGAGAAACACAATAGCAGGGAAAAGTCAATATTGACAAATGCAATGCACTCAAATACTTAACTGGCTTATAAATTAATGGTATTGACTCAAGAAAGAGATTTGGGTATTAGTCTACAATGTTCAGTACTTTACACCATGAGTAGGAGTAATGGAGTTTAAAAAAAAAGGGAAAGAATTTATGTGAGAAAACAATTCAGAAAATATTTTTGTTCTTATATAAATAAAAAACTGAATACACATGGCGTGCTATTGACAAAGATATTGCCACAACAAAAGGACTTCAACGACTCATAACTCAAGCCATAATTGTGGTGTACATACTTGTGAGAAAAAAAGAAAGATCTAAAAAAATGGAACTGTTGATTTCAGGAAAGAAATTAATAAAAGGTATTGTGAGGACAACTTCCAAAATAACAAAAATAGCGTGCAAACTTCTGTTTGAAAGAGAACCTCCAACAAGTTTGGAGATAAATTCAGAGTTCTGTGAGGAAACTTTCAAATGTGTCCTTTGCCTGTGCAGCTCCATAAAGCCAGATATTCTGATGGCCAAGGGACCAGTAGATCTCCAAGAGACGTGAACCCCAGTAAAAGACAAAACCCACAGGGAAGGGGCACAGCTGAGCTGATCTCTTCGCCTGCACCAGTGTGAAAACACTGCACAGCCAAGACTGCTGTTGACTTGTTTGACACCAGAGACCCAGCACCATGGAAAAGGGACCCACTCCTTCCCTTCCGGTTCAATTAAGTGCACGACATTTGAATGGAAAATAACTCAGGCAACAAACAGCAGCATAATTGCATCTAATTTTATGAACTGCATGCACAGAAACCTACAAGATATTTGCTATTTTCAAAAGCTCTTAACTTAGGGAACTCAGCCTATAACTATGAATTTCCTTTGGAAGCGATTTCCAGTATTCTTTGGAATTGCAGCTGAAAAAAGTGTTCCTGGAAAAATGTTAAATATTAGTAATATTGCACAGCACAACATACAGTCATTTCATAAATGAAGTATTTCACCTGCAGAAGTATACTTGCACACGTTGACTTTTCAGTGTACTTAGTCTTATCACATTTACTTTGTTTAATGATTAATTATAAATATAGTTTTTATCACAATCTTTTTTAAGCCACAGTATCGCACAGTTAAGGACAGCTTCCTAAAGTACAATAAATTATTGTATACAATTCAACATTTAAATCACGGTGCCACAGGATAGAACATCTCTGTTGCCTTTAAATAAAGCTTTTTTCAGCATAGCACTAGATTATGCAAGCGCTCTTTAAGAAAGGAAACAAAATGCTTTTTCATTAAATGTGTCTCTTACTAGTAAAGAACTGCAACAGAGAAGTAGAGGGTTTAAAATAATATATATTACTGCAGTATTGCAATTTCAACATGCATTTTGCAAATATCTGAAACAACCACAAACACAGACAATCTTTCCCCTCCAGAGAACTTGGGGAAAGGGAAAAAATTATTCTTCCTTGACAAGTTTTAAACAGTCAAGTCCAGAAGATGAATGCATACAGTGAGCAATTTCTGTCTGGAGAAACTCCATCCACATTTTAAACGAATCATTAACCTATTCGTAGCTTTTCTTTGGGAATAAAACCCAAACTTGTGTTATGAAGATAGACAGAACAACCATAGGAAAACCAAGCTGTTTTACCTTTAAAAAAAATTTGAAATGAAAAATAAAGAATGAAACTGAACAGACAATATCATTCCTACAAGTCAGGAACACTCTACAAACCCTGTTCACCAAGGAAAAACACTTTCTACTAACTGCTGTCATCTACGAGACAATGGAGAAAATTTAAGCTGATTTACTTGGTAGTTATACATTTATCTATTTATATATTTATTAAAAAGTGCTTAGACAAAGAGATAGGTACTCTTCTTTGAAGAAATGTGTGCTGATAAGATTTACATAAATAAATAGGTGCTTTGGCTAAGGCTTTGCATACTCTTACTCACTGACTCCAAGCCAAATTAAAATCCTTAGGACTTCAAAAAGCCAGCTAATCATTCAGGAAAGGTGGAATCTGGTGTTTACCAGCCACATATTTTCCGATCTACTTGCAACGCTTATCACTGCACAATACAAGAGAATCGAACCCAGATGCGTTCCAAGGCAGTTGTACCAGTGAAACTTGACACAGAAGAGCCAGAGAAGCTCGTAGCTGGCGAAATCAGATCAGCAGAGAGATTATGGAGGACACACACAGGAGCACTTGACTCTGAATCAGACTGGAATTTCATCACAGACTTCAGTGCAGATATTGAGAGGGGGGGTTTTGTACAATTCACTCAACTTTTCAGCTCCTCGGTCTGACTCTTTGTCAAATACACGAAATAAAGACTTGATCATTCTCTGGGAGCCAACTGCCTGTGAAATATTAGACAGCCCAGAGTAAAATAAAAACAATCACAAAAAAGTTATATAAACCCAAAGTGGTCATATGTAAACCACGGCCAGATTCTCCATGCTCTTGCACTGGCAGCTTCTTTTACCTTGCCTGCACTGTTCCTGCCTTTGTAGTACCACCTTTATGACTTCAACAGGATTTTCCCATATGAAAGAGTAATTCCAGCAGTACAAAATTTACAAAACTGGCTGCTGGCAATCACACAAAAGAAAGCATGCAGGAAAATTGCTATTCAATGGAATTTGTTCACCTCCCTGAGTATGGTGAAAACATCTTATAGCTATTCAAATCAGCATTACTCAAGCAACAATACAGAGACATCTTAAGTTCAAACAGGGCTCAAATGATGTATTCTTCTTGAGTAAAATCCTCGCATGCCACCTAATTCTACTCCATCTAATGTTTCATCCTGGTTGAATAGTCTGGGGCAGTGACTGCTCATCTGATCTTTCCAGAAGGTTAAGAACCATGTTGGGTAGAAGGCAACATAGTTTTGAACAGCACTTTGTTGTATATTTGAGGCACAGAGTAACACAGAAAGAATACAAATAAAATACAGCAGGGAAGGACAAAGAAACAGAAAAGATGTATTTGATCTTGACCTGCAATATCAAACATGAAAAGATTATTAGCCATTTAAATGTGCTGTTTATGTTAACTCTAACTAGCACAGGGGTATTTGCCTATGCCACAAAAATGCTGCTGAACTAAATCTGGGTAAGATTTGAGAACTACATTTTGCCTCAGCTCTAAGGTACCAGGGTATATAGCCCCACTTTGCCTAAGTCCCTCCCAAAATCCCCAGCTTTGCAGTATTTCCATTCCACAGCCTCATAATTTAATGTATTAATCAAGACAAAAAAGCAGGGAAAAGAAGACAAAAAGGAAGACATAAAATGGTGAAAAAGAAATCAGGAAATCCATTTCACCATGAAAGAGAGAAACAAAACAATGAACAATGAGGACACTACATCAAGACAGTTGAGTTTCCAGCAGAGACCCAGGCAGCAGAGCCAGGAGAACACCTTTTCTCCTTGATGATTTCTCAAGTAATCCCTGTTGTTCTGTTGCACAGCACTTTGGAGAAGCCAACACTCATTTTGTAAGTAAATTTTACAATCTTCTTCTTGGATTAATATATGTAAAAGAAGTGTCATTAGCCCCAGAGAAAGAAAGAACAAGAGCCTTTTAAAACGCTGTAAAAAACACCATGTACTTACAGCAATCCATAGACACAAAAAAGAAAGTTCTAAATCCTGTGTTTTCTAACTTTCAGCAACAAAAGCAGACAAACCAAGAGAACAATAGTTATAAAACATTCTGAGAAAAAAACAATCCAAGGTTGGAAGTGTTCAGCAACAGAGGAGGGGGGCATGGGAATTTATTTCAATTATTATTGAGGAATGACTAGTATTCTTATTCACGTTCATATTCACCATAAAGCCAGAGGGGAAATGGGACATTTAAGAGTTGATCATAAATGTTTTTATTTCCTATTCAAAAGGAAAATAATTCAAGGAAATTATCTCCTTGGGAATACATCTGATTTAATTTAGACTTGGAGAAGACATCACCAAACAACAAAATCATTATTAAAGTTCAAAACTCTGCTAGGAGTACAACTTTGAACTATGTTTTCCTCAGAGAGCATACATCAAGATGATCTTCAATAAAGTCCTGGGAAGAGAAGAATATTCAGGAGATGCTTCTGGTTACATCATATTATAAGAAATATATTTACCCAAGACAATACATAGCTTTGTGGGAAAGAGTCAACAGCCTGTACTCCAGTTGGCATTAAGTTCAGATGCAAGCATGTTCTGTCTCTTCTGTCTCATCATGGTTTGTCAAAACAGATCAGAAACATGCACATACTTCTCTGAAGAATCATTTATAAATACCAACCTATCTAAACATGTTTGTGAACATTGAAGCACATTGAGAAGGCTGCAAATATAACCCAGAAACCATTTTAATGGCTTTTTTTCTTTTCTTGTCTTTTGAAAGTTCCCTCTTTTTTTTTTTCTTTTTCCTTAATTTTTGGTGGTGGAGCTTTGTTTGATTCTTTTTTAGTTTTTTGTTTTGATTTTTCTTAAGTCTTCAGGTTTATTGAAAGCATTCCTCACGCTCCTTCAGAGTTCCTATACAAATTATTCTACCAGTAACTCCAGACAAATTTGGTGTCAAATAATGTATATTTAATGTATCATGTACATGAACAGAGCAGAGCAGACCTGGGAATTTACCTTCTTATAATCTGAATTATTATTTTCAGATTTTCCAAATAATTCACCTCAGCAGAGCTGAACTTTGCTGTAACAATGCCAAACTTGCCACTAGTCACTGGAATTCGATATGTACCCCCTTATCCCCTGATTCACAGGGAAGGCAACTTTAGACATCTTGTTCTGTAATCAGAAATAGTGGATTTCTTTAAACTGAAATTATTCTTTGACTGTAACAGGGGAAATTGAGCATGCAGCACTGTCTGGTAAATTGTTTCATGCAGGTTTTCTTTAAACTTCTTGAAGAGATTTAAAAATCTACTTTCTTTTCCTCCAACTGGTGGCATGCCACTGTAAGCTGGATGGAATGCTGTGGGGAAAAAATACCAATTACATAGGTAGTAATGAGACTTATTCTACTGATATCATTCGATATGAGCTCCTTCTGTGTCTTGTAGAAGAAGTCTGTTTAACCACGCACTGCAAATGTCTCTTGTAGTGTACAGCTTCCTCACCTCCAAACATCTGATATGCCAGTGTAAGTTCAGCCCTTGCCTTAGAGGGCATGAAGGGGCCTTGTGCCAGTGCTTACCAACAGCTGACAAAAACATGTATGTGCTGACAAAACTCTCCCTTGGTCAATCAGTAATGACTGTTTCCATCACTGTAAAACCACGTTTCTCAACCGGGATTGCAGAATGGCTCAAATGAGGCCCTGAAGTGATATGAGATATACTTCAGTTTAAGAAATCCCACTCTTCAATAAGGCTTTTGAGGGTCTTAGAAAGGTAGATAAGCTACAAGGATATTATACATTCCAAGAGGTTAAGGAATATTGTTGCAGATGACTGAGCATGTCTCCTGGTTTTATCAGTTTCTGATGACAATGAACGTGTGGCTCAGCTGCCGTGCACAGAGTTTCACCTTATCAGAAACTCTCTGCTCAGAGCATCAGCCACCAGCATGACCTGTGCTAATTTGCTTTTAAACAGTAATACAGTGTTTCTGAGCAAGCAAAAATCATTCTCTAAAGATGTGTTAGTATTTTTAGTACAATCCAGATTCCATACCATTGTCTTTAAAGAAACATGATATGACCATCCTGTTCTTACACTGATGGAAACACATTCACACAAATGCCTGACAGAATGAGAGATCAAGGTTCATCAAACATTGGCTTCACTTTCTGCAGAAATTCAAATTCAGCTCTTCATTTGAACGCTTCCAGCTGAAGTACTGCTTCAGTTATAATTAGTTGTTTTATTTAGGCAAAAGAAGAATCTTGTTGGGCAGCCCTTCTGAAATGGGAGCAGCTTTTAAGAACTCAAAGATGCCAATGTCTTGGAGAAGTGTGGCTTAAAACTGGCAAAGAGAATCAGGAACTCTAGTGTATTTGCAAGCTCTTTGGAACTGGACTTGATTTTAGAGGCAGATAGGCCAGGTGTGACATTTACACCTGTCACAGACACTCTGTTTCAGCTGACAAGACTCACTCTGATACAAGACCATGGCACATAGCTCAGTATCTCATGCAAAATCTGGCCTAAACGCCAATACAGAACCTTCTCTTAATGGTAAAGATGCATATATTACTCAGCTTTGAAAGCAATGTTTTCACTGTTGATACTTGTGGAATTCAGTTAAATTCCAAGAAAGAAAATGGAAAGATCTTGTTTTCTCTTCTGGTTTGATAAACATCAGCCCAGTTTCAGATGATCTGGGAACAGTGGAAACTGCCTTTGTTCAGAATCAAAACAAAACTGACCATTTCTGAAAAATCATTTGCTAAATGCTCAGCTCTTGCAGGAACTCTGGAAGTCTTGAGTTAACAAAAAAAAGGAGAAACCTAATGGTTCCCAGGCCCTCTGCTCTCCAAGCAGGTCCCCTTCTATGAGTGTCCTTCATATTCATATCTTTGTATTTCTTTACTCAAGAGACTTTGGTCCCAGAACTCAGCAGGGATCTTTCTTGGGTTGAATAAAAGCAAGAATAAATTTAGTTCTAATATTCCTTAGTCCGCATTTTCAAGACAGAGGCTGAGCCAAAACAAGGAGTTTCATTAGTGTTTGTTCCTTTTGAATAATAACAGCAGGTGCACCTGAATGTAGCAATTTTACTGTAGATTACTGGATTCAGACCCACAAGGTACTTTAAGGTTTTTACTAAGAATTAGATGCTTAGTTGCAAAAATTCGGCATTCATTCTAGCTACTATAATCCATTAAGCTCCTTTAACAGAACAGACTTTACTAGCACAAGCATAATATCCAATAATATTTCACCACACTCACTAATAAATGGTCAAACGCCCCTTTAGCTTTCTGTTACAGAACAAAAAAAACCCCCCATTTTATACCCATGCAGTTATCCCACTTTAGAATGCTGAAGGACTGAACAACAGTTTTGAATGTAGTCCTAATTAATTCTTATTTTCATAAATTTTCATATTCTATCATCCCAGGCTCCAGGAATATTTATGGTCTCATCAACTGACCTCTCTTAGACATCCCAAGCACTTGAAGGCCTGTGTCTGCCAGCAGGCAGCTCTCCACCAAGGAAAGACTCCAACATGGATTGTCAAAGAGAGTCAACGCCAATGGTGGGACACAGTTTTCCCAAAGAACTGTTCTACAACCAGGATTGCATGTTCTGTGTCTTGTGACAACATAATTCCCCCTAAACAGAATGTAAAGATTTACTGTAAAACACATTCATTTTCCAGCAGTGATATTTAAGTGGGGAAAAAAGCCACCAAAAGAAGAGTCAACAGCCCACAGCATTTCAGATTTTAACTCAGAATTACTAATTTAAGTGTACCACCACTACCACCCTACGGTCTCCAAATGTCTATCTGAAGCTGGGCCACAGCAGAGGAAGCTCACATGAAGGTATCATTAGGACAGACGGAGCTTCCCCATGGCTACAAGAGCTCTGCCTCTCATTGGGCTGCAGATTCAGACTCCCTCATGTTATTCTCAGATGATTCTTGCATTTCTGGCAATGTAAATCTTCAAAAGGAAGGGCTTAACCTGACTGACCTGTGTACACAGAGGATACGAAGTTTTTCTGGGAATGGGGAGCATTGCATCCAGATCTCTTCAGACAGAGCACAGATTTCTGCACTTCCTGGAAGAATGCCGTCATCCCCATGGCAAGGAAGGGCAGTATGGCCATAACTATCATGTTCACTTAGATGTCTATCACCATTGTCTCATCTCCATCTGGATGGATGAAGGATATTAATGTGCAGTACTGGGTCAGATATCAGAACTCCAGAGAGAGACAAGCGCTCAGACCTTGTCTGCTGCTTAGCATTTTCTACCTAGCTGTAGGTGACTCCCTTTTCACCACACAGACTGCCCGGATCTCTCTCTCTCTTTGATTTCAAGATGTTTATACTTACTCCTGGTGGACTGATTGCTCTGCTGAAGCTAGATGTCTACAGTGCAGGAAACATGGTGCCTGATTTATGAGGCCCAGATGTTCCGCGATGGCAAACCCAACATCAGAAAAATGAGAATAACTGAATGAGGGAGGCGTACCGGAAAGATGTGGGAAGTAGGGAGGCTTATCAGAGAGACGTGGGAAGTCATTTTCTATTGACCAAAAAAAACAACTCAGGTCTGGCTGTGAAGTGCATTGTATTGTTACCCTGAATATTAGTCATTTCAGAATGTAACCACAACAGGTTTTCCCATAAATAAATCAAATCTCTTCCCATGATCCTCTCATCAAAAACTTCCTATTTGAATGACAGTTTTTAATTACTAGATCAAGTTCTGCTTGCATAAAGAGCTTCCATTTCAAAGAAGTATTGCACTGATATGAAAACTCTCTGGAGAAACATCCTTGTCATTGGAAAATGAACAAGTTTTGACTCTGTGGCTTTCCTCTGGAGAGGCCACAGCATAGTATATACAGCAAACAACTCCATCAGGTTCTTGCCAGATGCATATACTTCATATGCTACTGAACCCCTGTGTCCCTGGGTGAGCCTCAATTTCTGTATGCTTCTGTTTTCCCCCTCTGTAAAAACAGAGTTTCTAAAAAGCATTTCTCAACCTGGAGAAGGAAGCAGAGACGAGGGGAGCAATGGGTGATGGGGATTTTTTAAGATCCCCCCTGGAAGCCTCATGAGTGGTGTCCATTGGCTGCCGCAAGCTGCAGATGCAGTTTACATAAAAGGCCTTTGCCCTCTATGGTGAGGACAAGACAGGGAAGAAGTTGTTGAGGTGGTGGGGAAGCTGCGTGGAATGAGGGGCCAGTGAAGCAAGCCTGAGCTGAGCTTCTGCTAGGATTTGCCATGACAGAAGAGGTAACTGCAGCTTTCATCCTACCCTCCCCTTCTGCCAGGCAGCAGAGTGCCTGCCCAAGCCAAAAGAGCTAAAACGGGTACTGCTAGCACCTGATGGGAACAGTTACAACTTGGCTTCTCAAAGTAATGAAGGAAAAGGAATGAGAAAGTGTCCTATGCGATGCTGGAGCAGCACAGAGAGAAGAAAAAAAAAGGGAGCTTGAAAACCGCTGGATTATAATTTTATGGTAGTATTATTTGATGGGCTGACTTAACAAGTCTTTCCAACTTTGGTTCCAAAGATTGTACGGATACTTCCCTATCTCACCCAGGTGTTTGAAGTTTAATTAATTAATGTTTATAAAGAGCATTACAATTTCCAGATGAAAGGTCCTATGCAAGTGCAATGTAGTATTACTCATTGAGGCGATTGGGTTAGAGAGTATCACGTTACACAATACAGCTCTTCCCTCAATGATTTTAAGCGTTTGAAGTTCTGATAAAATGTGTTTATCACTAAGACAGATATAATGGAAATACTCTTAAGGCGTGACCTGGATTATGAAAGCAGAGGTATGGTTTTGGGAATGGTACAAACGAGAATTAAAACAACTCCTGAGGCCAGATTTGTCTACAGTTGTATAAAATATATTCTGTTCTTCCTTTTTTCCCTCCTTGATTAGGCTTTTCTTCTCTTCTAAAATAGAACTGGTTATTACGATGGGTGTGAGCAGACATGCAACAGTTCACGTTCAGTTCCTATTTCCATACTCATCCAACTTGACATTTTCTCATGACTTTCTCAAAATTATTTTCTGTTCTAATTTTTTTTTAATGTTTGGATTAACCCTAAAGGCGACCACTTTCTTTTTGGGGAATTCTGCTTTAACCAGTTATTAAACTGAATTAAGTCAAAAACTCGCAGACAATGCCAAGCTGGGGACTGCAGCCAACACACTCAAGACAGGATGGCCAGTTTTGACCCCCCAGTACAAGAAAAAGGAGGGTAAATTTGAGCAAGTTTTCAAACCTGTGTAACCAGGGTGGTCAGTGAACTGGAGCACCTATGAGGAGAGGCTGATGGAACAGAGCGTGTTCACTCTGGAGAACTGATGGCTTCAGGGGACTTAATAGCAACCTTTTCACATCTACAGAGAAGTTACTGAGAAGACAGAAGGCTCTTCAGTGAGATACACAGTGGGAAAACAAGAAACAATTGCCATAAAATGAAAGAAGGCTTTCACTGGATACAGGCTCAAAAAAGATTTCATGACAGATACTTATGCATTGGAGCAGGTAGCCCAGAGACTGCGGAAGCTCCATTTCTCAAAGTTTCAACACCCAAGTGGAAAAAGTCCTGAGCAACCTGATGTGAAATTAGTGCTGACCCTGCTTTGAGCAGGAGGTTCCTTTCAATCTGATTCAATGAGAAGGGAGGAAAGTGTGATGTCCACGTGTGAAGGAATGGGCTTGAACATTCGTGATTGATTTAAGAGAGCAGAACAAGTTTGCCCAAAATTTGTTTGAAAAGTAACTTACTCATTATTTGTCGAAGACAATTATTAATATTTTAACTGCCAGGTTCTATCTTTGTTCTTCTTCCTTCATTTTCTAAAAAGCTTATCATGCTAGTAAACAACAGAGATTTGGGATGGCTTATAAATGAAGGCATTATTGCACCTAGAGGTCTCAGTTGAAAGAGAAAAAAACCCAGGATTTTTAATAATACTAGGTAAAGGAATAACAGTGCACTTTGTGCATTTCTGACTCTTAAAAAAGAATCTGCACCAAATTAAATTTGTGAATTACTAAAACATACCATTGACTAACCAAATTACAGAACACACTAAAAGCTTTCTTTAGCTAAGTTTTCTCAATTTCTGTGATGCTGAAGTAAACAATTAATTTCCCATGAATGTTGATTTTATTGTTAAGAGTCTGCATTAATTAATAGTCTTCTAGAGGAATATTCTTTTCCTTGGCATTTTTAACATGTTTTTCTTCCAAAATTCTGCTTTATTCCCACTAGGAGTTACATACCCGAGTAAACCTAGCAATTAAAGTGCAACGGAAGCACACCTGCCGTAACGCTGATCATTCTAGATATGAGATGATAATTCCAATTTGCCCATAAACAGAATCAATAATTGAGTACAGATATCAAGAAAACAGGATTTTTACAAAGCTACACATCAGTTTCCTCCTTTTTTCTATTATGCTTCTCACCCTCCTCTCTTCCCCAGTTTACAGAAATCTGTAAATGGAGCAATGTAAAAAGATGAAAAATATTTAAAAGTTACTAGTGACTGCACATCAAAGACACATCTTCTGGCAAATCTGCTTCTTAATACTCTAAAGAGGCCAAAAGTATTAAAGGCTATTTTAGGAAACTAGAAATCTTAATAGTGACTAAACTGAAACAACATAAGGGTAAGAATAATGTACAGACACTTAAAATGCAATAGAGTAGCTGTGAAGTTGGCAATTATCCTGAGTAGTCTGAGGAAAAGGGCCATTTTTCTACTTTGTTCCAACAATTTTTGGCAAAAAAAGTAAATAAAACATTTAGTTTTCATTGCAACTTCATGACATTAAAGGTAAAACTAAGAAAAACTTGGTGGAAAGGGCATTCTGTGCCTAACACGTTAGTGGTAGTTAATGAACCAAAACCCACAGAAATCCCTTTGGACAGCTAACAAACACACACAGCTATTAATTAGGTCACAGTTGTTTCCTCACAAATCTTTTGTTCATTTCTGTTGTAGAAAACACCAACATATCCATTAGACCTGTGGGGAGGTATTCACCAGAGAAGAAAATATTTATTTATTATATGTTAAATGCTTGCAATTACATGACTACTTATGGCAGTTCTGCTGGTTTCTCTCTTTGTACGTAAACTATAATCACTGAGCTCACAATCTATTCTGCTCCTCAGAACACAACTCACCTCAGCAGATGGAATTGTTTCATTTTGTGTACTTCAGGCAACCGCTCTATCTCAATCAAAGATTCTAAAATGTTTTGAGCATCCAATAAAAAAAAAAAGGAAAGAATTATCATGGTTCACTTCCATGAAACAAAAGTTGAGAGGTATTTTTTAAGGTTATCACCAAGAAGTGAAGGATAATTTCTGCTTGAAGCCCAGTTAAATGAGTTCCACTTATGAACACAGTTTGCCCTCTATGGCAGTTTTTCATTAACTGGCTGTGAAGAAGATGTTTGCAAAGGGCTCGCGTTCTTACTGCAGAAAATTGTAAAACTGCAGGCTGCTCATCATTTCAAGGACACAAATCGGCTGGATTTCCTGACAGCCTAGGGAACATCACTGCCTTTATGAAAATAATCAGCAAATATTTCCTAATTTTTATGCATGTGCCATGCACTATGGGGCAGACAAGGTGGCAGAGTATAACACTCCTCTACTGGGAGCAAAGACAGCAGAGGCTGTTGCATTGGTAGTGCTTCATCTTCTCTATTTGACCTTTGCTTTAGAAAGCTGGCCATGTTCATTATCTCACCAGTCTAGTTCCACTTCTCCCATCACTACCTTTGCCCCAGGGCAGCTGCTGTCTCCTTATCTCCATGTCACCTGCCCCTTAACTTCCTCCTCACACATCCCACACCAACTATTGTCACTGTCCCCTTCTGCCCACCGAGACTGCATTAATACACCTGACTGAACCCAGCTGACCCTGTGCAGAACCTCTTGGGTGTCACTTCACAGGCTCCCAGTACAGGCAGAGTTTGCTTGCTCAGGTCTCCTGCTGCACCTCACCTGCAGTGGGTTCGTGCCTTGCAGGACCAGAGAAAGCAACAATTCTGTTCAGTTCATTACAGCTACAGTTTTATGAGATGCGAGTCACATTTGCTAGGATAACTAGGTTAACTTGGATAAGCCTAACATATGACTTACACTCCTACTCACTTTTGGATCAAAATTAAGAAGAGTCAATAACATTATTCTTCTTCAGGAAAGAAAGAAAAAAAAGCAGTTAACTGTCTTACCATAATCCTATCACTGTCAATAACGGTGTTCAAGCGGTGTGCAACGGTCAGCACTGTGCAGTGAGCAAAGGTTTCACGGATCGTCTTTTGAATGAGCTCATCTGTTCTGAAACACAGCAAGAGCAATGAGGACAAAAATAAGATGCTTGCATGGATAACTGAATGGCAGGCAGGTTTTATGACTTCATCAAACATGACTGCATAGAAGGAAATATGCTTATAAAGTTATTACAGCTCTTCTTCCTCTTGTTATACCAGATGACTCGGAGGCATATCATGAAACATACTCCAAAATCTACCCTTCAATACTTGATGAGGAAAGAGTTTCTTCTTCTAAGTAGAGCAATAGGCTTCATTTCAGGAGACTAATTTCCCAGACTTTGATTACAGAAAAAGGAAAATTCTGTAGATTCAGATAATCCTACTGATTTCTACACCAAAAAAGTAATTGTTTTTCTCTTTCAAGATTTATTTCGTGCAAGCAGTGAAGAAAAGTTGGTGAAAGTAAATATCCTTCATTGCAAATCACCTGAAGAACAAACACAAGACAGCCTAGAACTAAGGTTCTTGATTTCAAATGCAAAAGAAGATTAATTACAGAAGATGGTTGGTAAACTAAACTAGTACTGGAATAGCTCAACAACTTGAATATGAAAAAAAAAAGAAAACTTGGCATACTCTGCAAATCAAAAGCATGAACTGGAATGCACAACCCAAGGAAAGAGTTATAAAATTTCAAGTTAAGAGTGAGCCTATTGAATGAATTAACCAGCTAAGAAAAGGACAGGAGAAGGAAATATTAGACTTGTAAAGAATGAAAATTAAGCTAGAGCACAGACACTGAAGTACAGGGCTGGAGTGAAAACTGTCACAAATAAAGCTGAGAACTGTGAAAAGGAAAGAAAACTATCCTGAAAGGTAGTTAAGACACTAGAATGTTCTTTAGCCATATAAACAAGCACTAAGGCAAAAGATGGGCTATACTCATAGAACTGGAGCTTATTCAAGCAACTAATTGTACAAGAGAAGCATTGACAACACCTGACTTAGAGGACACCAGTCAGGCTTAAAGTGGAGATTTCTACAGTCCTCTTCTTAGTCAGTGAAATGGGAGAGGCATGGCTGGAAGGTGAATCCAAGAACCTGGATTAGGCAGCCTTCCGGTGATGAATGCCCTCTAGAGGCATCTGACAGCCCACAATGTACACGAAGCATTGGCTCCCATCCTGGGCACAAAGCCAGGCCTTGTGAATAGTCACATATTGCCCACCAGCCTTTAAAAAAAAAACAAAAACAAAAAAAACCAAATGGCAAGAATGGAGAAAAAGGAACAGAAAACAAAATTCTCATCCAAGACAGAAGGTTGACAGAAAGAAGTCATATGCTGGGGTTAACTGAATCAAGGAAGCTCCAGCCTAGAAGTCAGGCACTTGAAGGCATGGGCCTCGTTTCCACGATTTCTATTAAAACATGAATTTGTTCTTCTATATATATGATGACTAGAGAATAATAAAATGCTGCAGATAGGGTTAAAAAAAGACAAAAGAGATATCTGGATAAACTAGAATATTTAGGCAGACACGTTGGCTGCAATCAGTTGCTTGCATAGCCTTAATTCTTCAAATTTTTAAACGTAATGGGAAAATAAAATACATAGAATATTCATAAAACACATTTCCTCTGATTACGTAGTATTTTTTAAAGACAGAAGTAGTACTCCACACTGAATCTGCCTGCACATGATAAATATCTAGTATCACTTCATGAATTACACAAAGAGAATTGTTCTGATGCCACCATGTCAGGAGGCACCAGCAATAAAAAGCAGGCAGACAACTTTGGAAGAACAGGATGACTTAGAGGAATGAAGTAAACATTAAATTTCCACAGTAGAAAGTACGAGCTCATGCTCTGAAGGATGAACATAGCTTCTGTTACAAGCTAAGTTGAAGCAATCAGAATGACACAGGAGAAGACAGATCCTTGCTGATAACAGGAGGAATCATCAGAGAGAAGGAAGACATGAACAGTTAAGTAAGAATTCCACACATTCTGTTACCTTCATCTGGGGACAGAAACATTTAAATTCTGTCATGAGCTTAAGAGAATTGGGTTCTGAACCACAGTCTGAGAGGCTCAGTCCTTCTGCTCAAGAACAAGGTGGGAAGCAGGTGTTCCTCAACTCCTTCTGAACAAGGACCAGTAAGCAATCAGGAAGAGACAGGAGGAGTCCTTTCACCCCAGTGTTAATGTATGTATATTTTTTTGCTCTTTTCTCAGCAATGCCTCAATAACCTGACTACTCTTAGCTCCAAAAGGAAAAAAAAAAATCAGGGACATCCATGAAAATACTCTGTGGAAGAGCCTTATAGAGACGGCAGGATGTGTTCTCTGCAATGGTTGAAATAGCAAAATAGAAACAAAATATTTTCAATATTCAATACTCCCTAGAACTGTGTAAAGACAGCCTTTTTCTTTCCTTATAGTCAAGCTCAAGGTTAAGTTTTTTGCAGAGCCACTACAGAACACAGAGAATCACAGCTTGCTCAGGAACTTTGAGAACAATTTTACAAAGGGCTCAAAATTATTTGTAACTCAGGTTATTCCTGCTGTTTTTGGGAATGCCTCAGCCTTGAACATCCCTGTCCTCTGCATTCATTTATTGTATCTTCTTTTATTACATGTAGTCTTTATAGCACCTCTTCCTACATTTACAAAGAAAAAACCTCTCATTCTTAGAGAGATACTATCAAACTATTATCTTAAACAGGTATTTCTTGAACACAAGTTTATCACTAACAAGAAGCTGCTGTTCATATTGTGGGTGTGACCAATGTTCTAAAATGAGACTAAAGAGTCATCAGGAGCAGACTGAATAGCTCCATCTTCAAATACCACCATGAGTGTGAAATCTCATGCAGATGTGCCCGCTGACTGACAATTGGCTAGATCTTCTCCAAGGTTCATGGTAGATCTTGGAGCATAATTTTTGGGACAGCAGGCAGAAGCACCATCAGTAACCTCCAGGACAATCTCGGGAAGAAGGCAGGGAAAGCAAGAAAATCTCAAAAGACTAAGAAAAGCAGCTGTATACAGAATTATGTGCTGACAGAGTGTAGAGACTATATCACACATCAGTTAGAGCTAGAAAAATACCAAAGGAAACATCATTTCTGTCCCTTTTTCAGGGCATAAATGGACTCAGTGGTGTGCACCCACACTGAACAAGTGTCTAGGCAAGTGCAAAGTGATTTCATCACCCACTTCAGTAGATCAAACCCCATCATCTTTCAGGCACATTAAAAACCAAAGATGCAACCTGAATACCAAAACCAGGGCTGCTGGATGACAAAAGCTCAATCCTAATATGATTATATAAAAATGGGAACCACAATACTCCCTACTGCAAGGAACAATATAATAAGAAAGCACAAAATGGTGGTATAGCTGTCCCACAGGCACCACAGGTTGAGGATCTAACACCAAGTTTCCTAGCAACCCAAGGTCTGGTGTAACCTGAATTAGTTGACTGTGCAAAAAGAAAACTATCTAAAGAGCAAGAATAAATATGATCTGAATGAGAAGCAACCAAGCTGCTGAAATGAAAACTGGATAAGTCATTATCTCCTGTCTAATGTCCTCCTGGGATTGTCCTGAAAGCATATCTCACACTATACAATTCCTGGGAGGCTTAGATAATTTCTCCAAAAGAGAAAGGGTTAAGGTGGCTAAGGAACTAACTAAGTGCAATGACTGTTTTTACTACACTCAATAAACAACCAATGTAAAAAGGTGGCATTAGTTTGGTCCCCAAAAGTTTTGTCCTCTATAAGCAAAATTATGAGTTAACACATAATACTGTAGTCAGTGAGCAGAAAGCCTAGCAAGTTAAACAAAGTCAGTATAGTTAAAAATTCTTAGTTACTAAAGATTTTGTTTCAGTATATCACCAAAGCAATTATATGAAGATTTTTAGCTCTTCTGGTCTAGATTTCATACAACTTTCCAAAACAGTTCAACTGCTTTAAAATCAGATTCTGTTTTTCTCAGGATGAGAACGGACCAAGAAGATAAAATCAAATTAAATGTCTGTCAGCCATCACATAAATCATGCAGGTAGTCTGACTTAGGGCAACCTTCTTTATGGCAAGCTCCTCCTACCCCCCACAAAAGCACTCACACCCCTGTCGCATGCAGAGCAGGTGGCAGCTACGAGGAGAAAGGGGGGAAATAAGGGTACATATGGGAACTGGAACATATGAGAAGAGGGAGGAGGATGAACTTTAAATTCCTTCCCTTCACTCCCAGCAGTAGATAAAAATGGCCTAGCTGAGCTGAAAAAATGTGGTGGGGAGTCCCCTCAGCCCTGGGGAAGGTACATTGCCCATCTCCCACCCTGCATCCACTGCGTCACATCACCTCACCCTTCCATCTCTTCCTACCACCCTTAAATCCTGCTGTCTCACACCTGTGCTTTCAGGCTGAACTGCAGAAGGGACATAGTGGTAGCAGCAGTTGAGGCTGCTGAGGGAGAGAGATCAAGAGCCAGAAAAACAAACAGAAAAAGAAAAGTATCTACAGAGCCAGCGGCAGCTCGCCATGGTCTCCCATCTCAGGTGCTTGAGATGATGTGTGCTTGCCACCAGGTGAGAGACAAGGGTGCCAGGTATGGGGGTTGTGCATCAGAAGAGGCGGAGGCTTTCCTTACAGGCCAAAAATGCCTCCCTAACTGCTCAGTTAAGCAACCCACATCAGCATTTCCTGATGATCATCCTATCAGATTGCACAGCTAAAAAATACTTGGCTCTAGTTATACCAACACATTAAGGAAAAGGTAATAATGACTGTAATGCAAACTGAATTCAAAGAAGAAGTTCCAAGTTATTATTTGTATTGTTATGCCTAAAGTTGATACAAACAAACATTTACCTTATTATAATATATATTGCAGCACACATTAATCAAGATCAATTAAATGGATAGTGCAAGTTGAGAACACACATGTAAGATGCCAAAATAGGGAGGATGAGTAAGATGGTATTAAATTTCCACACCTATGATTAATCACAGCTAATCTATCAGAGCTCAGCCAAAAATAAACTAAGAGTAAAAAAAAGAAAAAGAAGAAAAAAAGAGAACAGAAAACCTCTGAGAAGGGAATGCACTTCTCTGAAGGTTTTAGAAATACACTGTCAGCTGAACTGTAAAGCTACCCCAGTGGCACCACTTCTCCCCCAAGAAGATGTTAGAAAAATGAGTCACGCCCAGATGACATACAAAATCCTTAATGCATCTGTTTGAGGGACTTGCTGTGTTATTGTCCTCTTTGGACTTTGAGTTCTCCCTCAAGCCATAGTTTGTTGGAACTATATATTCAGCTCAGACTAATTGATGCAGTACGTTTGCAGTATTGTTTCCAAAATATTTCCACCAGCGCTTCAAATGTTTCAAAAATTAACAGTGGGAGTACTTAGCTATTGGAACAATTTAACAAGGGTTGTCATTGAATTTCTTTTGCTATTGAGGTTGGATGTTCTTCTAGAAGTACACTCTAGTTCAAACAGGAATGAATTCAGGAAAGTTCTGCTGGCCTGAGTTATATAAAACAAAAGAATGAATAAGTGAGTCCATCCTGTAGATTTAAACATCTCCAAATCTGTTTTGCAATTCCTGTGGTGTTTAGGACGGCTTACCTTCTGCCCCTGCCCCTACTTTACCTCTAACTTAGCACACCAGCATTTGAGCCATCTGAAAGGACAGCACCTCATAACCAGAAGTATCCAGTTTTGCTTATAGCCATTTTTCACCTTTCTAGTTTTAGGGGGTTTTAGGAGCGAGATGAATTAAATCTTTTGTATTTATTTATTTCCAACAGACATTTCTTCTAGAAGTCAACAGAACTCAACAGAGATGCATTTTCAAGAACATTCTTGTCTTGTAATCTATGGCTGCAGGACAAATAAGCTTTGAGTATTAATTTCCCTACTCTGTGGAACACACTGAAATTAGGAATATTTTGAGTGCTCAGTTTATATCATCTGCTCCACAGCCAAAACTCAGTCAATGGTATCATCAAAAATATAAAACAGCAATACAAACTACATGAAATATAAAGCATTTATGTTCATCTCTACAGCAGAGATGAACATATTAGAAGAGAAACCAACTCATTTTAATATGACAGAATTTGTTTTTACCTTGGGTCCACATTTGCTGTTGCTTCATCAATGATAAGAATACGATTTTTTTTTAGAACTGCTCTAGCAAGACACACCAGCTGTCTCTGACCAACACTAAAATTAGACCCAGATTCTGCCAGCTGCGTCTCCATTTTGTTGGGTAGATCCTCCACAACCTCCTTCAGTTGCACCTGTTGACATGTCAACATATTGTAGGATGAGTAACTCTCTTTCAAATCAGCTATTGTGTGTCTGATGACACAACAATAAGTATGCAAGGTTTGCCTTTTATATTCTGACACAAAATGAATAAGTGCCAAGTTGGATTACATAGTGTGTCAGTTATTAGAATTTTAAAAACATTAAAGCACGTTGTTAAGAATCTATTAATGTTCATTAAAACCAAGATATGAATCAAAATATAACCAAGGCACCATCCCAAAGGATAATACTTCATAAAAGACTTATATAATATACATGCCTGCACACACATGCACAAACACACATACACAGATGCACATATGAGTCTACCTTTTTCCATCAACAGCTATACCTTTATCAAATCTGATGAAAACATCTAAAACCTAACACACACAAGCACTGTAATGCTATTGTTACTTGTATCTTAAGTACCAGATGTACATTATTAGATTTAATAAGTCACCTCTTCCAAGGCATTCCACAGCTCTTCATCAGTGTATTCATTGAAAGGATCTAAGTTTTTCCTCATAGTTCCAGTGAATAAAACAGGCTCCTGAAACCCAGCAAAATCAGCATTCTGTTATAAACACAGGTTTTATAATTCACTAGGCAACTTAATGATAATCACAGCTAACCTATATCAACAATAGCACAGAAATATCCAACAACAAGCTACCATTTTTGAAATGCAAAGACGTGTACTACAATTGCATGCTTAAGGGGGATGTGTGGGGGGAGGCAAGTGTTCAACTACTCTGTATGAAAATAATTTACCAAATAGGACAGGTCTGTTCGCAAATTGCTGTACACAGTTATGTCGGTACTTAAACGGGCATTTACATGTCACTGTTCTGATGCCACAAGCTATATATATATTTATATTAACTCATTGCTATCCTCATGGTATTGTTAATGAAAACCAACAACTAGCACTGTCAATGAGCTCACACTCCTAAATTACTTTTGGGCAGTTTTGAAAACCTGTTTTTGAAGTCATAAACCAGAGAGGAATCAAAGAGCTCACAATGCCTTTCTGGCTTTCCTTCTCTGTTTGGCTGTGGGTTTGTTTTTTTTTCATTTCATACCATAAAAGCGCTTCAATTTTACCATCAGGGCTAAGTAGGAACAGCTTTCACCATTTAAAACCTAAACATATCAAAGTTAATCTATACTGCCACAGCACCAAAGCAAACTTACTTAGAACTGGAGCACTGCTGGGCAAAGCTCTCACTCAAAATACACCAGGGAGTCAAATCAATACCTTCTCCCATTCAGGTACCAATGTGGGTTTACCTGTCGTTGAAGCAAGTTTTGTTCTACTTCAGTTCCCAGTCAGACCAGTAACAGAAAATTAATCAAACTGGCACAAATCAAAACACACTGAAAAACGTAGTATTTAAGAAATGGGAAGAGGACTTTTGGTTCAGAACTCCTTATGTAACAGATCAGTACTCAGTAATGTGAGTTGCCAGACCTGAGACTCATGCACTGACACGACTTTAGGGCTAAAATCATATTAATACCACACATAAAGACAAAAACAAGTCAAAAGCTGTAACAGTGCTAATCATAAATGGGGACCATTCATCATGTTGTCAGTCTTCTTTGAATTGGGGAAATTTTAGGCAAAATGCATCCTTTTTTTTTTCTCCCCCAGGAAAAAAAGTCTAACTTACACTGGGTAACTTCAGTTTACTCTGAGATTAACCTGTCATGACTTACTCCCCATCTAACCCTAGAGATGCCCAGATCCACAGGGCTGCAGCAAATCAGAACAGAATTCAGACCTTAACCCTTTTATTGTCTTTTCATTTCTAAACCATCTGTAAAAGAATTAAAAAGACAGAACATGCCGCAAGCAATATAAAAAGAAGATATATACTTATTGATGTAACATGCCAATTATCTGAAAGTATCTGCTGCAATAGCAATGTCATTCAAAACCTGTTGAATGAGCAAAAGTGTTTAACACAAAATATTTCCAGGCCAAAAAACAATTTTTTTTAAAAACACCTAGAAAGTAATTTGTTTAACAACACACATTTTAATACACCATTTGGTTATTTTCAAGGTATTGTTACATTTATTTTCTTTTTCAATCCATTTTTATAGGTTGGCAAAAGTAGAGGTTGAACCTATAAAGTGTTCATAAGTATTATAAAAGTCCTAACAACACACATGCACTGCAAGAGAAGATAAGAATATTTTTTAATTACCATTTCTGACACAGATTATTATTTAAAACAGTCTGGTTTATGAGAGGAAAGTAATAAGACTAACCTGTAAATAATTGTTGTAAAAATGCTTGCAGTCAGAGAGGCAGACAACATTTGCATAGAAAAGATTTACAAACACAACCTTTACACAGCTCCATCCAAGCAAGCAATTAGAAGTCTAAGCACATTTTTATTTCACCAGGTAGGTATTTAAACTTACACACGAGAAAACTTCAGTCTTGCCTCATCACTCTCTAGGAATGGTTCTGTTTAGCATGTTTTATGTTGCAATTCTAATAAGCATCTCTCTCTGGTTTTTCAGCTGCCCACATAATTATGAAGATATTTGCTGCAAAATAACTACCTGATGTTACATTGCTACTCCTATCACTGACATTACTATTAGCACAGTACAAGACAACGCCTATCATATAGTTTGCTGCAGTAGAAACCTGATTCCAAACCCTCCTTCCTCCTCTTCATTGTATCACCATGTGACAGTTCTGCATATTTTTAGTAGAAACAGTCTTCCCTTACATAAAAAAAACCCAAAAAAGCTACCTGCTAGCCTTTGTACACTCAAAACTTTTGGGACTACGATGAAAATCTTATGTAAACTTGACAAAAATCAAAGAGTTCCACTGGATTAAAACAGTTTAAAAACTATGTCAATAGACCTGTGTATGAAAAAACCTCACAGGCATAACTGAATGCAGTGAACTTTGAGCATCTGTGTCATTCAACATACAGAAATTGTATTTGACCTGCAGTTTTCCTGTCTCAGTATCCTGTGTTGTTCAACTGGGTTGAATTCTTCAAAATATAAAGATCACCCACAATAGCTATGGGCAAGGCTTTCAAAAAGCTGTAGACCTTGAATGAACTGATGATCTGCTTTCACAAGAAAGGAACGCTGCACACAAACAAAAAAATTGAATTTAAAGCCATATAAAGTCCTCTTTACATACAAGAGATGACTAGTGGTAGTGAGTACTGCAATAACAAAGCCTGCAGCATGCAGAAACAAAAGACATCCTGCATTAGGCAACAATCCAATTGCTGGGGAAGTACCTATTTTTTAATTTTTGTTTTTTCAATAGCATACCTGTTTCTTTTCTTTGATTCCTATTCTTGGGGAAGAAAAGGGAGGTACTCAAGAGAAGGTTACAACTACTGTTCATTACCATTTATATCAGATTCTCAATTTAAGGAAAGTAATACATTCCTGACTGTCATCCTGCCAACAGACTAGCATACATTCAGACATAACTCTAACTACAGATGCCGTAATAAAATACAGAGATTTGAGAAATAATGCCAAACATGGCAAAAAAATTCCTCTGGTTTACAGTCTACTCTTCGCTCTACCTGCTAGAACAGTGCAGATGAACTACCTTCCAAAATACGAGTTCACATTTGCATCATATGGGCTTTTCACTCTTCCTCCCTCTTCAGTGGAGAGGAAATGCTCACAGAAGAGACCAGCGCTCTCATGAAACTGTAACATGCACAGACTTTGCCTTCTAAGTTTTAAGGTTATACATAACCCTTCTCTGATTCAATGTCTCATGAAAGTAAGACTCTAAGAAGACCTGTGATGGACTTCTTTGAACAGGCTTTCTTCTACTCCAGCATGAGAGATGAGGCTATTTCCAACACTGTCTTAGTTGGATTTTTTCCTGTACTGTGGCCTTTCTTGCATTCAGCTTTGAAAATTCATCAAGTTTTATTCATTATGGGTCATAATGACTACTCTTTTGTGTGTTCCCCTGGCCTTCCCCTGTCCAACCTTCTCCAAACAATGCAAAAGCTGACAGTTCACTTCTAGGTGGCACATTTGCTCTTTCTACATCTAGCACCCATCAGTTTGTACAGAGGTGACTAGAGAGGTGAAAGTGGTCCTTCAAAGTCCCTTACTAAGGAAGCTTCAGGCAATGCATCAGGCAGGAATGGCCCAAAGGATCAAATGACTTC
Organism: Orthonyx spaldingii; assembly: GCA_013397795.1. Classification (NCBI taxonomy): domain Eukaryota; kingdom Metazoa; phylum Chordata; class Aves; order Passeriformes; family Orthonychidae; genus Orthonyx; species Orthonyx spaldingii. Next base: position 802,550 of record VZTJ01000748.1, read on the forward strand.
AGAGGACTGCTGAAGATTGGTATATACTTACCAGATTTTCTCTGCTCTTCCCCAGACCATGGAAGGACAGCATAGAGCTAACACCTACACACAGATATTCCAGAGGAACAGACAGGGTACAAAACCAGGAAGAAAATGCTCCAGCCCTCAAAATTGATTCTGTTTGCCTTAAAATAATCAAGACCTTACTCAAGTAAGAATAACCCCTTGCTACAGTTTCTGTGTCTACCATATACAGGGGTGCAGGGGGAATATATCCCAGCAAAGCACTTTAAACACTACGGTATTATATTCAAAATATCCGTGGCAAACCAAGTCACTTTCTTACCTGAGGTATAATTGAAATTTTCTTCCGCAAGTCGTGGAGTCCTAGCTCTGATGTCAAATACTTATCAATCCAAATCTTTCCTTCAGGTTCCGCCAAGCGAAAGAGGGCTGCTATCAGAGAGCTTTTCCCAGCTCCTGTTCTTCCCACTATTCCAACCTACAGAGCAAGCCAAGCCTGTACAATTAAACTGTGAGCTCTTCAGGATAAATTAATATGTCGAGTAACATTTTTACAACATCACAGGATTTACAGTAGAACATGCACCAAATAAAACTTCTTTATAATTAACATTCTTCTAAGAGGAAAAATCCTCTTCCCTTAAATCAGTTTGGATTCAGGTGACATTTGTAAACATGACAATTTCTTGGATCATATTCAAAGGTGAAAGATTTCCCTTTAAAGTGTGGTGTCTTCCTGTATATAAATAAAATAAAGTGGCTCAATGCATACAGTAAAGTGATTCAATGCTGCTAATTTTTATACTAAACCTGGTTTGCTGGGTGATGTTAGGCAAATCATTTCAGGCATGCATCTACTTCTCAACCCAAAGAAGGACTCCCATAAAGCACTCTGGGAGCAATGTATTCCCAATTTAAATAATTGAGACTGATTTTGGTTAGTATGGTTAGGGTGAAGTATTTTAAAGTAGCAGGATTATGAACTATATCCATACTTTAGACATCTTAAACACATATTAAAATTACAAGGCCATGAAAGCAAGCTGAAATTCCTTTTCAAACAGAAGAAAGAGTGAATAATAAAATCACAGAGATTCAGGCTTCTCTTTGTTCCCAAAGAAAAACTGGAAGACATATGCAGTGTGAAAAAAAAAAAAAGCTTTCAAAAAAAAGAGACAATGCAAAATATGGGATTGATAACTTGAATGGCAAGGGGTTAAGATCTACAAATATTTCTTCTTTTTAAAATTTTTTAAAATGTTGTATTTGGGTAAAGAATTCTTAGAATAAAACAATGTCCAGTAATCAATTGTATCAGCAAAGATAATGGGTGTATAACCCTCTACACAGATTTGATCTGGAAGAATTTGTTATTTCCTGCATTGTGTTCTAATCCCTACATTTCCAAAAAAAATCAGCACACTGGAAAGAGTTCAGAGCAGTGCAACACAAAATTAATATGGGTGGGAGATACTGATTTGATGGGGAAGGATTTATGAGGATTAAACATGTATAACATTGCCTGGCAAAGTGATTGGGGTGCGGAAAGGAGGAAGAGAGATGAAAATCTTCATGAGTATACGTACAGACACCAGAGGGCAATTACCCACTGCCTGAGACCCACATGTATGCAGCAATGACTGCTGAAATGAAATTAAGCACAGGAAACTGCATCAAAGTGCAAGGAGAAACTTTCAGTCAGAAACACTAAGTTCAGACAAAACAGCATTGTCCACGTTTGATAAAAAATACACAACACACAAAAAAAGTACACTTCAAGAAGCAACTTACACTGCATCATCTAAAAGGTTATTTTCTACTTCTACATTCTGATACAACAATTTTATCCAACCATTCATTTTTGTACTATTATATATAAACTAATTAACATTTATACAGTGCTTATGATTCAACAGACTAATTTAAGCAAATCTGTTACAATAAATTATAGAATGTCTAGTACTCTAAGTTATATCAGTGAAGCAATAGGAAAATAGTTCTCAACAGATAAACTATAGCTCAGCAAGAAAATGCTGAATAGAGAACACAGACAACCAGGGTTGTGAAAACAAAAGTTCAATTGCAATTTCTCTGCAAATGTCAATATAAAGTATTGTATCATGGATATAAAGAAAAAAACCATAAAAAATACATTGATACTTAAAATAAAAATGCAGCTGCTCTGCATATTGTCAAAATCCCACTTTCAGTTTGGCATCAAATGAAAGGACTGTGCTCTTCAACATTTAGAAGAATCTATTTGCATCTTTGGTCCAACTGACTACAGGCTGCTGAAGACTGACAGGAATTTGAAACAGTTCTCAGTATACACATTATCTATTTTTTAAATACATTTTATTCTTCAGAGGCCCACACTCACACCCAGTGCAAACACAGCACCAGTCTGCAAACGGAAGTGCCAGCCACCTATCAGGAATCACATGGCCAGGATTGTGCTGCCTGATAGAAGCATGTGCATACACAAGTACACCTGCTACGCTCGGCTTGTCATTACTCAAGTGTCACTTGTACTTCACAGTAGAGTTGTACAAAAAATGTGAGATCTACGGCATGTCAGCTACTCCACTGAAATTGCCCATGTCTTTGTGATTCCTCAGGCAACCTCCCCTTCGTGGTGCGTTGTGAGAGCACAGCTGCCATGCCGTAAATATACATCTGCACCTTCCTAACTTTTGGTAGCCTGAAGATCTAGAAACTGTCAGAAAAAGGTGCATTTAACAATATGTTAGCCAATGAGACTTCATGAGCTCCCTGAAACAAAGACAGTGGTATTTAAAACCCAATGCTTCACATGCTAACCTTCCCCTGCTGTAGCTACAGTAGCAAAGGAGGTTAATCACTGCCAGCTGCTAGTACAGCAGTTTGTGTCTCCCTGGTCCATCTCTGTCAGACCACACTGCATTGGCAACGACGTTTAAAACACAGAGTCCTTCCTAGCCTGCTTTGACTGTAGGGAAATACTGAATGCCAAGAAAAACAGACCAAAATAGACCTTAACCCATGAGTGATTTGCTAGCAATCACTCCTGCTTCTGTACTTCACGGAAGTGAAGTATTCTTACTGCACCCACAGCTTCCAAAACTGGGCCCTGGGTTGGCTACAAGAAAAACTACATGCACAGCAGAAGCTTAAACTCATTCCTGCTGCCAGTGGCACTGCAGCCACCAGAAGTCTCTATAAGCCAGGGGCATGAACAGGCATAAGACAGCACTATGGGCAGTATCTCCAACAGATTTGGAAATCTGGTTCTGAAGAAGATGCTTCTCCATAATTAAAACCAATATAAGGAGGAGAGATGCTTGGGAGATTTATTTTACACAGTGGCAGCCTACTGCAGTATTGCTCAAAACATCATAGAAAGCAAACACAAGGTTCCTGGCAATAGTTTCAATCTGGGCAAATTCAGGATGAGGAAACCACAGCATAACTGCTCAGCAAAAACAAATACCCCCAGTCATCCTTCCCTCTCCTGCCCCCACCAAGGACTGAGTCATACATTGCTAGTATCTTGTGCTTCCGTTTTTAATTTTATTCTGTCTCTCAATGACAAATATAGAACTTCTTGTCTATGTTGGAATGACATGTAACAGCGAAGGAGATGGTCCATATGGCTCTTCTCCTCAAGAGACCACTTTTAACTCTTTCACAGCTAATTCCAGGAGATCACCTCAATGTAGCAAAGTCCAGTTGAACTTTTGTAACATGCATGTTATTAAAATGGTCCATTTGAGGAAAGAAACAGGTTTGGAACTGAATGGAAAAGCATGTTAAAAAGGAGGCAAGGGCAATGATTGTAGGGTTGAACCAGCCTCCTAGGGAAGACCTCCTAATCAAAAATGTACACCTGCATTCAAAAATGCAAAGCACAAATTAACACTGCAGGGCTCTAACTTAATTTTGTCTGTGGGGGAGACCTTCCCTGCAGCACTCTTTCAACAGGGATAGCGTCAAAACTGGGGAGGAGGAGTCAAATTTGCAGAGGAGGAAGAGTTTTATTTTTGTGTTTCTTTTGGCTACCAATCTAATTAATGACAAGAGTTAATTGGATTGGTATCCAAAAGGAACTGAAATAAAATCCCAAATTCTAAAGTTATGCAACTGATTTGTATTTCTTTCTTCTCTCTTCCATTCGGGGCTCAGTGCAAGGGCATATACATTCCTCATTTTCAATTGTTTTTGCTCACCTTGTCTGTTGACATACTTGATTCCAATTATGTTCCCTCTGCTGAATCCCCAATTTCCTAATGCAGCTCCATTTGCTTTGAATAAACATTCTGGGCTTGGCCGGTATTTTCAATGTCTGACACTTTCTGAAGAATCTCAGGTTTTTTTAAGGAAATTATTGGATATGCTTAATCCTTTGTTTTGACAGACTGAAATATCATATTCCCAGAAGCATTTACAGGAAACAAATAGGTTACAACTTTTGTTATTAAATATTACTAAAGCTTATTTTTTAAAAGAACACTTACTAACCTCCATGTATTTTCTAATGTATTTCTAGCACGCAGTTTCTTGCCAGCTTATCATCTTTGCTTAATTTCTGTGAATATCCAAAGGTATACATACCTTTTCTTTTGGTTTAATTAAAACAGACAAATGTCTTAAAACCAACGGTCCATCTAGACTGTAAGTGAAGTTAACATTTTCAAATGCTATCATTCCTTGGTTAGGCCATTCTGGTGGTGGATGTTTCTTGGTCTCCCAAGGAGCTTCTTTTTCAAGTTCTGTATATTCCATTACTCTTTCTACTGATATCATCTAAGGGGAGGAAAGAAGACATACATACGTGAACTTCATCCCATTGCATACAATGCAAATACTGCATGCATATATATATGTGTGTGTATTTTTACTAGAGGTTCAGTGCAAATTACTCCATGGTTTTTCTTTTAAACACAGATAAGTGTATTTGCTGCCATTCTAGGCTTTCTTTATACTATTAAAGAAGTGGAAAGAATGCATTTCATGTCCTACTACAGATCGGAATCTATCATGATACATAAAGCCACACATAAGCATTTCTGATCAGTAGGATTAATTACAAATCTAAATACGAGTGTAAGTATTAAAAAATTTACTCTAAGAGAGTTGTCTGTCAGTCTTGACTAAGATGACACCAGTCCATTGTGTTTTGGAAAGACAAAGCTAGAAATGAAACTGCCAAATGAACTACAGGTAGACACATGAATGAGTTTGACTCCTCGCCCTGCACAGGACAACCCACCAAAAAAATTACACCGCGTGCTTAAGAGCATTGTCCAAATGCTTCTTGAACTCTTAGCAGACTTGATGCCATGTCCACTTCCCTGAGGAGCCTGTTTCTCTGCCCAACTCCCCTCTGGGTGAAGAACCTTTTCCTAATATCCAGCCTAAACCTCCCTGACACAACTTCAGGCCATTCCCTCGGTCCTGTCACTGGTCACCGGAGAGAAGAGATCAGTGTCTGCCCCTCCACTTCTCCTGTCGAGGAAATTGCAGACCAAAATGAGGTCTCCCCTGAGCTTCCTCTTCTCCAGGCTAAACAGCCCAAGAGACCTCAACCACTCCTCACACAGCTTTCCCCCCAGATCCTTCACCACTCTCATGGCCCTCCTTTGGACGCTCTCCAACAGCTTCATTTTGTATTGTGCTGCCCAAAACTGTACAAAGGACTCAAAACAAGGGTGTACCACCACTGAGTAGTCACTCTTTAATAACAAGGGATTTTTAGTGGATGTCCACCCATCAAAGAAGTTGATGCTAATCATAGTTACACAAAATGATCAGCATTTCACATCAAAGCCAGGTTAGTGAATGGCAAGTCTTTCTCTTCCAAGGTATTTCTGAATCACAGCCTTCAAGGAAGCTACTCAGTACATGTGACACTCCTGCAGACACTTTCAAAATGTCCCCAATGGTATGAAAAAATCTGAAAGCTTTCTTCCTATTTCTCACAAAATCTGTCACCATCAGTTTACTGGTATGTGAAAAATGCACTGAAGAAGTAATGTGGTAGAAAAAAAAAATCTAACATTATTATAATTATTATTATTTAGTTAGTTATTAAGCATGGCTTTGTAATTTCTACAAAAGGACTACACGTATTTCCTAGACTATGGACAGCAAATTGGAATTACAAGTAACTTCAGTTTTCAACACAACACAAAAAATCCCAGGTTTATGTTCACCATGTTCTTTTTACAATCTATTTTTCTTATGTATTATCTTAAGAAAGTAAACAGGCAAATTAGAACATACTAGTCAATACTGTGAATTGGTGAAAGGCATTTTATATTGTATATTTTGGAAAACACACAACCTTCTCTGCTGAATATAAACAAGTACTTTCACATTTGTGTTAACTTAGAATGAATTAAAAAGTTATAAGCCTTTGCAATGGAATAACAGGACTTTAAAAATGCCATGAGGGATATAAATAAAATTTTAAAATGCAATAATAAATAACAATAAATTATAAATACCAAATATAAAAACATAATTTAAATCTTCCTTATAGAAAGGGATTAATTCATTGCAACTTTAGCAAGTTGCAATGCAATTGTCTACACTGTAACTAGACAGTCTCCTTTCGGCTGTGAAGGGAGATTGTAAAACCTCCCTTAACTATGAATGGAGGACAGACCCTGGACACAATGCATCACAATAAACACTGAAAATCAGTCAGACAAATTATAACATAAGTTATTTTTCTTTATGACTGCAGAGTGGTGCCTCTGTTGCTTGCTCAGGTAGTAATATCCTAAGCTAATTAAGAAGAATCTCATCCTTAAGGCTTCATGTCACAAGCATGAAAGGAACCAAGAAGGGAAAAGGAAGAAATAAACATTACCAGGTTTTCAACTTCAGCACTTTGTCTAACACCCCACTGGAATGTTCCCATGAGGGTGATTGCATAGGAGAGTGCCAAACCAACCTGCCCCGCATTCAGAGCTGCAGAAGAAGGGAAAAAGAGACTCGAATAAGTACATTGTAATTACACAAAATCTCAGTTAAGTTCACTTGCATGAGGTTACTTACATGATGGAAGCATCATAGCCAGAATTTTATTTGGTTATGCACTACTTGCTATCTGTGCAATGAGCAGCTCCAGGCAGAACAGCTAGTTGCTGCATTTTTTTGGTACATTTGGAAATATTTTGAGAAGATAATCTCAATTCTCCTTGGCCTGGCATTTATCTAAAAACTGAGTTCAGTCTCAAGACCATACTTACAGAGATTGTTAAGGCCATCCCTATCTGGCTAGGCATTAGTTAACTCTTCACTTCTTTTCTAAGGAAATTAGATAAGGCCCTAAACCTAAGCAAAAAATTAGCATAAAATTATTTCAAAATTAGTTATGAACATTTACATCAACTTTGTACTCTTATAAGCAATCAGATAAAGTAACAGGACAGAACATTTCTTTCCCTGTTTATAAAAGCATTTACTGTGTTCAGTGGGTCTATTCTCACAAAATAAATGTATTCTGTCTGCCCCAGTATTAAGCATGATTGTCCTCTGACTTACTTGAACTTTATCCTAACACATAGTCCTATTGACTTCAAGAGAGCTACTCCTTATCCAGAGGCAAGGAAAGATTCAGGACCATTGTTCTGGCTTGTCTTTTTGCATTCTACTGACATCAAACCTAGCTCAAAATTTGCAGAGTTGTGCAGCACAGAGTGTTCAAATTTTAAAACACACGTGCACATACAAAACTTATCCAAAGAAAGAAGGAAAGAAACAAAACCTGCAAATTAGCACTAATTTTCATGTCCAAGATAATTACTTCTTCCTTTATGTTTTAGATGACTATCTCATTCTAGTACATCTAACCCAATTACATCCTGGATGATGCATACACTAATGACAGTTCATGAGTGACAGTGAACATAAAATGTATTATTACGAGGCAATTTTCTTTCTGGAACTGGCCTATCCCACTGATCCAAGATATGAGGAGAGCATCCCTAGGAACTTTAGCTTGCCTTTTGACCCACTGTGCCACATGCAGAAAGGAAAAAAGTCGTTAAGAAGCAGCTCCATGGATGTTTCAGTATGAAAAGCAAAGCCCTGTAGGCCCAAAAGAGAAAGACAAAGGTAGGGGAAAAGAAGAAGATTTATTTCTTGTTATTGCTCCGAAAGCCAGAATCTCATAAGTGAAGACTGCTGAAGTGCAAGTTTGTTTGCACACTTGGGGATGATGACAGATGCATGCCTCAGACTGGAGGATGTCTGAACTGCCTCCAGTATTTGCAGAAAAGTAGATACAGCCCCAATGCCCTAGACTAAGGAAGAGATCATGATCTAGAAAGAAACATTTAACTTAATTATAGTCTTTAAACAATTAGAAACAGCAACATATGAAAAAGAATTAGACATTACTATACATGGTAATTACTGGGTGAACTTTTTTAACATCTGTACTTACTCTTGGCGAGAAGCAGGGAACCAAAAGCAACCACTATAACAAAAACGGCACAGATGGCATCCAGACGTACAGCAAACCACCTTGAGGTTGTCAAAAAGAGAAACCAGGCCTCTAAAGTGTATTTCACAAAGACATAAAAGCAGTGGATTATTAGAAAACTAAACTGTATAATTATTACTAAATTAGTTCGTGTTAATAATACAAGTTGTCAAAAAAACCCAACATGTGCATGTCTGCATGGACTGATGATGATCAGGATATTGACCAGTTTTCCAGAAATTGTCTAATTTAGTTTTCACACCAATAGCAACCACAGCTAGTACAACATATAGGAAGAGAAAGAAAAACAGTCAAGGCTTAAAGTATGGTCCATTTATTTACAATTGAAGCCTCAACTCTAGTGGACTCAAGAGTCTTACACAAAAAGCAAAAGTACAGCTGCATTTACAGTAGCTGGACTAGAGTCTACAGGCTTTTAGCTAGAACATATCACAACACAACTGTCAGAGCCAAGTGTTTAGAAGGCAGCTGCAGCTGGTTAAGCTCCTGTAGGAGCTACTCAATACAGCCAGTGTAGCTATACAGAGCTGTCCAAATGACTAGGTGCACATATTTACTTTTGGGGATGCTCACAGGTGGACATCTCCACTCTGCACTCACATTCAGGTGTTCACAATTTGGTGCTAAGTTCCATCCCAGATAGATAGGCTACAGTACAAGACACATGAGACAGCAGGAAAAGACACTGCAATACAGAAGGCAAAGTGTTTGAATTCAGGGCCAAAACCAGAAGCAAAGTAGCCATGACAAAGCATAGCATTATTTATTGCTTAGGCTGCAGTCAGGGGAATTTTTCTAGCTGCTACCGAGTCACGGCAGAAGGTTACTATTCTAACCCTTTCTGCCTTGCTTGCCATTACTCCCTGCTAAAGATCAATGCAGTTTCAACTGTTCAATGTTCCTTAGCGCAGTTCTGGGAAAAATTCCAGCTAAAAAAATTCTCCCCTTTGTATGACAGAGAGGAGGTAAGTCTGGTTTTAAGCCTGATCATCCTGTATAGACAGATATGGAGTGATCAAATAAATCAATTCACCTAACAGAAACCTTCATGTAACTTCTGGAGGGCAGCAGAGGGTAAGATTGAGGATGACAAGAGGCATCCAGGTAAGGTACAGAGCTAGTAACTTCTTAGTCCCATTGACACCAACCCTAACTTCATACGGCTAACCACACATTCAGCATTAATTGTTGCACTGAACAAGACATTTGATATGGTCACACACCTGGGCACACAGAAGGACACACGCAGAAGGGAGTGCTGCACCAATTCAGAAACCTAGCTCCAGACACTGAATTCACCACGATAATTTAGTTACCTCTCTGAAATCCAGAAACCAAGTGGCCCTAGAAACAATCTACAGTAGCTTCCTGGTGACGTTAAAGCTAATTTTTGGTGCAATAGCGTAAGGTCAGGAAGTGGGACACTTGGGTAGTAGATTTTCCATCTCCAAGCTTTTGCTCCACTAATCCTAATTGTCCAGGAAGGTGCCAGCTTGAGATGGGTCATTTTGCAATTTCCCTTTGTAGCAGGGGTCACTGTGCATAAAGGAAGGAATCTGACAGTCACAGGAACTAATAAAGACTCACTGTGGTCTGATGACTCATGGGCTTCTTATACAGATGGGCACTGGTAGGAAGGAAACCTGAGTTTGATCAAATCTCAGCACCCCTATGTTTTTTATCTACAATTTATTTAGTACTCCATTCATAGGCATCCCTCAAAGGGATTCAAAGCAAGTGTCCTGAGTCCTAGGCTCAGGTCTAAATAGAGAGGAAGATACTACTCCAGCCAAAAGTGCTAAACAAAACCATTGCTGGTTGGGAGAGCCTCCTGCAATGCAGGAAAGAACTCTTAAGGAGACTTAAAAACCCAGGACTCTAGCTTTGTGAGCTGGTGTGAAAGATATTCTCTTACATCAGCTACTGCTTGCTCTCATTTACTATCAAAAAACTATCCAGGGTGAAAACAACTTCAGGAAATCTGTAGTTCAGCCTCCTGCTCACGAACAGTCAGCTCGGAGGTCAGACCATGTTGCTCCATGCTTTATGCAGTTTGAGTCTTGAAAATCGACACAGATAAAGCCTGCACCTTTGGGCAATCTCTTCCTCTGCTTGACTGTGCTCATATTGAAATAGTTTTTCCTTGAATTCGGGTTAAACCTCTCATTACAACTTATACCCATGTCATTGCGCCTACCACTATGCACCTTGGTGAGGAGCCTGTAGTTATGGCCACATCCTTGCAGGTACTGGAAGGCAGCTATTAAACCCTCTGTATTCTGTGAGCTGAACAAGTCCAGTTAACTCACCCCACAGGGAAAATCTTTCCTGTTAATACCCTAACTATCTTACCAGCCCCTCCAAGGAGTTCACTCCAGTTTGTTAGAATGTTTCCTGGATCTGGGGGTCCAAAACTGGATGCAGTACTCCCAGTGTGGGCTAACAAGTGCCAAGGGGGATAATCACTTCCCTGCTTCCCCTGGCTATGCTTCTGTTGATACAGCCCAGATGGTGTTGGCCTCCTCTGCTGTCCAGGCACATATTCCCTATGAGGACCAAAAACCACACACACTTTAAGCCAGCTGGTGTACCCTAGAGACTCTGGTGGGAAAGACACTGAGATGAACTGTATTGGTATACAGAAGAGTGTGACTATGAGCACTGAAGCTTGACCTCAAAAACAGGTTCCTGATCTGCCCAGGAGAGGTATTATTGACAGTTTTGTTAGGGAGATGCACAAAACTGACTGAAAAATGAAAGTGTTTTTATGTTCCCTAGATCTGACCTTAAAATACAGAAAAATATTTCTTATAGATGTCACAGGCCTCTTTGTATAGTGAAACTTCTATACCCAGTTTATTGACTAAAGATGTCTTTTAATATAAAGCTAAAACAACTTTGTCTTCCCTCACTATCAGCTAGTGCAACTGATTTGGTCAGATAACTAGCAACTCTAAAATATTAAGAAATGGGAAGTTCAAAGCTAGAGGTGCCTCCCTGGAAGATACACTACAGCAGTCACAAGTCACTGGGCTCAACAAGGTCAGTGTGCAGGAAGCTACAGCCTGTGATAAACTGTACTACTGTACTTCAAAAAGGATCAACTGGTCTCATCTGAAACCTTGTAAATCTATGAATTACAAAAAAGCCATCGACTGTACTTGTAAGTCTTACAACAGAGGAAATTCACAATCCTACCTAACAAACACAGAACTGAAAATTTGCATTCTGCTGTTATCTTGAAAAACATTGTAATAGAGAACATTTAAATAACAGAAGTTAAAGAATCACAGTGCAAACCTGAATTACATTACTTATGCTTGCAGAATACCAGTATTTTACACCTTCCAATTATGTTAATTCTATATATTAGATTTAAGCCCTGAAAGCTGCTCAAAGTAAAAAGTAAGTTAGATTTATTAAACTTTTCCAAGATTATTAATATTAATAGTATCTGCCCTTTCCTAGCACACTACTTAGTATCAAATGCTTCATAATACAGCTTGTTTCTTCCACATCTCACTCTGCCCCCTCCCCACTCCCTTTCATTTTCTTAAAGATGAAATCCAGGAAAATGTTAAAAATTATTCTTTAAGTATTCTTATCAGGCATACTCTCAAATGTTTATCTTATACATTATTAAAACATATGCATGGGTATTCTAAATTATATTACAGCCCACAGTAAACTCTCTAAATCTAGACAGATAATGTTTTTGTTCTAATACAGAAATTTTACCCTAAAGAGACAAATGCACAGCTCCTACTGATTTTAATGCACATTATATACATGTCGCTGAGGGCATAAGATATTTCCCTCCTACAGTGCAAAGTATTTGATTTTTCACATCAATTCATCACAAACCTGAGTGGAGGTCTTGGTGTGCATCAAATAATTTTTGAAATCTTTCCTCTGCTTTCAAAGCCCGAATAGTCCAAAGCCCCTGGAGGGATGATGACAAGTGGGAGAACACTGGACTTCGAGCTACAAAGGGAAATGAGAGTTAACTTAACAATAGCTGAAGGACAACATTTAATTCTTTTTGTACCACACTAATCTTTAATCCTACTACTTTATATTTAACCATACAAACTACTCTACTGCATCTTTTTAGAATAAATATGCAATATCTTTAACTAATGTCCTCTTACTCAATTAGAATCAGTCAGACAGCCAGGCAGATTAATTTATACAAAAATGTATTACATTTTTAACAATAGCTGTCACTGAAGAAATTCTTTGAGCTTTATTAATGACATTAGGCACCCATGTTTGTTATTAATCATGCTTAATATTCCACATCATAGTCAAGCTAAAGTGAGGCACAAGAGTCAGATAAGGTCAGAAATACCATTAGTATATGCATGCAAGGTCCCAAAGACCAGCAGCTTAGCATGTTCTTAACTAGCTTTATTTACAGATAGTTAAACTGACATTCCCTAGGTTTATCATTATGCAAAACAGGAGTTAAGCATATAATTCACTAGTTGAGAACCAAGGCAATAAGAAAGTTATTTGCATAGCAAAAGAAAAAAAAATCTTTGATGCACTGTCTATAAAATACTAGCATTTCACATAATAATAAGCAGGGTTCAAACTAACAGTAAGTCCCACCAAACTACATACTTGTGGATTCTAGACGTTTAATATCTCTTGAAGTGTCTAAGAAATATCGTCGAAGAAAAATGAAAAGAATAAATAGTGGAATTAAGGGGATGAGTATCCAAGGAATCACTGCCACAGCCACAGCCACCACACCAAAAATCTGTAGGAGAGTCTGGAGCACAATAGAAACAAAATAAAAAACTCTTTGCCAGAAGAATTTAATTTAGAACAAGTATAAAACTATTTAACACTATTGAAACACTTAAATATTTAAACATAACTACCACATTTAAGAGCGGATGCATTGTATAACATATAAGCAACATCTATTTTTAAGCAACTTGGAAAATTTACAATAATATCTAATTTGACTATTTTTGCAGTTTGTGGTTTTTTTCCACATTATTCGTTCTTTAAGAAATGTCTTTACAAAGCTGGTTGACTGAACATTAGTGTCTTTCTTTGTAGACTATTTTGAGACTGCTGTAAAAAACAACAGATGATCAATGTAATAGACAACTAATCTTTAATGGTCCCTAGTTATTTGGTGAATCAAGGATATATTTTTTCACTCCTGGTAAAAAGAAACTGGTGAAAAACTGGCCTTCAGCTTCAGTTGAAAGACTTTACAGCTGGAAGAGAGACTTTCAACACAGGCTTGCAATGTTTTCCTAAACACAACATTGTCCTATTTAGAAAGAAAACCCAGGAGAGGACAAAATGGGCTTTCTCTTCTCAAAGGATAGCATTGTGAAATGCTACAAATAAGAAGAAAATATTCCACACTGCAAGAAGTGTCATAAAACGTTAGTTTTGCCAGGTTTACTAGAGTTTGATGTAACAGCTGGGGTAAACCTGACTTTACTCTTACAAAACTAGATATAATGAGGAAAACTCTATTGCTTAGGACAGTGAATCCTGGCCTAAATTTCTGAGTTAAATCTCCCATTTCCTTCAGACCACTTCACATCTTTCATTAAACTTTCAGTTTGAATACACAATCAAAACCATCACATAAACATCTTTCAGAATCCATCTGTGCATGAATGTATGGTAGGAGTCCTGGTATACTGTAATTAGTGTGTGTCCATTTGTTCCTTAGAAAGGGTGGGGAAAAAACCCAACCCATACAAAAATAAACCCATACTGTACAAAAACCAGACAACTCAAATTCTAGCTCAAGACTAAATTCCTGTATTATTCTCATTAACAAATTTCTTAGAAATAACAATATTTTCTAAAAAATTTTCATTTTATGGACTGTAGAACAGCCACCTTCTTCATTAGCACATACAAAAGTGGATTCCAGCTAAATTTTGTGGCTGCCTGATTTTTAGATTCCAAAAATGCATTGGTGACCATTGGGTGCCAGAAATGCATGTCTTGCAGCAAAAATGCTACTGTCCCTTTAACTTTTCCAACTCAGTGCACACATAAGCAGCACATCAGCTAAGGCAGATACCAGAGAGCTACCTGAGTTTGCAAACACTTTCAGTGGAAGTGTCTATTAAACACTGCACTTCCTGTTGCACTTCTGGTAGCCCACTAAGGCCAAAACCAAGCACAACCTTTACCCCTAAATTTGCCTTTTTTTTTTTTCCAGGCTTCTCTGCCTTTACCCTAATTTGACCTGACCAAAGAGCAAACCCACACACACACTATGACTGCGTGAGTCAGCTCTAGGCTTAGAGGTCTTAGCTCATGAAAGAAGATTTATCAGTGTAATAGCCCCCCATCTCACAGATCCTGAAAGCACATTTTAGGGTCTCATAACTCTCTTAAAGAAAATAGCAATAAAGTAGGCAATAATGGGAAAGGAACTCTGGAGGAAGCTGCATTACCACTACATTGCTCATCTGTGGGTTAAGGTGTTGACAGCATTGTGTTATTTGACCTTCTAGATACAGCAGATGGCAAACATTTTACCTAGATTTCATCAGGAGGAGGCAAGGTGGCAATGAGAGTGCACAGTGTTTCACCTGGATCAATTATGCACATGGCTATGTCAGCACAAAGCAAAACAAAGCACGCTGGCTCCTCACCAGCACTGCCACCAGCCCTTCTCTACCTTCTACTTCTCTCGCATTGTTTAGAACCCTGTAAACATATTTTCCTTTTATCATGGGGTGAGGAGAAAGGAAATAAAGATTCCTGACCTCCTACAAATTTTCTCCTGTCTAGATCTCCACTTTCCTCAGTAATGCTCATTATCTCTGCCAAGCCTGCCAGCTATCCACATGCTGGCTAGTTTCTAAAGGCTCCCTCGCCTCCATCCTTATCAGCAGAGAGTGAAGTCCATTCCTTCTTTCCAGCTCCAAACTCACTCCTGAATCTGCTTTATACACCTGCTGCCTTCTCCCTCCGTCACTTCCTAGACAGCCACAAAAAAGCTGTTTCTGAAGTACATGGCCTTCTCGTAACACCAGCCGCAAATCTGAAGTCAAATGTTGAGGAGAGCTGCTTCAAGGAAAAGAATTCTGAGGAAAACAAATGCTTCTTAATAAAAAATAAAGACGCCAAACTGAAGTTTTAGTGATGATAATCTAAAGCACATTGCAGAGTGCCAGTGGGGGTGGGAGTGGGAGTAAAACTATTAAGATCCAGCTCATGTAAACAAAGCCTTGCTACGGCAGAAATACAGGAAAGGAAAAGATGGTTAGGATGACTAAAGCAAAAATCTGACACCGCCTTTGGAAGGAATTTTAGATGAGCCTGCACCACCTTATCATTATAAAAATTTATGATAGGGTGGATCAGTCATGTGTGTTGTTTTTTTTTGAAAACCAAACTTGCATATAAATTAACTCCTAATGAAGTAGTCTGAAAGCCAGACACAACCATTTGCAGACTGTAATCATGTAGTCACTGTGTGAGGTAAGGCAAAGGTTCTACCTCCTGAATTTCACAAGAGACAACCAACCTTTGCAGCTGGAGACTGCCCCAACTTCTACCAGATTCACTGCATGCGAGCTGCAGGACCCAAAATAATCAGCAGGCTGACAATAACGATAACACAAGTAGTCTGGTATCTCTCCTCTCTGGAGAAAAACAGCACAAAATACTCAGGACTGGGTATCTAGACTTCTCATGGCAGAATCAGCTTACAATGCGAAGCTGCACTAAAAGTCTTAAGATTTTCCTACATAAAAGAAATATGGCCTACACACTCAGCGCCTTTTATCGTATTTCTTAATTTTAGCATTCAAAATGTAATGACTGTGCAGATAATAACAGTCAAACTGGAAAAAAAAAGGCAACCAAAACAAAAACACAGGAGCTGATGAATTACATTTTACACTTATCTGCACAGTATTTGAAACAAGGCCACCTTGCACAAAAGACAACACATGCACTGGCTACCATGAACAAAAAGACCTGGATAGTTTCAGAAAAAGACCACTGCTTCCAAATGGAGACATGACGTCAAATGTCCACCTGCAATCTTACTTCTGTTTCCCTGGAGAAAGATGAATCTCTCACACACAGCCTGCACACAGCCTATCCTTAAGAGTACAGAAAAGTACATGTTGTTTCTCTTGGATATCCTCTTGCTTAGAAGAGTCCTAAGAGATTTCCCTCATGATTTGGTCAGTCACTCCATTTACTGTGGCTTTTTTTCCCTTAAAAATCTCCTCTTTTACTGCAGCAGGCATACCCAACTATTACTCTCTGGGGAAATGAATGCTCTGATCAGCACACTCACTTGTGGAACGTGCTTTCCCTTCATCATCTGATGACCTACACATCCATCATTGTTACAGGTGCTGAGAGTGATATGCTGGAGTTTTTATCTCAAACAGGTCTTGATCTAGGAATAACAGGTGTTTCTGTACCACAACCACAGAACAGAAAAACATGGTATAGGACCTATTGCCATAGGAACCACACTATTCTGGATTTGCTGACCTGGTAGGAACTCTAATCAATGAGAGGAGCCATGGGGATGGGATTTGAGACTTGGAAACCTGATTGTGGGAGTCTAGATGTGGCCTACATAGTGAAACTCCTGGCCTAGTTTAGAAGTGTAAAATGTGATGAATAGAACAGTAAAATTGTTTAGATTGGAAAAGACGTCTAGGATCATACAGTCCAACCCTTAATGTAGCCAAGTCCGCCACTAGACCATGTCCTTAAGCACCACATCTATGCATCTTTTAAACATATCCAAGGATGGTACCTTCATCTAACCTTTAAGTGTACACCTAATGACCCTATGGTTGAATATTTCTCTGCAATCCACTAACTGTATTTACTTGATGCCCTCTGACTACAGCAAAGTAAGCATCTAAAGCCCATCAAGCCTAAATTTTGATGACTGAATCTACAGCCAAATCCCATGCAAGAACTGCAGCATTCCAGGACCGGTTTTACCAATACTTAAGAAGAAGCCAAATACACCTACTCAGCCCCAATTCCTAAATGCTACTGCCTGGACCCCAATATACACTCCCAAGGATTATATTAGCCTGTGGAACTGACACAAAGCCATGCTAATTTAATAATAGCGAAGGCACATGTCCTCGAT
The DNA here is from genome assembly GCA_013397795.1 of Orthonyx spaldingii. NCBI lineage: Eukaryota > Metazoa > Chordata > Aves > Passeriformes > Orthonychidae > Orthonyx > Orthonyx spaldingii. The sequence goes on from VZTJ01000748.1 coordinate 820,180, forward strand.
TTCAGTTTGAACCTTCACTGCATTAACTTAGGGCACTCTCAGTCACGCTGTGCTGTCTGAAGTAAAGCCAGGTCAAGAAACTACAAAACCCCACTCTGTTCCTACTTGCTTGGCATCACCCTTCCTCCTCCTTCTCCCCCCTACCCTGACTGAAATTATTTCCCTGTTGACTCTGCCAAATAACTGCATGCACAATCAATCCCTAATCCAGTTCTGACATTTTCTTTATCCTTGAATGCTTTTTTTTTCAAACCAGATTGTTTGGACTGACTGACCTGCAGCTCTGTTAAAGAACAACTGCACAGGTGGCTGGTTATACTGGGACACCAGAAGACAAGTTTCCCTGGGAAGATGACATTGCAATGAGAAGATCAGAGAGATAAACACTTTACTCAGGCCAGCTCCACCCAGAACCACAGTGCAGATTTTTTGCATTTTTTCCCCTTTATTACAAAAAGCCACAGGAAACATCCAAAGTGAAACTAGCACCTAAACAATTCTACTTCATTTTACTCACTTAAAGCAGCTGAGTTGAAGTGAGTAGTCTTGCCTTCAAACTAATTTTTAAATAAAATTTATGGGCTTTCTTTTCAAACTGGTTAAATTAAGTATATATGGTTTTTTATACTATTGCTTGCATCAAACTGCCACAAACACATTTGTCTTCAAAAAAAATGCAATGAAGACTTGTGAGTACAGGAGAACACAGGGGACATACAATATTTAAAAGGCATCTCAAACAATGTCCTTTTCTGAAGCAACTAGGGACAGCAACCTGTAACAGAAATGACAGCTCTCAATCAGTGTTAATTCAGCTTTAGGAAAATGTGCATCCGTGAGAAAATTTGGAATTTAAAGACCAAAACAACCAATGCACTGAAAGGGGAAAAAAAAGACCCAGTTGAAGAAGAAATCAAAATTGTAATTTCAGATAAATTGAAAGAACAAAGTAAGAACTAAATACTGCCAGCTCTAAAAGTTTCAAAAAGAGCAAGTTCATCTTATCTTCTGCAAGACACTCTCTTCTCCTCTGAATCCTGCTATTTGCAATTAGTCGACAAGAGGTTACCTAACTAAATCAATATGTCACCGCAAATGGGCTGAATACATCTGCCAGATACACCACCGAAATGTATTCAAAATTTCCAATCACGTCCTTAATGCCAACACCTCCTATTTGTTCTCGTCTCTACAAGACAGTCCTTCTGGATCGCTGTTTTCCAAGTGAATAAGCATATACTGAGCTCCTCAGGGCAAATGTTTTCTGTGCCACCAACATGCTCATTCATTTGACTTGGCATGCATTTTGTCATTAAGTGAGAAGCCTTAATATTTGTTTGAGGTCACGGTGAACTGTGTGCAATCGTTCTTTAACAAGTGACCTTATAATAAAAAGGGTGTTTTCTTTAATACATTGGCACTGCCACCACTCTCATATTCAAACAGCATCCTATCATCAGTAATCTCTTACCCTACAAGAAGGGATAGAAATAGGCTCTCTGGGCACCCTGGGCCAGGAGGCTTAACTGTCTCATGTAGAACTTGATCCTAATAGCAATTTTCAAAAATCACAGTCCATATGTTGTCTGAGACTTCCAGATATTGATGCTTTAGAAACAGACACATCATCAAGCTCTGGACTTGGTGATTCTGACTGACACTTATAATACTCATCCTTTAAAACTCCACACTGCATTCCTACAACACAGAGAGGTTATCTTCCTTCTAATAACAAACTATCTTCACTCATGTAAGAAGTTTGTTGCCAGGGCTCTTTGGTCACAGTAGTAAGTTACTTCCAGCTAATACAGGTTTTCCGTGGAAAAACAAGCTTTTATCAGAGCCAAAGCTACAGCCTCTACTTAGGCATGCAGCTCCTGTTCATACCCACTGTACATGGAAACCAATACTGTGATACACAAAATGACAGCGCCAACAGCTATTCTTGTAAATGGCTGTGGACAATATATTTTTGTATTTATATGCAGTAAAATCTTGAGCAGGATCTCTCATCTTCTGAAGTGCTTCTCTTTTATTGCACCTTGTGCCCCCTAGACACTTCTGCACAAAAGTGTTCTCAGTGGGCAGCAAGTCACAACTTTGCAATGAGGATCTACAGAAAAGTGAGAGGTCTTCTTCCTGAAGCTACAGGGAGTTAGTTGTAACTTTACTGTGATCTTCCTGTATGAATAATAAAGAGTTAATAAGTTTTGCTGTTCAGCAGTGCTATTTGTCACTTCTCCTGCAAACAGTCCTTGGCTATATTCTTAGACTGTTCTTTTCCCAAGGAAAAAAAAGGTGCATACACAAGAACTATTCACATAAACTACAGTGTCTTTGTACCATGAGAAATATGTTTTATCTTCCTGTGGAACACCTCAGATGCCGAGCACAACTTCACATGGTTGCTTGAGGAAACAGCATTAATCAGCGAGTGTAGAACATGCACACACACATACCTTGCTTTCTTGATAGCTCTTGCCAGAACCTGCCTGAAACACTACAGAAAAATGTCTGGCATTACCCAACATTCCCAGAGTTACTCCTCAGGTAGCAGAAAGCACCCCTTTTCCGTCATATTAATTTAGAGAGGTTGTGCCTCCAATATCCGCAACCATTTCCAAGTGTTGCCGCTTTATTGGCTGTTCCACCTGCTTCAAGATTCCCAGAACAATTCATTTTTGTATTTCCTCTATCAGTCCTTGTTGTCAAATAACTGGTATTTTTAAAGCAAGATAAAGAATGACTTGACAATTTCTGCTCCCCTCCTACCTCTTAGAAGTAATTTCCATAATGTTTCCCCAGCTATATAAGCCCAAGACAGCCGCACTGAGCACAGAGCCTTATGAAATCAAAACATTTGATTCAACAATGGGTATTTTTCTCCTTAGTACTGCTCCAAGTGGTGTATTTCCCACTTTGTTCTTTATTCATATGTTTAACACTTTACCAGCAGAGGTTGATTCACTGATATTTGTCTCAGTTTTATTCCACTTAAGACCCTTTTGAAAGCAGATTTTATTTCAGTGATAATTATGGAGAACATACATAGAATAAGAACAATAAAAATCAACAACTATCTCACAGGTCTCAGGCTATTAGGATGCAGGAGGCAGATCTTACAGGACAATACAAAATGATGCAAAAAATGGATAGTAAAAGGACTGGGAAAAGTTTGGCCTTTTGATACCCCCAGCTGTGAGTGCTGGGGTACCAAACAGGGAAAGGATCACACAAGGTAGCTCATGCCCCCCACAAGAAACCTTCTCCTATTGGCACTGCTGGAGAAAAACCACTGACATAGACACACCACTGCTGTGACCCTGGATGGCATTAATTCATTTTCTTATGGTCTAGTCCATTAATTTACGTGCTGAAATACTGTCCCACTCTTTCTGTAAGGAACCTCTGAGCTAACGATGACGTTATCACCTTTTCACCCATGCTGTGCACATTTTTTTTTTGCAGTTCTTGAAAATGTTTAGCAAAATTGTGCTTACCACAAATACTGCTGCCCCATGTATCACAGTTCTGCAAACTCTCTCTTTGAGCCCTGTACTTTCCTGCCTCAGGTCTCTTGTCCGTCATGGCCATAATGCCAGGGCAGCTCTGCACCCTCCTCAAGAATACCTCATTTTCAACTGCACAACCTTTTCTGCTCAGCCAAGTCTGACTTTCAACAGAAGTCAATTCTGGGTCTTTCAACAACTTTAAAAGCTTTGTGCTACATTCAAACTGTGGGCTCTTCTGTTAAAGAGAGTATCAATTCTTCAGTAACACAGTTCTTCAGCCTTACAGCAACTACAAACTTTTAAGCATTTTATTTTTGTTCTTGCTATTTAATAATACACAATTCATGTATTTATTTTTAGGTGGAATGAAGAACGACTCATACTTCTGTAAACACCACAACAGCCCCTCTTCCCCAGTTAAATGAAAACAATGAAAAATATTAAGGACTACAGCTATCCTAAGAAATAAAACTACCTTCTGTTTCATTCTCATCACACTCTTTCACAGCAGTTATTCAAAAAAACCTTTTTAACCTGTCCCTGATGGTTTTCCCCTTAACTTCCCCAGAGCTTTTCCACTTTGATAGGGCTATAAAATACCATTTTCCTATTGGGAAAAAACAAACTCCTGAGTCACAACTTTTCAGTACTACATGATGTCCAGTGATCACTCAGCTCCAAAAAGCTGAACAGTGGTCTGATGATTTCAGCATATTTAAACTAATCAGCACCAGCCTAACTCCACCACCAGCAGGTTTCACCCAGTTCAGCTGTTCTCTACATGTCCAGAACCCAGTGAGTAAAGAAAAAATTCCTTGGCAGAGACTAAACATTATTTACTGTTGTGTGTGCTCATTCTTCATGTGTTACAAATATGCAGCAAACCATCACGAAGACTTTTCAGAAGCTTTATTTATCACAAACCATCAACAAAGGCACACTTACTACAGTAAGTGACTGATACCAGGTCTGATCCCAAAATTCAGATCTATTAGTGAGAAAATTGAAAAATTATTTTTCTAAGTGTTACATTGTGTTTGTCAGAAGGATGGGCAACTGAAACAAGTACCAAACCCAGCAATTTTATAAGCAGATCTAAACCCTTTATTTTAGCATACGAGTGACTTTCATAGCAAGAGAGATCTGCTTATTTAAACGTCAGACTGATTTCAGAAACCACTGAGAAAAAGATTGAGGGATGTGATTGTGGAAGAAAATGAAATGGCTCAGCATCCTATTCTTTCACTGTACAGGAACAGATATTATTAAGCCCTTGAAAAAGCCTTTCTAAATACACAGATTTTTGTATTTCAGGAGTACAATCCAAATGAATCAATTTTTTTTCAAACAATACAAAAATGTCCTGTAATGTAGATGTAATACAAAGATGTAACAGAAGACATATGACATTCAGTTACCACCTGAACTCCCATCTTTTGTCGTACAGAACTGCCCACACTGCAGTCTCCTCTACCTTTTGATGAACAAACTTATCTGGAATTTTCAAATCAGCTGCAAAATTCACCAAGTAGCCACAGTATCAGCTTCAGCAAGAAAAAAGTTCTTATGTTATGCAGATGCACACATAACCCTGGCAGCACATTTCTGTAAGATCCAGTCTTTTTCTTTTGCTAAAGGTAATTCCTTGTCCCACATGTTTGTTTTGGGCATAAATACACAGAATTATTTAACACACACACACATCAGTTACATGGCTTAGTAATTCAAATTACCTCCAAGTTTCTCCTTTCTCTTGAATCAAAAGTGAAATCTCCAATCCTTTTGCCGAACAGTGAAATCCTAATTTGTTTGTAAGCAGACATTGTCCTATCTGTAGTATATCAGTAGTTTAAGGCAATCTAGAAGATTTGTACTTATCGCCATTTGGAACAGGATTGTTACACTTTATGACTGACAGCAGAATTAAAGTATTTCTAGCTACTGTGAAGTGTTAGAAATGTTAATGACTTTAAGAAGTCTTAAAACATCACCAGTTTGAGACACAGATATCACAGGCTGCAATAATGCTTAAAAACTCAGGGAAGTACCTATAAACAATTACAATAAAAATTCCTACTCCGGCACTAAAAATAGCAGTAGTATATACACAAAGAAAGACCAAAAAGAAAAGGGGGAAACTATAGAATGTAAGTTTACTTACATACATAAACACAGACTATTTCTTTGCCCTCTTTCACACTAACAAAAGCAAACAAGAAAATATTTCCAACAGATATGAACAGACACAAATGAACAGAACATCTTTCTGGAACTTTTACAAATTCCACTTTAACCAAAGTGGGGAAATCTCCAAACCACACAGAGCAGGGGCACATCACTGGACTCCCATACAACTATCCTGCTTTCTGTTATCTGAAAAGATGTTGAAAGTAATCTGATAAAGAAAACAGAGAAGCCCATTTGGAGGAGAGATGATTTAAACTTGACTGTAATTTTGTATTTACATGTTCCAACTACAAAAATACTGCAAGAACAACTACCATTAAACCTCAACCTGCTCAAATGTTAGAGAAATTAAGATAAAGACTGCACCTCACAATGCTCATATGCTCTGGAAAAAGAAATAGAGAAGACAGAATTCCACTAATTGAAAACTAGCTTTATTTTTCAGAGCACTGTATTCACACCACCTGTATTCCACATTTCAATAGGAAAATGAAAGTAGCCCAGTACAAAACTATGATCTACTTTTATCACATAAATGGAGAAGAGTAGAAACTAAAGGGAAATGACTTAAGAAAAACAAGAAAAGCGGTAAAAGAGGCAACATGACAAGAAGGTAATGACACCACATTTTCAATATTATTTTACCTTCTTTCCCATGTTAGGTAAAGGGTTGCATCTTCAAATTTTATTAATACTAAGTAAATAAAAACCCTAAAATATTAAAGCAGTTACATTATGTTCCTGCACAAATTAGTTTTATTACAGTAGTGATCTCTGCTGCCTTGACATTAATGTGTGGAGAATGGCAAGCATACCTATTCTTATAAAAATTCTACAAATAGACATAAATAGAAAAAAAAATTAAAAAGGGTAGAGTGTGAAAGGCTGGGTATAAATAGCCACCACAGTGAGAACAGAGCCTTAGCCTTCCCTAGAAAACCGAGGTCCATATACAAAAAGGAATCCACCCATTAGCAGTGACTGCAGACTTTACACATTTTACCCTGTACACACACCACCAATCTGAGTAAATATGCAGTCTGTATGATGCAAGATACTCACCCTTCCATTCAAAGCGATGTGATGACAGGTACAAAAAAAAAAAACCAGCAATAGCTTTGGCATAGATTATTTCCCACCACTGGTCACCATCAACAAGACTAATTGGCTACTGAGACTTAACAATCAAGGCATTCAAGGATGGAAAGGTCAATTAAAAACTGCATTGTTTAGACAAGTGTCTGTGCTAAACTCACAGCTTCTGCATATTGGTCTTGTGGATACAAATGCAACCCAAGCCTCCTCGTCCTCCACTACCTCCCACCCCTTTTATTTGTTTGCTTGTTTTTAACAACACAGTGGCATTTATTTAAAAAAAATACCAGAACTGAAAGCACATGTAAATACCGCATGACCACACCAAAAGTTAGGATTTTATTGCAATTATCATTTTAACCTTTCTGACATTAGAGCTCAAAAGTTACCAATGAAAAAATATATATCCCTATTATTTTTCTGTAGGTTTTAACTATTCTTTCATTATGCACTAGCCAGATGCACTGTAATATGCATCTTGGGAAGGTACAGCAAGAAAACATCGTGTAAGGACGTACTATGTTCAGTAGTCAAGAGTTACCAGGCAATTGGTTTGTGTTTCTTTAATTTATTTATTTTTCATTTAAACCTCAGCACAGCAAAACTACCATGATTCAGCAGAAGGGAAGCCAAAAAGTATCCAAGCTATCCAAGGCACAGGTCTGCTCAACAGAGTATGTTGAAATTTAACACAGATCCCACTACTGGTTATTTTCTTACAACATACTTATGATCATATTTTGAATACACACATGCAAACACACAGAAAAAATTATTCTTTAATGAATAAAAATACCTCTTAAAACTCACATATACATACCGACTAAACTCAGCTAAACTGGAAAAAACAACGCAACAAACTCCTCAGGAATCCCACCTCTCACAGAAAGCACAAAATAACAACGTCATTGTTAAACTAAAAGATCCTGGAATTCCTTCTACACACTTTCCCTGACATCCTCACACAATAAAATGCAGGGGTCAGTGGTACTGAAACAAGGAACGGCAGTTCCACTCTTGTGCACATACGAAATCAAGTGACCCAAGCTATTATTCCAGTCTGAGGCACTTTTTGTTCCTAATATCCAGATGCAGCAGCTTTTTTTTTTCCCTTTCTCTTTTTTTTTTTTAAAGAAATGACTGTGGACACCTCCTTCACATTTTCCTTTTCTTCAGTATTTTCACTTCATAAAGCTGCAGTCAATGTGTTTTGTGTGTAGTGAGAAGGGAATGGCCCATTCAGTGGTGGTCTCAGCCACAGCCTACATTGGTGGCTCAAGTAGTCTCAGGATTAGGTCTTTGTGTGTGATGAAAGGATATGAAAAGTCAGTTATTTAAACTCAGTCAAGCTGTTGATTTTGGGGAGGAAAAAGGTTTTGCAATTCAGTTTTCCGCAATAAATCACTGCCCTTTTCCAAGGGCAGCTGCAGATAGTTCACATGTTCACAGTGTTCTCCAGAAACTAAACAGATCATGATTTTTTTACCCCTCCCCTCAATCTAACGTGGGGTAAGAAATCAAAATAAGGGGCCATCACATTAATTACTCAAATTCACTAGAAACTAAAACCGAAAATCAACTCTGTTAACAAGTAATAAGATCACTGAAGAATTACAAGGGCAAGAAACTACAGAGAAAACTTTAAATCCCTTTAAAATTTACCAGAATAATTTACAAAACCAAAAGGAAGTCAGAAATATATTTCACCATCCTATATACTCAATCAGTTTATAGACATAATTTCCAAGCAGTAGTTTATCAGTTTGGGTACTCATCCGACATAGTCTGAGACCAGAGTGTAAAGATGTTAAGCCTCTGCAGAGACATCTCGAGTCAGAATATCATTCAGGTACTAAAATAGAAGTCTTTGATGAGCTCTCCAAAACACAGCATCCAAAATACTGACCACTTAGGAATATCTAGGTTAATGTATATAAACCACTATTAAATACACTGGATTCTTAATTCCTAATACCCGCTCCTCATTAAATTATTTTGTCCTGTTTCTTGGCTGACTTTTTCCCCAATTAGTGCATTGTTTTTTATAGTGCTGCACTGAGCTAAACATTGCCCAGAGAAGCTGTGGATGCTCCATCCTTGGAAGTGTTCAAGGTCAGGTTGGATGAGGCTTTGAGCAACCTGGTCTAGTGGAAGGTGTCCCTGCCCCTGGCAGGGGGTTTGGAACTAGATGGTCTTTAAGGTCCTTTCCAACCCAAACCATCCTCTGAGTCTATGATTTTAAGCTACAGACCCCGCACCTACCAGTGAAGTCCACATCAACAAAACCTTATACTCACACAGAGATTAAGGCAGGACATTTATAGCTAAATAGAGTAAATGTTTAAATCCTCTTGAAAAGTGTTAAAGCACTGTAATGGCCTACACGCAAATTGTCCTTTACCTGAGGAGATTGTAACTTAGTTAGATAACAGCTGACAAAACCACACAACTCCAGTTAAGAAAAAGAAAGCAAGATGCAGAACTGAGGCTAAGAAGGCTAACAATAATTAAAAATATGTAAGCTCACAAAAAACCAGCCAAAACCCCACCATCTTCACCAAACAAGTTCATTCAGCTTTTTGACTTTCTCAATCAACTTACAAACATTGATTACTACCTGATTTTACAAACAAATTTAGTGCCATATTTGGTAGAAATAACAAGTGTCATAGCAAACATAGTATTATTTTCTATTTTATTTTTTTAGTAGAGCTGGTATGGAACCTTATGGTCCAGAATTCATTACAGAAGATAAGACCCAGGCTTAGACTGCCAATTTTAAAGTTTATTGCTTACTTTAATGAGCTTTGAACTGGATTCTAAACGAACAATTAGCGATATCTTCGTTGAAATGCCTAACTTAACCTTTGATTTCTTCTCAATTTTTCTACTTCACATCTACCCACAGAGTTCTGTTCCAGTTGTAGTCAAACATAGCCATAAATATGTTCTCATAAAAGAGACTTATTTTTAATTCGTAAACCTTATGGATACAGCAGCAATTTTCACAAAACACAGTTAACTGCACTAACATGAGCTGTCTCATATGCTGTTAAAATTCATGAGAAGAAAAAAATTACTGCCTTCTAGTGAGGACTACTTCTCTTGCCTCCAAGCTCCCAAGAGAGGTGTGTTATATTTTGGTGCACTTCAAACCAAAGAATGAAAAGATGGCAGAAAACTTTAAATGCAGTGAGAGTTGCTACTTTGGGAGATATTGCAAAGCAACAGTTTTGTAAAATCTAACCAGATTTTCAAAAGAATACACAAGGTTCATGATGCATTTTTGTGCTTGCCACATACTTTTTATTTTTGCTTTAACAAGAAAGTGTACAGTGAATATCCACTGTCTTGAAGAGAGTCGTTATTCTCCGTAACTCAATGAAAGATGTAAAAAATTAAACTCTTTTCTGTTCAAGGAAGTAATTTTCATGCAGTATAGCTGTTGAGACTAATAATGCTCATTATAGCTGTAGTGCAGTGTGTAAGTCTTATTAGATACTCTAAAAAGAATATTATCAATTTTAGGATTGCTTAAAAATCTCTATTTTGTATAATTATAAAATTCTTGAAACTAGTAGATTGCATTTATTTATTTATTTATTTATCAGTATTTAAATTGGCTCATACTGTAGTCTTTGGATGTCCAATCACATTGTGTTTCTTGGTGCTGAAATTATACACTCACTTGCCAATACAGTAAAAGGGTGGAATGCTTCACAATGATCCTAGCAATAACTCTGAAAAATGACCACCTCTTCAATGCAAATCCGCTCAAGAGAAGCTTCTACATACAAAGTAAGATGAACCAGTTACTGCATTGTTTATTAAGTTTCACTTGATTCCTCCTGACAACCATTTAAACAATGAATGCTGGGACATGTCTCTCAAAGAATCAACAATAATGGCTGGGATCAGAGCTTTTATATCCAGCTAATACTGTTTTTAGAAAGGAGAAAATATTTCTTCCTGAAGGGATTATAAGAAGTGTTATAAAAGACACCTGCAAACAAAACAAGTGACAAAAGATCTCTATCATAATTGATAACAGCTATCCTTTGTAAAAATCTGTGCTTCATCAGAAATAAATACATCTTTGCTCTTGAATTTCAAAAGCATCCACTAAGCAAGAAGCCTGCCAATCAAGAAGAGTAAGTTTTAGAAAACCTGCCAAGAAGGAAGTGTTTTTTCCTTATGGATAGCAGCACCTTATTAATCAACAGTAAGACCCTAAATTTTCTTTTCTGATGCCAAATAGAGCCGGCAAGCTTTGAAACACAGTGTCTTTTTAAGAGTGTCTTGGACTTGTAAAATCTAGTTTGTTTTTCGGAGAGCAAAAACTTTTCACTTAAAAAAAACCCTTCAGAATCTGACAAATAATTCAATAACCAATTTAAAAGAAACGCAAAAATTAATCAAGGTGAAGGAAAATGTTTACCAAATGTGGTTTACAGTAGGAGCTTGAAAGAAGAAAACAATTACATCTAGAGAAGCAGCCTTCACTATTTCATTCCAGACCAGTTCAGTTCGGGAAAGCACACACTGCCTAAAGGATCTATACCCTAGTCAAGTAACTAGGTTTTCCAATCTACTGGTAGATGATTCAGTCCTCTGTACCATGTGCCAGGCACACAGGGTAGATACTTTCTCAGCTTTCTTTTGAAGCAGATCAGTTTGTTCCGTCAAAAGTAAGAAAGTGCAATTCTCAAGACAGTTTGCTTCAGGGTCTGCTCCCAAAAGGAAGTATGGAAAAGATCACACCAATTTTTGCTCCCTCTGCTTTTGCAGACTTCTGCAACATTTTCCCAGCAAATTTTACATCCTCAGACAACCCCATATGCCTTTAAACCACATGCCAGGGCATGCAAAACACCCACTCAGTTTCTTGCTATAAAACCACCATGCAAGGCAAGTGGTCTTGCAACACACCCCTCACATTGTTGTAAATGCACAGAACTAAGGAAAATGGTTAATCACTTTATCTCAGGATCACAGGACCCAGATGATACTCTGGCCATGAGCAGTATGTAGTATGAACACACACAGTGCAGTTTGCTGCAAAGGAAACACACTAATGCACATATAAACCCCTCTGGTCCAATGGACGAGCACACCGTGCAGGAGAGATGGGTTTGACTTTGTGGATGCCAACTGTATGCTAAGAGAAGAGAACAAGGACTTCAGGACAAACTGAACCTCCAGTCAAAAAACAAAGGCACATATGTATAGTCTCAAGAGAGCTGAAATAAAGTAAGATATTCTGTCTAATGAGACAGTTGATGAGACTGAAGAAAACTTGGAATCTGTACAAAGAGTAAAAAATTGTTTTTACAGAAAAGCTATATTGCACTTTCAAGAAGAATTTAAATTAAATTAAATTAAATGGCCATGAATTAAAAATCCTAGTATTCACTGTAAGCAACTCCCTAACTTACAAAAAACCCTCAGCTGCTGTAATGGATAGGTAAATACCACATTCCTTTCTTCCCCAAAAAGACATTTTAAAATGGCACTGTAAAATTTGAAAAATGAAACATACACCTCAATTTCAGCTATTTCACTAAACTACAAAAAAGACTTTACCTTAATAGGTGTTTTTACTCCTTGGAATAGTTTTCTTTCCTATTTTCAAGAGTTCAGCAAGAACAACATGATTAAACTGCTCAACCTGAAATGTCTTTGGTTTATTTTTAAATAAGTCAAAAGGAGGTTTAGATCCTGAATAAGTTATCTTTAAGAGACTAAGCAAAGCCAGCAATAGCACCTTAAGAAACATTTCTGACTTCAGCATGACAGGTGTGATCCACTAAGTGAATCCAGATAATCCACTAAGTCTTTTTTTATCTAGCCTCTGCAATTCTGTGTATTCTGTGATTCATGTTATTTTCATACAGTACGATAATTTTTTTTCAGATTTATCCTCCTGCAATTTTTTACAAGAAAGATTAATAGCAACTGCAACAGAAAAATTACCTTGATGTCACATATAATCCTTTATTGTTTCATCATCATCAAAATCTCAATGCTTTGTCCATCTTTCTTTTCTGCAGCAACTTATTTCACTTGTTCCTATTAAGGTTATTATATTCACCCTATTACTACTAATCTTTTCTTTGTAAATAGCCACACCTATTTTAATCCAAAATGGTGTGGTAAGCATTTGATTCTTTGTGGAAGCAGACATGTAATTAGGTTAATCTGTGCTATCTTTTCTTGTGAGCTGATTGTTTCTTTACTATGGACATATTTCTTATAACAGCAATAAGCTTGCCAGATTGCTTAGAGGCAAATCAGCAGCAATTTACCAAGCATGTAGCTACTATGAACTGAAACCTTGACATAATAGCAAGCTGTGTATAGCCACTCCTACCTGCCAGTTACTACTCATGTTAGCTTTTTACTGACACGTTAAATTTCAACCGCACCTTTTGTTCACAAACAAGTACTTTCATTCAACTCAGCTACATCTGTGACAAATAGCTGATCTTCAGCAAAGCATACAGGAATCTAAATGCAGAATGCAGTGCTCAAGTCTTTGACAGTAGCAACTGAATTACCTGCACAAAGTCCAAGAACGTCAATGGAAGCAAGTCATCCAAGTGGCCAATATCTTTGGAGAAACGATTTAAGATTCTTCCTATAGAAACAGGGTCGAGAAGAAAAACAAAAGGAAAGTAAATATAATTCCTGAAAAGACCCATGTTTTACTATTTCAAAAACAATTAAAAGGAAACAGCTGGACTTGAAAAACTTAATTTTGGAAACCCCCATGAAGGGAACCTTCTACAACCACTGCAATATATTTTGAAGAAGAATAATTTCTTGCAAATGCTTTCTACCCAAATGTAAAACCTTTAATTAAACAGCTAGAAAAGAATTTAAATGGGCTTTGAAGATAGTATTTCAACAGAATTTAACAGGCGAAACACACATGCTTTATAGGCTTAACATGTGCAGGTAAAGGTTTACAGTTCAGACAACTTAATGCAAGTTTCATCAAGCAACATCAGCCAGAATCTGCTCCTATCCTTGACTGAAACTCACTAGTGCATGCATGTCTCAGATAGATCATAGTTGATCTAACTGATCTTTTTTAGCATTTCTGTTCTCACCCCTCAACATTATACATGGATTCAAACTGCAGGCATTTCTAAAATAAAATCTGAGAGAGATTTGCATTCATGCAACCTTGCATTTATACTTATTCAAAACCTTGACAATACTGATCTTTATTAAAGCTAATAAAATGATTTTTTAATCTGCTGTCAGTGAAGCATTTACATTTCTCTATTTTCCCAAGTTCTACTTGAGTGAAAAAAATCAGTTATATCAAGACTTCTTAATAATTAAAGTCACAGAGCTGCCACCCATAAGTGGATTAGTATCTTTCTCTATTAATCAGTATCACTACTCACCAGGAAAGAAACGAAACCAGGGGTGGGAATCTGGCCATTTCTAAGGTGTGTGATGCCCATACATGTATTCATACGGCTTTTTTATCTGCATATATCTTGATTCAATTATACCTTTAACTGGTACAAACATATTCAATGCACTGGCAACAAAAGACTTTTTTTTTCTTTTCAAAGGAGCTCATTAAACTGAAAGCAGTTAAGTTTAAAGTTTCCATGGGGTGTGCTAGAGACGTAATTTAGAGATAAGAGATACTGAAGTAACTTCTGTAGCAATCATCACGCTAGTTTTGTGCTCACAGCTCTTTTTCATTCACTTATTTTTTAAGGGAATTTCTGTTCCACACCAAACAATACAGAAAACATCCTCTCCTCAGGTCTGGGACATGGCTCCAAAGGGAGCTACTGGAGGCAAGGAGCTTGTTCTGTGGTACTTTACTACCCAAGGCAGTTACTTAAGGCAGCCAACAGCAGAATTCATCCTGGTTTTAGGCTTTGCACACAGAGAGGAAGGGTATACAGCAGCCCAAGACTCAGAAAAATCTCTTTCATCTTTTTGTACCAGGAATTGCATGTGGGGATGTTCCCTTTCACTTATATCAGGGTAGATACATCACAAGGAAGTCCAAGGCAATTTTTTTTTTTAAACTTTCTTCTTCCCATGCTTTTCTTACATAGGAGACTGGTCATAGAAGAGTGATCAAGCACATGCTGCATACACGCTGTAGTTAAGGCTTCTTAATATCCTAAAATATCATATTCTATGTCATTTTCAAATGAACCAAGACCTCAGTGGCAAAAATAAAATCACTCAAAGAGGTTAAACGCTTCCTGTTGATAGGGCTTGCCATAGTGGCATGTCCAGGAAGGGCAGATAATCGAAACTAGGTGGAATAACAGATTGGGCTCAGGCTGTTAGAAATCTGTTCACAGCTTTGTCACTTGTCTTCTGAGTGACTTCACTTTATTTTAAAGAGCAAGGAGAACAGCGGGGAGAGGTGACAGTGCTAAGCACCTCCATGAAAAGCTGTGAGACCCACCCGTGACGAGCTGCACACAAGGGTAAAGGATTATTCCCATAGAGAGCAAACCCCACCTTAATTCAGCCTAAGATTCACCCTTTGCCTCTTAACCCCAAATAAGTTTTATTTGTAGTGGTTTCAGACTTATATAAGAAGCCATTGCGCAAAGGCCATCCCACGTGACAGTGCCAGGAGGCAGCAAGGTCACTCAGGCTGGCTACTTTCCACAGCCACAGCACCGGTCAGCCCGATGCTGGCACCTCCAGGAACCAAGCAATGCCTGCACATTGACAGTGACTGTGGCAATGCTCTCCTCCTCTTCCAGTGAAGTTCTTCACTGGAACATGGAGCAACATGGTCACAAAAGAAAACTTAGCTCACCCCGGCTGTCCCCAGCAACCCCTGGTTTCACGGTCTCTTCCACGCTACCACCAACCGCTCCAGTTCCCATACGTAATCATGCTGCTAATTAACTGCCAAAACTGCATTTTTTTGCAACTACCTTATGAAATTGTTAAGTGTAACAATGCTTCTACAGCCTCTGTTTTGACAGTTCTGTGAGCTGCCACTAGGAAAGTGGAAATTAATCTGATGTTATCAATAAAACATAAAAACATCTTTTAATCTGCCTAATCCTCTTTAAAATGTAAATACAGTAATTCTCTAAAATAACACTGACTAAAATTTGAGTGAGCAAAAGAAATGGTATATGAAATAGACAAACCTTGAAAACTGGAACCTTTCACAGTCTACCTAGTACAATTAAACAGTGGCAACATGAATCAGCTGTTTCCCAAATAAACATTCAAGTGAAACTTTGATGGCAGAACTTCATTGTTTTTGAATTTTCAAATTACTGAGAAATTAGTCTATTTAGTGTTTGCACATACAAGTTCTAGAAAATGACATCTGAAGTCATTAAGACCAGGAAAATCCTTTGCTTATTGCTAAGAGGTCTGTACCTCCCTCCAGTGACCATTAATGCTTTTCTACAGCTAAAGGCAAGTGACAAATCCACAAGCCTTAGCCTTATTTTTGTCAATGCTGTTTTTCAATTCTATTACTTCAGAAACAGTAGAAGAGAAAATACAAGTCTGGAGACGTATTTTAGATCCTGTTCACACGGATGTAACTTAACTGGCATTTTATATAGCATGTCCTACACAGAAGGAAGCTACAGTAACCCACTCAAGCAAGCAAGTTCCTTCACCTATAGCAGAGACAGCAACATACCTGCAAGCAGAAGGGTTATGCTTTGGAAATATCCACAAGATGCCCCACAGCCATTACAGTATTGCATCCAAAGCAGTTGCTCCATTTATAAGGATGTCTACAAGTACATGAGGTCTATTTCACAAGGTATGAAGAAACAACTGTTTCCACTTACTGGAAGCACAGTAAATCAGTGACTTGCTTATGCATTATTAAGCATGCAAGGGAAAACATTCCAGATATAAAAGTTAAAGTACCTATCTGGAGTCAGGACTCAAAATGCTTACAGTTATGACTACAGTTTCTACTGGCATTTGCAAACCTAACCTTTGAGAATGGTTCTTCAGCCTATGGAAACTGTTGCACCTGCTATTCAAGAAGGGCAGGAGATGCACAACTTACCTGCCCCCTCACCCTGAAAATTATATTTTCTCTCCAAAACCTTTAAATTCTTTCTCTCCTAAACTTACAGAGTATCAACATTACCGTCCCACCATAGTTCATACTTCCAAAAAACCCAAACTCCTGAAGAAAACATCTCTGAGATATAGATACATGCCAAGAAACAATAATTCCTAGATCAGTCACAAAAATTTTTAAGCTCCCTTAATACCTACATCTTTTACTTATCCCAGCGAGAGGCTACAAAAGCAAAAAGAAAATACTACATCTAAAACTTGTAACTCAGATTTCATGAAACCACTAACAAAAACATTTTTCCAAGAAATCAAGAATTAAGGATGCCCATGTTACAACAGCATCCAAATTGGTGAATAGTATCTGCTATTTCAATCACTCAGGCTTCCACCTGGTGTGTAGTGTTGGTAGCAAGCTGCAAAAAGGGACGTGCTCTCTTCAGCAGTCTTATGTTTGTTTTTACATCAAATAACTTAATCAGAACACACACTGTTGTTAGATTTCTTCCAAAGTAATTAAATAACTATTCAATGCCAATTAATCACAGTTAAATAAGGGTCTGTCACCAAAGTGCTATGTACACATTTCAGACTATTTAATGGTCAAATACTTGGCAGTATCAAAGTTAAACAATGATTCATTAAACCTCCTCCCCTACACAATAGTTAGGCTGAACTTGTAGTGAAAGAATCAAACCTCTTTTGTCCTTCATGAAAAAGACATCAAACCTCAGTATGTGATATTCTTTTCTTCCTCGCTCTGTAAACTGCTTTAATTGCATGAATCGGAATGTGTTCAGGTGCTACAAACCCACTTTGCTTCTGCAGGTGCCTACTGATACTTTGGAATAGATGTCCAAACCCATCATACAAATAATGAAAACACTTCACTGTGCCACACCTTTTTAAAATGTTTATACATACTTTATCATGAAAGAAATATAATCCAAACTGAATCAACACTTAAGATGTAAACACCAGAAAAGGACTTTTTTTAAAACAAGAAACTAGGATCCTCCACTGGAACAGCCAAATGCCATCCATAGTATTCGATGTTGTGCAACCTAAATTCCAAGGACCCTAAGAGCACCAGTACATTATTTCTAAATGTATTTGGCATTTCTAGTATACTTTGTTAGCCAGGCCATTCACTGAAATACTTCTGTGTAACACAATAGAGTAGGCACATTGATTTTCCATACCTTGCAATGGGTTTACAAAACCTTTATAACCTACTTGCTTCATCACACATTGCAGAAATACTTTGTCACTACTTCTCTAGTTCACTGATTCACCTCTTTGGAAAAGTGTTTAAGAAAAGGGCCTTCTACAGATAGAAAGATTTTGCCACTTCAGTGTGCACATGTGTGCATGGGTGCACACTTTTGGAATGTTTTTCCCCTCAGCGATCAGGCTAATCATCAGTGCAGGCAATTTTAATTGCATCACACCTTTTATTTCAATATGCAAATATTATTAATAAATACTGCTTTGCATAGTAACTTAAACTCCTCCATGGCAATTGGCCTAAATACCCATTTCCACGTACTGCCTCTACTAGGAGAAAAAAATATTCAAAATCTTTTAAGCTACTCTGAAACAGTGAAGCCAGAACACCCTCACTGCCCAGCCTCCATGAAGAAAAAGTAACAAATTAAACATTATTATCTTCTGCTCCCAGCTGCAAACTCGCAGAAACCTGTGTACCTGTGTAAAGGCAACCTGCAGTGCTAAGAATGGAGTCAAGAAGGTACGTAGCCATTTATGTGTAACTAAACATAAGCAACCCCAACTGGGACAGACTAACTTGGATGGATCCATGTCAGACAACCCCAAAGCACACACTGTGCAGCCAGTGGCTTTGCTGAGCGAGCAGAAGCCCCTCGTGTCCCTCACCCCAGTGACACTGCGACAACACCATGTTCACCACGGCTGGGTGCCACCGCTGACCGCAACAGCCACGGCGCAGCGTGGGCTTCCTGACCCCAAAGAGAGGAATCGTGCACTCCAACACTCCCAATTACAGCTTGGAAAACCAAAGTTCTTTTAAATTGATGCCTGGTAGCAAAATAATGCTCTCAAGTGTTTGTGTGGCAATAAAACCACACTCCAAAAGTAGAAACAGAAGAAACAGCTGTACAGAACCGGGTACATTTAAACACCCACCCATTTAACTACATTGAACATACTTCCCATTCTGTCCGTGGTACAAATTGGCAGCTCCCCACATACCTTGCTGTTAAGCTATGGCATTCAGCGACTGATAAACCTTTACCCATGCTCAGTTCATACACACACACACACGAAAAAAAGAAAAAAAAAAAGTACTGCAACTACAAACAGCCTGCCATTTCATCAAAGCAATGACAAAGTGGATTGTCCATATCAAATGTTGGCAGGAAGCAGACATTACATCAACCTTGTAAAATACAACTATGAAATCAACAAAATAATTAAAGATGGATTACCGACTTTGAAAGGAATTGTAAGTTTGTGAAATATTTCTTCAGAAAGAAATCTGGAAATGCATCTCCTGCATAGCTGTCAATTACTGATCTACTCTGGCTTTTCTTCCATATTTCTACAAAGAAATGTCAAAAGGTCTGTTATCTTTTTTTAATATATGTTTAGCACCACATGTCCGCACAAACTGCCATATACAGCATTGCTGTCTTCCCCACAGGCATCCTATAAATATAAATAAGAAATTCTACCCCATTTTTTACTTTAGCAGCCTGAAACTGATAGGAACATTATCACTTTCTTAGACATTTGCAAATAGGCACAGTGGTGCTGGGCCAAACTATGCTGAGATCATAATATTCATTTATCTAAATTGCCAGCATGTAATGAATTCAGGTGGGATGCCTTCTATCCAAATTAATTTACTACTTGAAAAGGACTTTTTACACAAATGCTGTCAAATAACAGTTAGAAAACAAGAAGAAAACATGAACACTGTGTTTGATCTTATTTTTAAGTGTAGGATTTAAAGAAAGAAGAGTAACTATGATAAAGATAAGAATAGAAAACAGGCTTCTTCGGAAATGAATTTTTATTTTTACTTGCTGATGGAGACATCTACATTACCTAGTATGAATACATTGATTCTAACTGTACAGTTGTTTCTGGAGCTTTCTAGTCCATACATACTACTGATTGGAATTACCCTACTGTGGCAAACCAAAACAGGACAATGCTCTATACAACTTTTTTTATCTCTTTGGTAATTTATGTGGTACACTTGATTTGTCCTTTTTCCTGGGTGTACTCAGAAAAGCACATGTATTAACATCTGTTATCACCAGCCAGTCTCCTCACTTAAGATACAATGCAGAAATCATATCTAAAGTCTCCATTAAAAATAGAAGCACAAAAATGAAAAACCTCTTAATTGTGTGGAGGAAGGGGGGGAAGTGTAACTTTCCTTCTTTCTGAAATTGCTTTCTTGACAAATCTCAAAATACCTTCTGCATCCTAACTGCCTTTCCGATTGTATCTCATTACCAGTTAACTAAGTTGGTTACAATTCCAGATGTAACAGTATTTACAAAATAGAATTTAACTGGTGCTGTCTTATAGTTGCTGACAAAGTGATCCCTTTTAAAAAACTATGGTAGAGCTGGGGTAATATATTCATTAGCAACTTTCAAACTATTGATCCCTGCAATAATACCCTGTAATTGAGTGTGAAAGGAAGCTGAAAAATAATTTAAAAGTACAAACTTCTGGCAATACATAAAGTTTTATCCTAGAAAAAAACTTTTATCCTTAGTACAAAACCACATCTCTGCTTCATAATTAGAATGACAATGGAAGCAGACACCTGCAATCCTCCCCGCCCCTCTCAAACCCTGGAGTAATATCCAACTTCTAATACATAATCCTGTGATGAAGATTGCCAAAACAACGTTCTAACCATTCTAGAAGTTAAGCTCTGGATAGCCTCTCTGTTTCTTTTTAAATTCATTCACTGAAGCTATTTTAAGTTATCCTCAGGTTAATGAAAAAATTTTACATTTAAACATACTGAAACAAAAAACCCCACCACCTAAAACAAAGCCACCAAATCTAATGTACTGCCAAAAATACAACAGAACTTAATTTCTGCTGTATACCTCAACATAAGCAACATGACTTTTAAGTCCCATTTTTAAGAGACACAGTCCAACTGAACAAAAAAAACCCCAAAACATTTCTACAGAGAAGGGAGGTACAGGAGAGTTACAACTGGCCTCCTCACCCTTCCTGAAGGGAAAAAAAATAAAAAATGGTAACCATTCACAACTTCTTGTCAACTGGCCTCCAACAAAAATTTCTGTTGATTTACATCACCTTCATTTTCTTTTTCATATATGAAGTTACCTACTTCAGCTTCTCACCACAATGCAAAGCATCTGTATAATAGAAACCTGAAACATTATCTACAAAATGTAGTCTTATATTGACTTTCTACTAGCAAGATTATGGATTTAATTCTTCACGAAAATATTTGACCACAAATGCACCCAATTCTGAAAGAGCACGTGTGTAGTCTAGTTCTTTCTGCTACAAATCCAATTTGGGCTGGAAGTACATCCCTAGGGCTGTTTTGCTGGAGGAGGGGCTTATAAAAAAATAAATAGAATACTACAAATCAGGATGGACTGAAATATCTTAAGAGCATTTTGTTATTGGAATATTTACATGAGAGGAGAAAAACAGCTGTTACAGCTACCTTCATATTTGGGAGCTATACATAAATATACATCAATGCAAGAATTAAAAATAGAAATGTTTGTCACCTTCCTGGTAAGGTTTTTCCAACAACAAAAAGAAGTCTTCCTATGCTATTTATACTATCAAGACTTGATTCAGAATAGGCTTTAAATACTGCATTTCAGCAAATATTGGAGTGGACCTCACATAGCTCTTGCAAATCTGCTCACATCTGTTGCTTTTCTTACCATTCTATCTCCTAAAGATAATTCTCATAGTAAGAATCTTAATATTCAATGTTTTTCTCTCCCCCCCCTTTTTTAAACTGGTGTTGAAGCTAGAGGGGCTGAATCATCGCTCCAGTCTAAAAAGACAACAAAGAACTAGAACATTACTGAATATAAAGCATTTGACTCCTGAAATCTTAGTTGAAACTGCTATCTGGCCTGTATGGTTATCATTCCAAAAACAAATAATACACCGTATTTTACCAATCTTATATATTCAGATCCCCATTCATCTGCTTCCTTTTTTGAAACCACAAAAGAGAATTCTACAGGGACTGTTTCTTCTGTTTAGAAGTCTATAGGGACTAAATTCTATAGAGGCTGTCTTGGGATAGCCAAGACTTCTGGCCTCTACCTAGCCTGTCCATTCTGAGGATAAAGCATCTGGACAGGCCAGAGGCAGAGGCTTTTCACATCTTCATCTGATTCTATAAACTCTTCTCTTCTGCTTGGCATGTTCCTTCAGTTTGATCATTCATTTTTCTTTAGCTTCCCTTTCTTTTTCTTTCTTTCTTCTTCTGGAATACATGATTGTTTGGAAAGGAAGGATTCTTTCTAAAGTTCATTCATTAAATACCCATCCAATGATTCCTTAAATACATATTCCTTTTTAACTACTCCTACAATAATAAAGCCACTGGGAATCAGAAAAAATTTGATTAAAAAACCACATGGGTTTGGCTATCCAGAATGCGCAATGGATGACACTGGATCATTTTCAATGGATTTTTTCCCGCCTCACATGGAATGTCATTACTACAGAACTCAAGAGAAATTCTGGTATAGCTATCAGAAAGCTCATTTAGTCTGCTGTGCAAATAATCAAAGCATTCTCTTGGAAAATTTGCTGTGTATTAAAGAAGACACACTCCACACCCTCGTGCCCCATGAAAATAAATATTTTGCTTCAATTTAGGACTTTTTAAACCACATTTTGGAGGAAAGTCACATAACATTTGGCAACAACTATATTCACAACTTAGGTACCATTCACAAAATAAGATATTGGGAAACCTGTCATCCTGTTTATAAAGGTACAGCTAAGCCCAGGGGTCAGGACTGACAAGAAAGGTAAAGGTGGGGCAGAGATCCACGGGAATATGTTATTTTTACCAGTCACAGAGAATACACTGAAGGTGGGTCACCCACCTCTCCAGTAGACATGTTAATTCTCTACTACAGGCACTTCTGCTGCAGGTCTCCTTCAGTCCCTGCTCTTGAAGCTACTCACCCTTTGAAAAACTCAGTAGAAAGTATGGCACCAGAAGAAGGCAAATGGGTGCTACAGCAATCAGCATGGGATGGACTACAGCTGGAATGGAATCCTTCTGGTTTTTTGGGGGGCCTAATTTAGGGCACGGATTGGATCCTTTCCAGTGGAGTGAGCTTTAGGGTATAAGGAGGGATGACTTCACCTACTCTTCTATTTTGTGACTGGCACCAAATTCTACTTGCAGATCTTGCCTGAGAAACAACCAAAAATCTTTTGTCTCAGAAAAGCTGAAGGCAACCACAACCCAAGAGTTTTATTTTAGCAAGAAGTGCTGTCCAAAAGAATATACATATAGTCTGACAATGTATCTACTTGGGCCATCAGCTTCTGGGGAAAAAAATATCACTATACAGTAAACTTCTTTACAGCCTAAACTATAATTAACAACACTTAAATGAAATCAAATGAGGAAAAAAACCCCAAATACGACCTCTGCTCTACTGTATTATTTTATTAATTACATTAAAAGAAAGACATTTTAATAATTACATTGTTAAATGCTAAGCATTTTGAAAAGCTATACAGTGCTGCCTTTGATTCTACTGTACTCCTCTATTGGGCAACTATTAGAAAGCTTCATCTCAGAAACAAAAAAAGAAAAATATACTAGGAATAAGCAGCTACAAATGAGAAGTAGCTGCTGACCACACTAAAACATCAGTAGTGCATAAATCAAACCCAAAGAACCTTTAATGTTTATGTATAAATATACATTAAATAAATTCCCATAGATTTTTTTGACAGCTGAACACTAGAGCTTAAACTATTTTAAGAACATGCTTACATACATGTTGCTTAAAATTAAAGAAAAATTTCCTATTTTTCATGGCTTTTAAATAATACGAAATTTAGAATGATAAATATGTTAACAGCAACACTTCTTCACTTCTCTAAGAACACAGAAAAAAATTCACACACATCAAGGAGGAAAAAAATTACTTGACCGAACCGGCATTCAAGCAGAAGTGAACACAATTTACAAACGCTTTTGGTTTTGTTCAGTTCAAAGACAGACTTCACTGTGAAGCTCTGATTTACAGCTGTCCAGCAGTACAAACTCCTAAATAAATAAACAGGCTAAAATAGAAGAGCGCTGCTCACAACAAGGGACTCCTGAGAATGCTGCCATTTGTTGTTTGCATGTCAGAAACACCCAGAAGAGGATTAATGTATCTGAAGCGGGAGGCAGAGCCTCACCAGGACGCAGGCTGGACCATCATGCAGCCAGCAGCATGCCCTGCCCTGAAGAGTTTGTTGTGTCAGTTAAGAGAAACCGACACAATTGACTGCAGAAGGAATAACGAGCTAGGGGAAGATGGAGCAGTAAGCTGGAACAGAAAGTTGCAGGACAAGATGTGTTTTAAAGTACAGCAACACAAAGGGGTCACGGAATTAATGAGTTTTCCCCACCCATATGTTTAACTGCTGTCAGTGTACTGTGGTTACAATGCTACTGGTGCAACTCGAGAGATGATTTTAAGATGAAAAAGTGCCAGCTTGTGGATGAACTTTAGTGCACAGTGAGCAGGATGTTACAAAGATGTAAGCATGAAAGATAAGCAA
This sequence comes from Orthonyx spaldingii, assembly GCA_013397795.1. NCBI lineage: Eukaryota > Metazoa > Chordata > Aves > Passeriformes > Orthonychidae > Orthonyx > Orthonyx spaldingii. Next base: position 844,857 of record VZTJ01000748.1, read on the forward strand.
AATGATGAGGGAGGGAGTTAAAAACACTGGAATGTGCCAACAGCTCTATTTACCAGGTGCAGAAATAGTGAAAGCTTTGCATGGGGAGAAGGCTAATGCTCAAACCAAGTTACACTCCTCTCTACAACTCCTGTTAGACTCCCTCACAGTACATTGGGGTTGTAAGATTAAGAAAAAATCTTTCCTCTATCTGGCTCTGGGGAACAGCTGCAAGACCAAACTGTCAAGAGACAAGCTGGTAGTCACAGTCACAGAACTCGTCAAACCTGGGGCATTTGGATATTTAGAGAGCTTTGTGTACATACTGGCCTGAATTTCTGCCCTGCTTGCATGAGTCCCCTCCTTCACCTTCAGTTTCACTCACTGCATACCCACTCCCCATTTCCCCTCCTCTCTCTTCCTTCAACATTGCTTATTCCACTCTCCTTCACCGTGGAATGGCACAAGCTCTAGGGACAAATGCCACCCCACACAAAACCCAGGCACAAGGCCCAACACAGCGAGACACAGGCTAGGAAGCGTGGAAGAGTCGGGACAAAAAAAGTGAGAACAGAAGGTGAACACAAGGTGACTGCAACACTTAAAACCAGGAAAGTGTCTGAACTGATGTTTTGGACAATGCAGAGTGACAAAAAGAGCCAGATAGGAGAATAACAACACATGAGTCATAAAGACAACAAAAAGGGTGTTTCACACTGAAAAGCATGGGAAATACAACAAGTAGAGCTCAGGTTCTCAAATAGTTGCCAAACTAAAACTGGGGAAGTCAAAAAGCCAGTCTCACCTGAAGGAAGATGGCAAAATGCATCCAGGACATACTGCATAACCATAGGCACTGGACACATACAGACTATTCACAAGGTTATACTCTGACAGATGAGGGAAGACATACCATCTATTGAAAGAGATGTCTTTAGAAAACAAATTCAGAGGAGTTTAGTTACTTCTTGTTTTAAACTGCTCTTACAGAAGCATATTTCACTCTGCTAACTATAGAACTGCAGGGGAAACAGACGTTTGTGTCTCATTAGTCTTTAGAATATACTCTGATTAGTTTGCTTAATTTCATTCACACAGGGTCTTTCACAAGACCAATTAAGATTTCAGGTAAAGGAATTATCAGTAAGAGTTTTCTTTTCTCCTTCAAAACATGTCTGTCATTGGATCTTAACAGTTCACTTACTTATGCATTGACTTTGTTCTCCTGACACCCATTTTCACCACAATTTGGTTTTGCTGCTTTTTTAAACCAGCAGCTTTTCTGCTGAAAGTACATCAGACACATTAGGATGAAACAAGTTCCAGGACTGCAACAAATAGGAAAACTAGAGGAGTCATGCAAAGACTATGACAAAAATACCTATCACTCAAGTATCCATATCCAATACATAAACCACTATTAAATCCTCTCATGGACCCAAAGCACAAGTTAAATTTTGTAATATGCATTAAAAATTTTGCAAATAATCACTGATAATAGTCTGACCGCAGACATTTTGGGAAAGGTTGTTTTAAAACAACAGCTTTGCCATTATTCTGCACTGAAAAAAGACATCAAATTTCTGATACGGCATGAATAAAATGGAAAAATACACATACAGTAATGAAAGCAAATGACAGAAAAATATCTTGTGTTTTTGTTTCCCTCTTCCCAAAACAGCATGAGTACAAAACTTGATTCTGGATCAATTTGCGGATACGTCATTAAAACATATGAAACAAAACTATACCTCCAAGCAAAAAAAACACAAAAGGCAAAATTGTGTTAATAAACCAACTACTATTAAAATTACAGAGTATTAATTAGTAACAACTTCGCATAGTATTTTATTTAATTAGAATACTTGGAGAACAAATGTTGGCTCTGATAGTTTTCAAAATGGAACTTAGCTTTAGAATGCATATGGAAAGCATTCAACAAACTTTTCATCACAGCTGAATGGTATTTACAACACCTCTTAATTTTCTGAATGTCTATTTTGTCCTTGCCTAACTCTAGGGAAGAAGTCCTTAAATAGCAGTTCACATTCATAATTATGAACATGCAATTCCTAAAGTTCTTAGTGGTCAACTATACAGTGGTCATGCCTTAAGGAACGGGTAATGAATAAGTTTGTGTTTGGATCACTCTAAAACCTTCTAGGACCTTCTGGACAATTGGGGGTTTGTTTGTTTCTTTTGGTTTTCTCAAGAAAGGAAATTGAAATGCCTCTTGACATCAAGGTTTTGTAACCTTCCATAATCCAGTGTTTTTCTGGAAAACTGTCATGTTTCCGTTGGTATACAAAATGCTGGGCTTATGAAACAAAAGTCTTTAGCACAGCACGTGGTCTACTCTGCCTTTCAGAAGGTTCCTTACTTCAACAAGGTACCATGCTCATACCTGCAGAAGTCTGTCCACAATGGGCCACTAGGCACAATTAGAATCTAAGTTGAGTCAAGACATCACAAATTACCTGAACTAGAAATATAAATAAATATTGAAAACAAATTCATAGTATGTTGTAAAACTGTATCTCTCAAGTGTTACCACTTGCATGGGTCACATTCTTTCCTCCTCAATAAATTCAAACACCCAAAGGACCATTATGTTCAGAAAAGAGATCCTAGAAGAACTGAAAAGTTCTGACATCAGACAATTTAAACCAGCTGTGAAACCCCTTGAGGAGGTATGAATCATCTCCGAGGTTTAAATTAGATTATCAACCAAGTGAGGCAGCACAGTAAATCTACAATAAAAGATGAATGCCTACAGAAAAATAATTTTTGCCCCTAGTGGCAGATGCTTGAACTTTAAAGGATCTGAGACTAAGCTCTTTGTCTAAGCCTTCCTGACAGAAAACAACTGAAATAATGTTTTTGGTTGGTCCAACTTTGCTCCACATGCCACATGAAAACAGCACCTAAACCCTGCAAATGAAAGTATATTGTCACTTCTAAACCAATTGAGGATCAAACAATTTACAGAAACCAAGACTTATTTTGCTGACAATTAAGCTCTATCACCAAGACTCGAGATTCAATGAAATTTGACAATTGTGAAGAAAAAGGCTTTTGTCTGACTAAGTCTGAAGCATTTGGAAGAATCAACAGAAAATCAGAAGACCGAATTAGATCGAAAAGCCTTTGAGGATAAAATTCGCTAATTAAAATAACTGCCTTCCTTGCTGTGTTTCCTCTCTGAATTGCTTTGGTATCACAGCAGAGAGGCATACAGCAAGAGGAAAATTTGGTCTAAGGAGCAAGTGTTACATCCATCACACTTCCTCTTACGCCAACAGCACTCTCTGTCTATCCTGATGGTCAAGTTCCATTATGACGAACTACCACCCCTTTTAAAGATGAAATGAAATACAAGTATAGATCTCTGGTTTATACCAAATCTGAGAGGTACGAAAGGTCTTTAAAGCCTTCTTCTTCCATGCTGGAAGTCATTACACTTACTTTGTAGTAATTCAGATGCAACCCAAAGCTACCAAAGTGTTGCAGGCCACTAGCTGGAACAGTATTTTTGCATCTCCTCCTCAGACAGTCGAAGAATGAATGTATTCTTCTATTTTTCCAAGAGCCATAAAATCAAAGAAACATAGAATGGGGCCTGTGTTGCAAGGGACCTTAAAGACCACCTAGTTCCAACCCCCCTGCAGTGGGCAGTGACACCTTCCACAAGACCTGGTTGCTCAGAGCCCCATCCAATGTGGCTTGAACACTTCCATGGATAGGGCATCCACAGGCTCATCTGGACAACCTGTGCCAGTGCCTCACTCCCCTCACAGCAAAGAATTTTTTCTTAATATCTAATATAAATGTACTGTCTTTAAGTTGTACTAACGTGTTCTCCTTCTGCCCATTTAATTGAACAATATGTAAGATTTCTATTCAAAACACCTCCATGCCTATTTTAAAATTAATAACAAGTAGTCAACAAGCATTTGAACATCTTGCATCTCCTGAGAAGTACAAACAACAGAGGCAGAGCATGAAGGTATTAACAAATTAAGCAGTGCTCACAGCACTACATTTTAAGCTAAAAACATCTCAGATAATTTCAGAAACTTGGGATTTTGCATTTCACTAAACATTTGTGTCTCCACTAAAAGTACCTAATAATATTGCTTTAGAATGTGGCTAAGATGGGACAAAAATTAATAAATCCTATTTTTCCACAGAAATATTTCTATTTTTCAAGCAAACAAACACTTCTGGAAAGCGTCACATTGGACATTTCCACTCTTAAACACTCAGCAGGTGAACAAAATCATCTGTATAAGCCCTCATAATCTTAGAGAAACACTTATTTCTGAACAATCACTTCTAAACACTGTCCTTAAGCCTTTGGTAGTAGCTGAGCAACATTAGTTACTAAATTGAGGTGCTGCAGAGTTTATTTCTTCTTATCTGAATTAAAAAAAATATGTTGGGATTGTTTTTTCCATTTTTTCTCTTGGGGATTTTTAGGGGTTTAAATATAAGCAGCATTCAGTGAATGGCTTTGAATACAATATTAAATCATACTTGTAGCTTAATTATGAAAAAAGATCATTGTCGCTACATATTTGGAATATTAAAATTTGTCAGCTTTATAAAAACCTCAAGGCACTTTTTTTTCTCAAATTTGGCTTTATTTTGAAAGCGCTCTTTAGATAACATTTCTTAATATTAGAATAAGTCTAGCATAACTAGTTTTCTGTTGAAAATACTGAAGAAAAAAATTTCTCTCTATATTGTTAGCTTAATAGAAAAAAAAAGATGACACTTCTAATGCAAAAACCATCTATATTTCACAGTTTTGAGGCTTCAAATTTGCAGAGGTTTCTGCAGGTGTCTTTGTCTCATAGGAGCATCAAATAATTTTTTTTTTCTCCAATGGTAAGAGAACATTAGCTGACTAAAGGTAAGAACTACCAACTCTTCCTTAAACCATTTCAGCATTTTTTAGTCAGGAAATACCAGAAATATTCTGGAAAGCTAACTGTAATTGTTTGCTTTTGGCTGGTTGTTGAGACAGGAGAGAGGAGAATTGTTCTTCTAAAAGGAGACTGGGGAATTAATGAACAGAGAAAGGAAGTAAGTATTATACTAACCCCATGCGAAGCATACAGGGTTTTATATATACATAGATATATTTTAAAAATAAATATTAAAAATATGGTTAATTTCTTTCTCTTAATCTAAGTGGCAGTTTCCTAATCCTGAAGATTTTAGGATACCCATCCTTAAGCACAGAGACAGCTAGGCACCCTGAACCCTCACACTATAGTGGACAGCAAAGGCAGATTTTTTCCAGCAGGATTCAGAGCAAAAAGCTAACATTGGTGTTCTCAGTAATATCCTGAAAGAGCCTGCCTGTCTATCACATATGTGGTAAACCTAAGCTTATGTTAACCCTTGTGAATACCCTTCTTTGCCTGGCCATTCCTCATTACACATGCTCATCAAAGTGGAATCCTGAACAGCTAGAACACAGAAGCAACCATGGGTTTGAAGAAGTTTTATTATTTCATGCCACAAAACTGCACATTTTTCTCACTGAACCCTTAACATCTATTACTAAAAGGATAACCTTACCATAACAAAGATGTCATTTGTACTTAATACGTAACAACAACATTAAAAAGTAAGCACCATACAGCAAATCTGATCTGAACAAACACAGGAACTCCAGCACTTCATTTTGGTTTTAGTTTCTCCTTCTGTAAACTCCAAGCAAGTCAGGCTCCTATCTTATTAGGTGATGCACAGATTTTCTCATATTTACAAATTCTAACAAAAACTGAAGGTTATTCATTAATTGCCTACCATTAAGGATGTATTTCCCTATTTCACTGAGAGAGAAGTGAAAGCAAACAGCAGTGATACACAGCAACAGTACTTCTGAAACCATCCATTATTCTATGCAATGAGAAGATTGCTGCATTTAGATTTAAATTCAACATTCTAAGCTAAACCTCTCTAAGTGAAGACAGAACCGCCTTTTCTCTAAAGATCAGCATGACAGATTCTAAACAAAAAAATAAGCGCTCTGGAAGAAGAGAGGAACAAGATAGTGTAAAGTTTACAGCTTTAAGTATTCACATGGAAAAGGAGAGAGGGGGAAAAACCCAACACTGAACACATGCCCCTGGCATCTGATCACTTACTGTCCTCCTGGCACGTCCTAGAAAGGATGGGGCTCCTAGAAAGGAGCTGTATTCCTGTATGAGAAATTAATTATGACATCTTAAGAACAGATGTAGGAATTTTGCCTAAAATGTAGACTAAACTACTTATTTTGGGTTGTGAACATCCAAGCTCATGAACATGAAATTATGCTGAGAAATTAATACACACAGTTCCCAATGAAGGGAAGCTTACCACAAAGCAGTGTTTTTTCTTGCCTACACACGAATTAGCAATATTCCGCATTGCATCATTTACATATTAAACAGACAATAACTTCATTGAGAAAAAAGAGGTTTACCACACACACACAGAAATCTCATCACATCTGATAAAAAGAAAACTGAAGAAGAGCTTCTCCTCCATTTATTATTCCTTATAATTGCTAGCAAGAATGTCCAAGTTCCCAATCTTCACCTTCTCAGATTTCCAAGCACCTTCAGATTATTCTGCACTCTCTGCCCCAACCCTAACTCAAGCTAGTGAAGATTTATGCTTGAAAGAGGACAGGAAAAGTAGCATTCTCAGACATAGAAAGCACAGGATGAATTTAGGTACACAGTGGATGAAAACTGACCAGAACCATGTCAATGGACAGAAAAACCATGACCTTATGCAAAGTTTAACTCTAAACTTCCTTTGAATTGTCAAATGTCATAAACGTTGCACAAGTAGCACATAATAAAAGCTCAAATTTGAGCAATGAGTGACTTTCATACTCTTTTTTAAACTGGCAAATGAGGAAGGATAAGGGGATCCTACAACTAGAAGACAAGCAGGTCAAAAGTCATTCCTACATCTTCTGTAACAATGTAAAAAATCCAACACAAAACCAAAACCACCTCCTGAGCACAAAAGGCACTCTATTCTGAACATGAAGACTCTGCCACCTTCCTGCCATACAGCAGCTTGCTTTGCATGCTGGCTCTGTGAATGCAACTTCCTAGCCAGCATTAGGTGAGTAATAGCTAAGGCAGACCCAGCCTTTCCAGACTTTTCAGAAACCTCCTCCCTCCACAACCTCCCTTTGGGACCACCAAAACTAAATATTCTGCTCAAGCCAAAAATCAAAAGCTATGGCAACAAAGTATGCAAATAGCGATCACCTAGGAAAAAGTTAACCCAAGAGCCCAAATTTAACTGAACATTAAAACAAACCCTAAACAAAAATGAACATGCAGTTTCCAGTTTCAAGCTACCTGCCTCAAGGTCAGGATTGCCACAAGCAATAATTAATGTCCATTGCATACTACCACTCTAATTACAGGACTATTGTCCAGTAACTAATCAAACAAACAAACAAAAAAATGTTCTTCATATGCTTGATGCAATTTTAGAACACTTTGAAAAGCTCTCTTAAGGCTGGTAGTGGTCAACATAAACAGCTTGTAATAATGTTGCCCTCTCCAAATATATTATCTTCCATAAAATGACATCAAAAATCAAAACCTGAAGGAGATTCTGCATATGTGTTCACCTGAATACGTAACAAAAAGCCCCTGACAAAGTACCTAATGGTTTTGATGAGGAAAAAAAAATCTGAGGAAGTAAGGGTGGAAGACAGCAAGTATTGTACTATTTGTAAATAACTTAAAGCTTGTATTTTTTAAACTGAACAACACACTTAAGTCAAGTTCAGTTCAATACCTCTACTTCTGCTGTTATTTCTATTCTTCGGGCTTTATTCTGGATTGCCAAAACAGGCAGATTCACATACAACAGCCATTCTTTTCTACACTAAAATTTTAATTTTGGATCGAGAAGTGCCTTTTGTTTCCAAACACTCTACAAGATCACCACAGGCACAAACTAATCTTCACTTGTTGCATAATCTGCAAGATGCTGGCAATCTGAAAAAAAAAAGAAACCTCAACTAATTAATTCACCCAGATGCTGCAGTGCAGATTACCTAGGATTATCTGGGAGAAAGAATTCTGTGCAGTATAAAGCAGAACAGTGCTAATGAAATGAGTTTGCACTGTGATAGTGTTTTATTTTAATTTCCAGCTACTCCAATTAAACAAAAAAAAAAAACCCCAAAACACCCCATCAAAGCAGGCTAGTTTTTCTGCAAGTACCATAGTGGTCTAACTGTGTCTGTGTGTCCGTAAGGGACAGCACTGGAAGGTTATGGCACAGCAAAGAGCCCAGGAGAGCCACAAGCCTGATGTGCGTCTGTCCCAGGATGGGGGAGCCCCATGTTCAAGGCTCACATCAAACCAGAGAGGGAGAAGATCTGGGCTGCCTTCCCCACGTTCCATATATGTGGTCTCACCACCTGGCTATTCATTATCCCTGCCCAGCTCTTCTCCAAAGTAATTTATTTTTGGAAATGCTTATGCCTTGTTCCAAGGTGGAATGAAGTGAGTTTTGGTAAGTTTTTCCTCATTTCTCAAAAATGTTCCTTTCCCATCCAAAACAGGCATCCATGAACAGGAAGAGAGGACATTCTATCCATCTGGCACATCCAGTCCCCAATATTCACAGCAGCCATAGCAGCATCCCACAATTTTTAAATAGAGGAAAAATAGCAAAAAAAGGTACATATTTTAAATAGTTATTATCAAAACAAACAAACAAAAAATTCCACCATTTTGGATTATCTCTGAAAGCTTATTTGTAGCTGCATCACCTCAGCTGGGCCCTCTTTTTAAGCCCTTGCAGTTTTCCATCAATATTACAGCAGTCTCTCCCTCTATTTTCAAGTGTCTCCAACCAACATTTAGTACCTCATGGCCACAAATCTCACCAAAACAGCATGCCATCTATGCAAGACTAAAACAAAGTTTTGTTTTTATTTTCCCACTACTCTTGCAGGAAAGGGATGTCTCTGAACAGCTTCTGTGCAGCCTTCTAAAGCCAGTATTTTTAATTAGGCTTCTCTGTCTTGCTCAACATTCCATTCCTCCTTTTTGCTCGGCTGAGGTGGGGCAAGAGCAGCTCTGTCTGTAGCTGCTCCAGTAAATGAAAACACTAGACTTTGCAGTATCTGGGCAGGTCAGCGTATGGCCAGAAATGAGTTTCACAGCAGGCTGTTTTCCCCACCAGGGGATCTTAATGTGAAGAAGATAGAAAATCCCTAAGAAGGGATGCGGACTCTTGTGCTGGGAAAGCAGGAGGCTGCACTTGGAAGTGGCTGTCACTACAAGCTTCACGCTATTTCCCTATCAAATAATGTCTCGTCTCCTCCTACAAACAGCTTTTCCGTAAACCTTTTAATTTTATCTCCCGTATTAGGCATAAATGGGGTGAGCTCTGATTCGGTGAACTGAAAATGTAATGGGCTTGTCTCATCGGTTCATGGCCAAGTTTCATTTAATTATTATTGCAGAAAAGAGTAAGATAGAGTTGAATCGAGTTATGCTAATAGATAATAAATGTAAACATAACTCCAGAGTGCCATTTACTAACTTTAAAGACTGCTCCTATAGCAATCAACTTTATAAGGCTCCTGACAGAATCATAATGGTGATAAAACACATGGAAGCATAAGACTATTTAAACTCTTAACAAAGCCATGATAATACTAACAGTAAATGAGCAACTCCCATAAAGTATCATTTAATAATCACACCCTGATAAGATTTAAAGTACATATCGCCATTGTTATATGAAAAAAACATTAAAGGGTTTTTTCTTTAACACATGTAGCAACCTAACAGGTTTTAATTACCACACCTACTTCAGTGACGAGCTGTTCCACTCAAACACCCAAACATAATATTTACAACGTTGTGTGGTTGTTAAGGATCTTGATGATTGATGGAACCCATTGTGTTGCCATCTTAATAACAACAAATGCAAGTGATTACCAACACGGAAGAGAGAATCTGTGTTTTTATTTTACAACAAAAGGCTGTCCTATAGGGACTTCTTTTCAACACAAACTAACAAACCTGCGCACATGTGAATGCACTTTACAGCTTGGCACAGAGAGTCGAAAACAAAGCCTCTGCTGCTTTAAGGACAATGTATTTTTTTGTATTAGCTTAAGAGAACATGAAAACTGTCAAAAGAGCTTGTACAGTTTTTCACAACCCTGCAGAATTCATCTTGACCACAAGGATATATCTGAAAACTGCATCAGAAAGACAGCAAAGATCTTGTTTCCAAAAAAAAAAGAAGAAAGCAATTGAGTCATTGAGTCAAACAGGAATACAATACATTTCCTGGCATTGCTACTGAATATTTATATCAGTGACGAATGAGACTACAAACGAAATATCTTAACATAAAGCTTTGCCTTGTTAACTGCATGATATGCCAAAACACCACCTACTGTAAATCACACGGTTTAAGACCAGTATTTCTTGTTTAAACATGCCACTTGTTCAGCAGAATCACTTGTGTGAACAAGCATACATTAATGTACACTAACTAGAGCAGTTTCACTATCCAACTGATAAAGTATAATTTTACAACCTCATTATCAGCATTGTAATTTCCAGACTGCTCAAATACCATATTCGTTGCAAATATTATATGGTTGAAACACTTTAACAACATTGCCCATTTGACACTTCTGTCTGATAAAATGCAGATAGGCATTTGTGCATTGATGAACATGCTTTTAATCCTATAAAGAAACTTTCTCTGTCGAATTATAAGCATTTCAACACTTGATTTATGAACACCATAATTAAAATGCCTTAAAGAAAAACAAACTCTTCATTATAACAACAGCTTTCTTTCACATTTTAATCTTTTTATATTTGAAGTTTGCTTTCATGTGCTGCTATTAGCTATCAGTTCAGCATGTCATTTCTGGCTGCCAAAAGCAAAAAAGAGTATTTCTCTTTATAACCTGGTCAAATCTCAAAGTCTAGGTAAGCACCCAAAGGAATCAATGTTTATTTAATGCTTCCACAAAGTACTTGTGGGGAAAAAAAATCTGTTAATTTAACAGGTGGAGGGCAATCATCACACAATTCAGTGCTTCCCATTTCTACGAAGGCCAGAAATGCTGTAAAGTCTGCCAAAATATTTCTTTTCCTCCTATGAACTGTCAGAATCAAGAGTTTGGGGAGACACAATTCAGGAAAAAAAAAAAAAGCTGTCTTTGTGTAGTGATTCTGGTTCAATTTAAATTTCAGATAGAATGTCTAGAAGGGGAAGAGATTTCTATTTTATCTGAACAAATTAATGCATATCATTCATTCCTTCTTACAGCACCCATCAGCAGAGTAGCAGCAGGTTTTAGCTTCCTAAACTCAACGCAATTCAAAATTACATACAATTTACACTAAAACTACCATAACTGAAAATTATGCAGTTGCATATTAGCATCCCTTCTCTAATCTCTGTCCCTAAATCCCAGAAAAGGACAATTCATTTACAAGCTAAGCAAGTAACCTTGAATCAAATCCTGAAGCTTGTCCGAACTAGGATCCTCTGAACTATTCAATAAGAAACTAATTTCAAAAGAGGCAAGTCCCAAATCAAGTCATTGCTGTTGTAGTCCAGATCCCTTTCACCTAGCTTTATAACAAATTTGTTTTGAAATGTCACAAACATCTTGAAAGAGAAATTAAAAGGAATAATGGCTGAAGAAGATCTCCCTGATGGGACTCTTCTGACTCTAGAGGGTTATCTGACTTTTTAGCCAGTAATTCCAAAATGAAAAAGTTTCTGAACTTAGCACGACATGAAGCTGAAAAGCTTATTGTGTAAAAGATCAGGAGAAAATACTATTCTTGCACATAATGAAGACAACTGAATGGAACCACATTACTATTGCTCAGCGGAGAGGTTGAAAATTCACTCCTCAAATACCGTCTCTAAAAACATAACAGATGAATTTTGTTACCCTTCTAACAAGCCGCTGTAATGCTCAACTGGGATAAAACAGATCATGCTGCCCTCTTGTGCTAGACGTGCACAGAAACCAGCCCCTTTATTCCTGCAAGTGAGGTGTGAAGAGCAATATATAAAGCATCCACTATGAAACAGAAAATGTCCACATCTTCCCGCTTTACAGATACTTTGACATTCATGTCATTGCCTTACTGGGATATGGGTAGAAGAGCCAAGGCAGTTTCAAGAGAGTCAAATACTACACTCAAAGAAATAAGTTTTGTGAACAAATGCAGACAAGTGAGATGTGATAAAACCCAAAATGCTAACACTTCAACTACCCATCAAGCTTTCACGCTAGCTGTATTAAGTGATGCAGTAGAGATACCTGCTGATAGATTTGAATTTCAGTCTTAAATAGCTGGTAATTTTTTCTGAATGTTGGATAAGACAATACACTTTGGTCACTTAGGATTATCAGCTCAGTAGGGTTAGGCTAAACACTCAAGAAAGAAAGAGAGAGACAGTCATTTATTAATAAGGTTATTCCAATGCAAAATATGCAGCAATGTTTAACTGTTTTTAGACCTATGCCAAATTACAGAAAGGTGAAATCTGTGTACATACAAATATTTTTGGCTGAGAAGAGAGAATGGAGACGGGTCCTTATATTCCTCTTCTCTCTCTGCTATGTAATCTAGGTTCCAAAAATGCATTGACATTCTTCTATCATCTGGGTAAGATGCTAGTTACTATTCCATTTACAACCTTCCCCTCCCTATATATTGCTACTGCAATCCGTAAAGAGAGATCTTAGGCTCCTGCCTAAACTGATTCACAAAGCATAATTTTTTTAGAAATAAGTCATCTCATTTATTCACTGAGACTGATTGGATCTACACTGTTGGGAGCTGACAGACAAGTCATGATTCACCACGTATTTCCATTTCCTAATGTCGACTCCCTGATGCTGCTCATTACTCTGCTTCCCCAATAAGAACTATCGAGAGCTTGGGATGTTTATTTATTTAAGTTTCCTTCCTCGACTTTGGAACACAGATCACCGTGTGTTCAAAATATTAGCCGTGGCATTTTTTAATTGCTGATTATTTTTTGATAAATAAACCAGCAAAATTCAGTTCAGCAATTGCTTCTGCTGAGGTTTTAGAGACCTCACACAAATACTGAGAACATGCTGGATGCTTAAATGACAGATATGACATTGCTGTAACAGCTTTGCTGATTTGGGAAATGATCACTAATAGTTTGGCTTAGTTATTACAATCACAACCCTAGAACGAGGTGCATTTAATAATTTGAATTTCTTTTTAGTATGTCTTTCACACGCATATTAAAAAAGACAGGCAAAACCAAAAAAAATACATCCCACCTCAATGCAAGAAATAGTATGTGAAGTTCCAAAAGATAAATAAACAGTAAAAAACCCATGTAAATCAGACAGTGAAATACAGACGTTATGGACAGGATTTCAGAACTGCTAAATGCTGCAATCCTGAACAAGAACATTGTCTCGTGTCATCTTTTCCTTTTCTTTTTCCCTTTTTCAAATTATGGAAAGATCAGAACAGCAGTACTTCTGCATGCTACCATGACCAAAAGAAAGATTAAGGGAAAGAAATATATGCATCCTGATGATAATCTTCTATTATAAAATATCCGTTGATTAATAAAAACACACATCTAAGTCACAACAGTGTGTGAATACCAGCGACAGGCAGGTTTTATGAATGTCAGTTTTACAAAGCACTGCTAATTAGAGCTTCACAGTGTTACAAAGCAAACTGGTGTTACTCTACATTGTTGCTGATGTTTTCTCTGTAGTTCCTAGCTTGTTATTATGAGCCAGATTTATGGGCATTCTTACAAGACCATTATGTATTCCCTCAAAAATACAGTTTGTGCATATGCTGCGCACACATACTAGAGTGAGAGAAGAGGAAAATCCCCACCTGTCTGACACATCAGCACTAGGATTTCTTCTGCTGTATGTGCTCTCACTAGCTCTCCACCAACCTGTTTCTTGAGCTTCCCTTTGCAGTGGCCTTGAATTTACATTTCCTGACACTCACAGTACAAGCAGGCCATGTAACACAGCCCTAAACTTCTGCAGTTGTAGGGGTAGTTTTTAAGATTAAATTGTACACATTTCATTCATCATATCATGGACACAAACCTTTTCTCCACGAGTATCTATCTCCTGCAAATAGATAATTTCTCTGAAACAAAGCCATCCCTATATATCCTTACAATTAAATGCCTCCCGGTGCTACAAGAACAAGCCCATGTCCCTTTTCTTCCAAGGGAGTGAAGACCATCAGGTTTCTGTCTCTCGTGTAAAAGAGAAACCTTTGGCTAGTCAATAAGTACCACCCATTTCCCCACTCTCTTCACTCTGCTCCAGCTTCTCTCTCCTTTCTGTTGAAGAACATAAGGATCTAGATCCCAGTTTCACAAAACGCATTCATACACATTCAGCATGTGGGAGACACCCTGTGAAACTGCATCAGAACAACAATGCAAATACAGGACAATGTACAACACCAAAGCTACAGGTAATTCACTGTTCTGTACGCTGCATTTAAAGACATTAAGATGAACCATCAATAAGCAGTCTGACTTTGACACTGAAAAAGAATACACTTAAATTAAATTTAAAGTGTTTAAGCAAAATTTAAATTTAGAGAGTTTAAGTAAAAGAAGCAAAAGAACCCCAGGAAAGTGCAAAAATACTATCAAATTGTAATTGTCCAGAAATTATATCATTTGTGCCATCAAGATTAAATATTGAGGGCTTTTTTTACTATTACACTTACCTATAGGATTTCTGTCAAAAAACAAGACAGGAGCTTTCAAAATGGATTGAAACATTTTGTTGTGCAAATTCTGACCAGAATTGACAAGAACTTGAAACACCAGAAGACTTCTTATTATGCCAAATAGTATTGTAGCCACTGTTAAACCTAAAAGTAAAAAATAAACATGAATAGAGCCATCAAGATATGGATCTTTCAGAAGAAAAGAAAGTTAAAAATAAAACTTAACTAAAACCAAATTCTCTGGACTTCTGCATATAGCAAGAATCCAAAGTTACGCCTAGGGGGACTCAGACTGAGTGCAGACCATAGATACATTTGTCACTTGCTGCAGTTACTATCACAGAATCAATTTAATCAATTTCTCTTTTTCTGTTTGAAAGAACTGGTACTTCATAGAAATGTAGGCAATGTCTGTTAACCCATGAGATAAATATGTATTAAAACTTTCGGCATAACAGCCTTACTAAAAAATTCATTTCACAGTGCCATGAATAATTGTGGCTTGCAGAGGTCACTATGAAGATTCAACACTTGCCAGTAGGTATTAAACAAGTAATATATACATGGCTGTTTAGAGACAACCTTGAGTTACTCCCAATCAGCCCAAACCACTCATGCCATTCATCCCCTTGTAAAACACACCAACTCGTTTAAATTACTTGTATTTCTTTCACACTTTATATGATGCCATGTGATTTAGAGTCCTGCTAGGGAATTGGTCTGCAGACTCTTTGTCTCTCTTTCGGGCACAATTCTGCTTACATGACAAGGTTGCTACAGGGCAAAAAACTGAAATAAATGAGATTGCTGTTGCTCTGTTTGCTGTGCATAATCTCCACTGTGGTTGCCCAAATTCCCTGTCAATAAGGGTGAACAGTGAAGGTGTAAACCTTCCATTCAGCAGACCTTCCAGGCCCCATGTGAGCTGCTTCAGAGAATTAGTGTAGCTACCTCAGGTCTTGAGGACATGCTGAAGTTAGACCCCAACTATCAGAAGAAATCATTGCCTATTCTAAGGGCAGGTTAAAATTGTACACAATTCAGGAACAGCTATAGTAACAGTGGGAAAGAGGGAGGTTTTAAATTATGTGACATGGTTACGCTATCCCATCCTTCTTCCTTCTGTATCCTCCCAGGGAGCAAGAAAAGGTATGATCGCTATTTCATTTGTCAGCTTCCAGTTTATTGCTCACATTCTGTGTGGTGCTGTTTTTAAGAAAAGAGATGCTGGCTGGGATGACAGTTTATTTGCCTTGTTCCAGCTGCTGTAGTCCAGGTCAGGTAGGAGAAGACAACTTTTTCAAGAGTGACAGGAAAACTGAGTCATGCAAAAAGGGAGCAGGAGAGGCACAAAGCAGGAGGCTGTGGCACAGCTCATTCCTAACAGCAGTCTGTGGGAGGAACAGGAGGAGAGGGACCACATCCTGGGAACCCCACATTCCTGTACAACTCTACCCAGGTCTGGAAGCAGCTGGAAGCTGTTGCTATGACCCTCACAGAACAAAACAGAACTTACCTAATGGCTGGGGAGAAGGAGGAACAAGACATGCTTCCAAGTCCTTCACCTGGTCTGTCTCTTTGCTTTCCCAGTTCATGAGCTCAGAACCTCAGCATGAGAGAGACAAGGACTCTTTGCATGTTTGCCTCATAGAGGAGGAGTGGAATTGGTACCTCGGTTCTGGCCAACAGTGTTTCCTACTAACAGCAATTTTACTCCTCTAATTCTTTGTTTCATAGAAGCAACAAGGACTAAGAAGGAACTACAATGGTGGGAGTTTTTTGTTTTTCCAAACATTGAGAATCAGAAATAAAAATGTTACCTTATTTTATATGGTTTAAGAGATTACAGAAAAAGTTGGATTATTATGTATGTCATATAAAATGTACCACCTTTCTACAACTTTGTCAACTTCACTTACAATTTTGTGTAGGTACGCCAATGCTGTCAGTTCAACCATTGCAAGTATCTCACTAAGTCATCTGAACATTTCAATATAAAGGTACCTTTTGTTGTTCTGCTATCTAGAGCAAAATATTCCTTAAAGGATAAAATTTTCACTAATGTGGTTTAGGCTGTCTGGTCAGAGAAAGTGAAATTTGCCACATTTAATCATACTGTGCAGTCCACTGGAACAGTTCATGAAATAAGACATTACACAGAGAAAACAAGAGCCAAGTTTATCTGGCTCCTAAATTGTTGTTTTCCAGGCCAAACACAAAGTTTTCTGTCAACCACTTAGATCACGTGGATTCCAGAAAACAAACTAAACAAAAAATCCTGCACCTACTCTCTCACCCATGGAGATGTTTCTGAATACATTCAATGCATTCTGGCATTCCACCTGTTTTCTCACACCAACCATTAATATTTCCATGAAGAAATCACCATGCCACACAAAAACATACATCACTAGGAGTGTTAAATAGCAGAACCTGAGAACAAGCACATGATTTTTCTGTCACAATTTTTACTGCATCTCAGAGCAGTTTTTCAAGATGTTTGGATGCCTGAATGCAAGAATCAAACGCCCTTTTCTGAATATTCAGAAGCATATATGCCACCTATTGAAATATATTGAAATGTTTTTTAACAACCTGCTTTGCATACCCATCTAGGATGCCTTTTAAAAACTTGTTTGCTATGGCACTTCAGAAGAAACGTAGCCATGCAAAATTTTAGAACAGCACAGAACAAAGATCCATTTCTAATCCCTCCTGCCATCCATATAATGACTGGAGATTTAGCTCAATGACTTATTAATATATAGACAATAACCACAAGCTTAATGTGACTGACTCTTCAAATACTCAACTCCTGGTTTACCTTCCAAAATCCACGCAAACCAAATTACAACTCTGCATTCAACCAATTTCTTCTGTCAGATTTTATTTTATTTATTGCAAGCAATTTAATCAGAAAGCAGACTCACGCTCCCGATCTGTTAAGACATTGCTCAGTTACTGTTAGAAATCACATTCCCTCACATTGCCATTGCTTTGCACCTCTCAGAACTCTCTATCGGGTAATAAATAGTTCTTAGACACACACACACACACACACACACACGTGCATGTGCAATTACCTGCATAAATTCCCAAATAAAACTTAAGGTCTAGATGTTCAGTCTCATTTGTTCCATTATTTCCATTTGTTGTGAGATTCAACTTTTCTTGATGATTTGCCCTGTAGAAATGCACACAGAAGATAACCATCATCAAATAAGTGTGTTTAGCTGTTTCTAGATTCAACTCTGTTGAAATCTTTAGTTCAAAAGATCTCATGTATCGATGCTACTGTGCATCACAACACAGATAGATGCAATCACAGCCTACACTTAGCATAAAGCTTAAATTTTTCCCCCACAAAAAAAAAAGTGGAAATCAGAGGAAGATCTGAACCATTCTAGAGCAGGTTCTGTTGCCTTTCTATTAAACAAATAGCACTTGACTGAAAAGGCAGAAACAACTGGCCAGTTATTATCATCAACTTACCAGTAAGAAAGCCACCAGTCCTGGAGCACATAGGCCACCTTGAG
Source organism: Orthonyx spaldingii (assembly GCA_013397795.1). NCBI lineage: Eukaryota > Metazoa > Chordata > Aves > Passeriformes > Orthonychidae > Orthonyx > Orthonyx spaldingii. The sequence goes on from VZTJ01000748.1 coordinate 863,182, forward strand.
CAAAAGAGGCAAATACAAGAATCATCTTACAAAATTGAAAAAAAAATTAGAAAATTAAATTTCCTTGCTATTCTTTCAAGCTCTCTGGGAAAACATCACATATTCACAAAAGTATGCCATCCAGTCTTTCAAGACCAGCAGCAATTTGCCAAGCACATTAGAAGGTGTTCTACAAAGAAAGAAGTTACCTTAAATTACCTTACTTGTTAGCAAACTAAAGGAAAGCAATACACTTTAGCAAACAAAATATAGTAGCGCTTCCTAATGTATGTTAATTAAACATTAAAGAACTCATTTTCTCAGTTCCTAAATTTGCTATGAGAGATATTCCAAACTGCTTTTTAATTAACAAAGTTTCTGATGTTACCAGTCCAGAAATTTGTGTTTACAGGAGATAATTACCAGAAACAGGGTTGAACGAGAATGAGAGAGGAGAGGGAGGGAAAAACTCCTACTGCCACCATCCTTCTGTGACAAGAGGTTACTACGAACATGTAACAGGGTTATTTATCTCAAAATACACTTCTGTTCATGTGAATTTGAAGTTGTGGGCAGTCTGCTACAGAGATTTGATCTTGCTTAGCGATCTTTTCAACAGACTCAATCCAAGGACAAGTAAAAGGTAAGTAACATGTTAAAACATATAGACTATTTTTTTTTTATAGCCAAGACAAATCATTTCCATGAAATGAATTTCAGCTTTCTCACCAAGAAACAGAGAAAAAGGCAATAAGGTATCTTCACGCAGCTACCTCAGTTCACCATTTCTTTCAGTAAGTTTCAAAATAATTTTCATTGTTTAAAAATTCTTTTCCATACCTGCTACAGTCTGCATTACACAAGATATATACCTATCCTCTCCCTCACCTTCTTACTCTGCTAAACAGTGACTTTCCATCTAAACCCTTGGCATAACCTGCATTTAGTAATAGGTGAGCTGTTCTTTGAACACTTCTGTCAGACTCTGTCCTCTCATACCCAGTAAATCTCTTTACCATCCTCAGGTGGAAACACACTGACTGTTCAGGTTTGTTAAACTTATACACCTTATGATTTTCTGCTCTTTCTCAAGAAAATACATTGGCTTATAATTTTTGCGTCACATTTTCATCAAAATAATTATTTTAGTGAAGTATTAAAATTGTTGAAATAAGGATCAGAGCAAGACCTCTCAATGCTGTACCAAAATTCCATGCTGACACTTGGGTAGACTACAAAATTAAAGAACACCATGCTCCCAAACATTTTAGATGAAACATTACAGCAACTAGTATGCACTATATTAAAAAGAAAAAAGGGGAAAGAAACACTCACAAACCCAAAATACATTCATATTTATATTATTTATGGCTTCCAACAACTTACCTGTGCCAAAATATTAAATAGTAAGAGTATAAAAATCACAAAGTAGTTTGCTCCCGCAGTGAAATATTTTCTGTAAACTTTAAAGTTTATTTTTCCCTCATGGCGACTCTCCTCTGGCACTGCAGCCAGTGCATTTTCACCCTGAAAGAAAAAAAGGAATAAACCCCATCAACCTTGTAGTTACAGATTCAGACTAAGCCACTTGAAACTCATGGTTCAGAATTAGCAAACAATTAAACAAGGAGATAAAGTGATTATGTATATAAAAACTTGAAGTATCGAACTATAACTATGACAAAAAAATTAGTCTCAGTGCAGTAATACTGAAAAATCTACTCTGCAAAGCAACACTTCAAGGATTTTATCTGGCATTGCACCACCACATATAACACAACTTCATATATAGCCAGAAATATTTACTCTATTATCCAGGTTCTTCTTTTCTTATATACTACCTTCACTCATAACAGCTCCAGAAACTAAGACCTTTACTTGGGGAAGATTCTGTTTTCAGAATGCAAGTGTGTGCAAACTTTCCTTTCCAGAAAAGTATTTAAAGCAAATACTCTTCTCCAAATATATACTAAAATCAACCAATATATGCCCAAGACTTATAAATTATCCATAAAGTTCTAATCATCTCCTTGTAAATACCAACAAAGCATCTGTTAATAAGGAAAACAAGTAAAATGACAATTGGGAAACCATACTAAGCAAACAATGGATGGGGGACCCTGAAAAACAGTGAAGGAAAAAATGATACCAGCATAAAGAAGGTAAAGAACTATGCAAATGAATAAAATTAGGAATTTGTTTATTTTTACAGTATATGCAATATAAAAATTAGTGTCAGTTCAGTGGACATGGAAGAGTTGATTTTGTTGCCACAAGACATGGCTGTACAAGAGCAGTGCAATCAAGAGACCTGACAGACGTGAAAAGAGAAACCCAACATGCTCATCCCTAAAAAGTGCAAAACCTAGCTTGGCTTTTTGCTTCTCCAGCCACTCCACCTTCCCACTTCTCCCCATCCCCATCCAACAGTCCTAATGCTGCTAAAAAGTTTGGTACACCTCCACCTCCACAAAAGTTTGGTACTTTAAAATTAAGAGAATTTTAGACTGGAGTTGCCATTGGGACATTAATGTAAGTTTACTGCTTTGGAACATAAAACCATCTCTCAAAAAGGTATTAAAAAGTCCATAGCTTTTTTTTTTTTTCTCTTTTTTCCTTTTTTTAATCTCGCTGCTTTTCATTATAGAGAAGAAATAGAAATAATATATACCCACAGCATTAAGGTGACAATCATCAGGAACATACAGGGATTGCTTATTCCATGGATGCATTGCTAGTACAAGCCTAGAAGGGTTACAGGGAGCCTGCACTGTTTCATGTGAATGCAAACACAGCAGCAGAAGGCAACCTCTAGTACAGAAACTTTAGGGCTGCTTTTGCACTGTGCAGGCCAAGAGATAAGGAAGCATCTGGAAGTCACACTGGCACCATACAAAGGCTTCTGTTTTCACCAATGAAAAGGGCTGGAGAGAGCAAGGCAGTGGTGTCCCAAGATTACTCCCTCAGGGCCAGCTCAAGATCATGTGGGTATGTTTATGGGTATGTTAATGCCAGCCATGCAAATACAGACTTTGCATAAAGCCACAGCTTCTGCATGCACTTCCCAGAGTTCAGGATTTCAGGGAAAGTGTTCATTTCAGTTCAACACTGCACAAACACATTAAACCCACCCAATACAGTGGGACTGGCCCTCTAAAGCACGGCTATCAGAGGACAGGCTGAAAGAAACACAGTGTGGTGCCTTGGACACATGCAAGGAATGCTCCCAGCACCCAGCAGAGCTGATGCTGAACTGCACAGACTCTTCTGGGTTTGAACAGAACCACATTGAGCTGTGAGCTGCCAGCCAAGCACAGCTGGGCAGGTACTCTGCAGGCGAACTCTCATCTGATAATGCAATTCAATAATCCCAAAATCCCAATGCTGCAGGGAAAGCCCATATCAAAATTTAAGTTAAAAACCAGCCAGACAAGAATCAAGGCATTTTTTGAGCACTCACAGATGGTTGTTCCATGGTTCCATCTTTCTGTGAGTGGATAGATGAATCCTGGGACCACACAGAGGACTCCGAGAAGGTTCGGTTCCGGGCAGACTTCAGGTTGGGGGTTCCTGGAACTGACAGCTGTTCTACCACCTCATCATCTTTTTTCAAAAGGGAAGCAAAGTCGATGCCAGATCTCAGGAACTCTGCATAGGTACCTTTCCCCACCATTTTTCCCTACAATTAATATAAACTTTTAGTATCTTCATTATACACTTTCCATAAAGGACAATTTTTCCTATCAGTCCTTGCTACCTCTGGGGTTCTGCAGTTGCTGAGCACACATCCCACTGCAGTAACTGAGGTGAAGCCTCTACGAGTTCCTCACTTAGAGGAGCAGAAACAAGCTCTTTAGGCTCTGACCAGTCGCCTTGTAGCAGCTAACAGGGCCAACAAACATACAAATGGGATGAGAACAGCCCCAGTTACAGCCAGGGGAGAATCACCTCCCTGGAGAAGCTGTGGGAGACAGCCAAGCCATGCAGCTTTAGGACAACCTGTTAAACTACATACATAACCATCAGTTTTTTTACATTGCTCCAGCCCAGGGGAAAGCAGCATCTTTATTTTCTGATCCTCGCAGAGCCTTACAGGGACCAACACTGACCATGCCCACATTTCTTTCAGCTCTACCACAAACTCATTTCTCAAGAGGTACTGTAACTTTTAAACCCATCTGAAAGGAATGAAAAAGATGGATAGTGTCCTTTTTTGCACCATTGTGACACATCAGAAGTGATTTCACATATTTCACTACCCAGCCTTAAAAAAAAAAAAAAAACAAAAAAAAAACCAGGGAAAAAAACCCCAACTGCAATCCTTGCATTTTCCCTCTACCTCTGAGTATCTGGTACAACAAAGCTGGGAAGGAACCAGCTGCTCTGAAGGTATGCTCATTCTCAAAGGTATCCGAGACTATTTCTCAGCCTTAATTTAGAAATGGGTTTGTTGCAAAATTAACACAGTTCTTAATTTACACAGAAGTGTAAGAAATAAGAACAAAACCAAAGCATTACACAGTCTCAAAATTCTCTCACAGTATATTGAATTTGAAGCAAGGGAAGTCTACAACTTTATTTCAAAACCAGACAAAATGTTTGAAGAAATAAGACTTTTTAATTTGCATCTCATATTTAAAATATTTAAGATTATTTATATGCATGATAAAATTCAGAAACAGATTTTTCAGGGAAGTTATTTCAAGAAAAATCAACTTATCAATAACTGTAAAACTTAACAACTATATGTTGTCATAAGTAGACAGAAAATATATTTACAAATTAAAAATAAAAACCTGATCGGTTTTTTTCCCTTTCTTAGATTAAATAGGATAATTACAAAGTATATGTACAGACACTGAAATCACTTACATCCTTTAGAATTAGAATCTGATTTGCAGCACGGAGATATTGCAACTGGTGAGTGACCAAAACAGAGATTTTCTGATGTAAGGCCTGACAAATACATCTGCAAAGAAATGGAAAGATTCGTTAAAACAAACTGTCCTAAAAGATTTTAATTATTTCTGGAAAACCTCTTCTATTTAATTACCCAGTTTTTAAAATAAGAAGATGCCCATGCTTACTAGATTTATAAAAACTAAATAAAAACTTAACCAACATGTTCCTTATTTAACTTTGTAAGTTTTCAAGGTAGGGAAAAGAAATTTAATTATTTCTGGGCTGGAAAAAAAGAGGAGGCAATAAGACATTTCATTAAAATTGTCTTAAACATTCTTGTAACAAATATATATGACATAAGCTGAATTGTAAAGAGTATTTAAAAAAAATTATACTAATGGAAAGAGAAAGAAAAGCAAGATACTGTGGAAAATTATGGACAAATACATCCAGTAAAAGCAACTTCTTTGAGAGAAGCTTTCAGACCAGCTCTAACACTGAGCCACAGAGACTTCTGGAGAATTAAACTGTACTACTGATTTAAGCTACATTTTAAGCTGTATTGATGTAGAGGAGCAAGATCCTGGAACCATCCTCTGACCTTTTCCTGTGGATTCAGAGCTTATCTTCCTCTCCAGTACCTTACCAAAAGTTTGGGATTTGGAGGGAAAAAAGAAGAGACTGGGCACACTAGAACCAGTCAGCAAATGCAGGTGAAGCCCACACAGTTTTAGTAGAAGAGATACCTGGTCTCTTTTCAGCAAAGCCTTGAAAGGCCACTGGAGCCACAAAAAAACCCCAAAAACCCAGCAGTGGAACAATGGTTTACAAGTGCAGAGATCTATAAGCACATTCTTCATGTACAACAGGGACAGAACAGACACAACCGAGACCCAACACTACCAACACTCTCATTGCCTTCATCCCCACAGAAACAAAGCAGGGAGACAAACCCTTCATGTGGACAACCCTTTTCTCAACTTGCTGTCTTAACAGGGAAAACTGGTATTTTCTAGAACAATAGAGTTCTGTAATAGATTAGCACTTTCGTCTGGATCAGAAACACCTTTCCAAAGACCATCATCTCCCAGTTCCCAGAATGGGTCAGGCTGGAAGGGACCACAGTGGGTCATCTGGTCCAAATTCAATGCAGAAATGCAAATAAGCAGTAAAGGAAGTAAGGCAGAGAAAGAACATGACCTTAACAGCAATGGTATCACATTCTTACTGAATTTCATACTTTCCTTTAACTCCCTACACAGGTTTAGCATCTATTTTTTCACTCCTACAAAGACTGTAGGAAGTAGATGGTTAATACTACTATTACCATAATTACATGCAGAAAGTATATAATAGTGTTAACTGGGCAGAAAAAAATGAAGTTAAAAGCAACACTCTTCCTGAGAAAGTTATATACTTGCTACACAAAAGTCACCATATATCCACAGTATTCTTAGGTGGCCAAGATAACAATTAATCAAGGTATTTGCAGCAGTTGCAACTATTTATACACCAAGCTCTTTGTGGGAGCATTACTCTGATGTGCTCACTGAAACAAGCCATATGGTAACTAGAGCACCAGCTGAAGGATACCCAACAAAACATTATCTTCCACAAAACCTATCCAGAGAACTGCACAACTATCAGAGAGGCTACAGGAAATGCCTAACAGGAAAGTTGCCAAAAGAGAATATACCAGGTATTTACTGTGAAGCTATCTCTCTTCCCCTTACACAAGTCCCCCAGCCTATACACCACTGTGATCACTGAATTTTCCATGTGCCATGTGTATATCTAACAGCTTACTGGGACAAACTAGTCACCAGAAAATCCAATGGCTCAAAACATTGAAATCTTAATCCCAAGTCACAGTGAGACCACTGCACTTAAATTTTGCATTTGGGGGGGGGATGGGGGAAAGAAGAAGAGAAAAAAAATTGAGTTATTGCACCATCAGAGGGGTCCAATTGAAACTGTGAGAGCTGTCAGCACAGCTTCCTGCATGATCTTGATCTCAGGAGAGCAGACAAAAATTCTCTTTGTGGAAACTTGTATTTCCACTGGTGTACCAGTTCACTCAATTGAGCATTTAAAAAAAAAACAACTCTTGATTTCATGTCTATCTTGGTGGAAAGAAATGAGCTGAGCAGTTTGTTAATAACAGGTGCATAGAAAAACTCTTGTTACAATTCACTAGCAGGAGCACAGGCAGAAAAACTTGCAACTAGGAGTGTATACTTAGATCTGAACAACTCACTGGTCAGACAGCTCACTAGAAAATTTGCCAATTAAAATACCAAGTCATTATGAAGCACAGAAAACTAACAAAATACTAAATAGATACTTAACATCAATCTAGTTGAGTTTTATGTTCAAAACTTTTTCTTAATTTTTTTTTAAATATTCACGCTCCCATTTGACAACATCATTATGCAGCAGTGAGCATTAAATTTGTACAGTGCCTTGGCTATCACAGAAGACTGAAGCCAGAGTTCAAAGCCAGAGTTCAGAGAGAGGCTCTGCAAAACTGTGATGAAAGGGCTAGTACAAAAATCAGAGAGATCGCTGAATTCCTTGTTAGTGAAAACCTGGTAGTCTTAGTATGGGAAAAAAACCCAAAAACATTCCAAAATAGTCCATAAGTGTTTATTTTTCTAACTGGTTCACCAAGGCTTAGTATCATCATCCATCTGTTTTCAGAAGTACTGTTCTGTATAACTGAAGAACAACAACTAGGTGAAAAGCCCAATTCTAGGTGAATCACGATCTGATAGTGTGTCCACAGAAAGCCTTCTCAGCAGGGGACATAACTGGTCCAAGGGTTAAGATCTGCTGGAGCATGCCCAGCACTGCCACCACCTTTTTACCTGCCTCTTAAAACCCCACATAGTTCACCTTCTTTGTGCTTCTCCACTGCTCTCAAGTGAGTACACTTAATTAGTGAGCACACTTAATGCACGACAACAGGACAAACTGCTGCACAAAGTCCAGTCACCACTGGCACATTTATTAAACACACAAGTGCACACAGTCACAGGAGATCCAGACAGAGAACACCTAAAGGTTCTTCAGACTTTCCTGAGTATAAGAAAAAGTGAGATGAGGGACTATGAAAGTTGCATCCTCTTCCCCAACTAAGAATCAATTTAAACGTAGAAATGTTCCTGGCAGAAGTTAAATGGGCTCTTCTCCATGTTAAAGCTAAACTGAAATTTCAACATTGTTGAAAATGTATTCCAGGGACAAGCTACCCTCATCATTACAATCTTTTTCTCCGAAGTTCAAGTCCTTTGGTGCAATTTCAATCCATTATTTCCCCAAGGGCCCCTAGACCAGTTCATTCCTGTGTATAAAGTCCCTTCATACATGAAGTCCTTCTCCTCCAGACATGAAAGAAAAACAAATAAAAGTAAGAAAGAAGTCTCCCAAATAGACTTTTCTTTTAAGTTGTAAATAGATTTCTTTTTTCCCCTCCCTGCCCCGGACATCTGCATGTTCTTGACCACCTGTATCGGAGTATGAAGCTGGACTCTACATTTTTTGAAGCGCACAAAATTGAAACATTATTTCAGCTGAGACCATACATGTACAAAACGTACCAGGAGTATTATTTAACTTGTCCTGCCACATATAGTACTGGTCATAAATCCCAGGGCGCCGTCTTCTTAACAAGAGCATGGCATTGCTGAGTCATACTGGGTTTGTGATCTACTGCACTCTACACCTCCTCTTCCATATAACTACCACACTATTGATCCCTGCTCATTTTATGTTCATGGACTCAACACTTTGCACTTTTCCCTGTTGCATGCACCTCCTAATTCACATCCTGCAGCCAAGACTTCCCAAATACCTGTCCGTCTCCAGAACTGCCTTGCATTGCCTGGTTTTCTGTCACCTGAAAATGTACCATCAATGACCTTCACCCGTCATCACAAATACCAGAATCAGGATAGACCTCTCCAGAAATTACACCCTTCAAATTCAACAAAAATAAGCGAAGAGTATTTTAAGTTAACAAACGTAAGTAACAGTATACTATAATCCATCTAAAAAACCCACTGCACTTTGGTAGCAAACTGCTACATAATTAAAAAAAATTAGCTTGAGCTTTGATAGTGCAGAGCATGAAGCGGGAGACACTGAGAAGGGGGCCTACAACAACACACTGCTCCCCTGTGCAAAGGCACAGTCTTCACACTTCGTGCATACGAATCCTCATTTGTTCTTCCTTCCCTATCAGGTTGCTTTTCTTTGAGACAAGTTGTTCTTTAATCTTTTTTAAGTTTTTATCTTCAAGAACCAGCTTTCTTTCACCTCTGCAAAATGTCTCTTCTTTAATGATTCTACTTTCTTCCTCACCATTCTTTCTCCCTCTCCTTTTTGGAAGTTCACATGCAAGTTTAACTTTAGTTAATACTGATATTCATTTCAATGAAAATAACCACTGAAATGAAATTAAAGCACATGCAGAAGTGCTCACAGGCATAAAGCCTTTATTATATTCATCTACTTCCCATGTTTGTTTTCCTCTCCCTTCCCTTTAAATTTAAGTGGTTTAGGGAGAACAATCCCCAAGTTATTTTTGCACATTTCAAAGTTCAGAAAATTTTTTTAAAAAGTGTGCTAAACTTGCCAGAGACAAAAAAACCCTACACCCCCTACACACTCTACTCTGTTGTCTCTATTTCTATTCTGCTGCTTCCATTTCTATGCCTACCTTGATAATCATTTATCTCCATCTCATGACAAGTTCCAGTCATGCGTAAGTATGACTGGTCCACAAAATCCATTGACCTGTTCCAGGCACCAAGCAGCACTGGATGGCTGGAGAAAGTATATAAGCAAACATAGAGAGATGCTTCCTCTGCCACACATTTCCAGATTTCAGAGTCCATCTCTATTAGGAACTTTTTGAGCCACAGATCTTGTTGTTTAAGTAGATCTTTGCAAACTTTTCCTATGTGCATTTGCATGCCTCTCCTTTCACTCATTACTATATCTCATTTTGCTCCTCCCCTCAAGCACTTCTGGAGCTTGGGTAAGAATGCAATGAGGAATTTAGGATCTTTTAATCCATGCACTTCACATGATGGAATTTTCTACTCTCCTTTGCTGTCAGTTCAATTCTTCCTTACCTTTTTCTGCAATTATGAAGGACACCTCTGCTAAAAAATCATGACTGTTCTCTGCCCTCTCCTGCAGAGGAACACTCAGTTACCTCAGACGGCAACGGAGAGGTTTTATTTTTCAGACCATCTGGTTGACTTTCCAGGTGACTCTCTGGTCAACCTCAATGCGTGGTTATCCCATGCCCCACCGCCCTTGTTACATGTCCCCTGAGTTCCTATGCCTAGTACCACCTGAATATATACTCAAGTTCCTTACTGTTCTATGAGAAATGCAGTAACGTCTGCTGCAGCTTTTATCTGGTTCCAGAGGCAAGACTGAGACAGAAAAGACAAATGACCACACATTCAAGACACCTTGCTGTTACAAAAAATTAGATTTGCCGAATTTTGTCTGATAGTAGGAATGACACCACTCCCAAGAACCCTCACAACTTTAGGTCTGATTTTAAAAGATTCCGAAACTGTCCTGCAACTCTGTCTACTCTCACAAGCACAGAGGAGGAAGAGAAAGAAATGAAGCTGATCATCAGCTGAGACTGGCACACAGCTCCTGTCACTGGAAAAGATACAAGGCACAGAACAACATCTAGAGAAAGGAATGCCTCAATAGACTGATGAAATATAAATCTCACTCTTAAAAACATGAATTTTGAGTCAATACCACCAGTGGGACACAATTTAATTTCTATCTAAAGGTGATCTGAAACCATATAATCTATAGCAATATACAGATAAACAGGGAGAATAGGAAATGCCTTGGGATTCACGTGCAACTGAATGATTTTCGTAGAAATCACAGGTCGTTCCAAACTTCACCATACAAAGAAATGTACTGTGATGGCTGTCCCTCATATTGAAACAGAGGTCTCAAAATATCATATTTCTTAAAAGTTAATTAAAAGCTATTTTTATTTAAATAACTATAAAGGCATATTTTCATATATACATACCAATATGTAAAAAAATATAACTATACTGGCAACCCTCCACCGGAAAAAGGCTGAGGCATACCTACTATTAACTATCAAGAGAACTCACAGGACAAAAGATAACAAATACTACAAAAATAGGCAATCTTCAGTTTATACCTTCCTAGGTCCCAAGGAATCTGACCAGGAAAGAGGAATTCATTGAAAAATGGGCTTTATCTGCTCCATCATCCACAGAACAACTTGTCTGTATCACAAAGAAATTCTTAAGAGCCACAATCCCTTATTAACAATATCGTGGTCTGTTTTCCCACTGGAGCTGTGCTACTTGCATTCTTTCACATTTCAAAAGTATTTATATATTTTAAACTGCTTGCTGCAGTAGCTGAATAGAACACAGAAATGCAGCAAATGTAATGAACCAGACACCCACCTGCCACAGCTTTGGGGAATTGCTAGAAACATACCTATCTTTGATGTAAACACATAGACTAGACACTTGCAAAAGAATATAAATTTTAACATAAAATTACAAGGAAAAAAAAGAGCGAATGAACTGAACAATACCCACTTCAGATTCTCATTAAAAAATCCCCTGTTTCTTCCATCTCATCCATTGTTTTAAGCCTCGCGGTTTGGACTCCTGCAGGGGAAGCCTGCAAGAAGTGGTGTTTTGGACATTCCTCAGCACCATGTTCTAAGAAATCGTCCTTGCCCAAGTGCTCTCTGTCTTCTCTATATTTCTAGCACTATTCAGGAAGCTTTAAAGTACATGCCTTACCTTGTTTGTCACAGCAACTTAGTGAACATAACACTCTCCCCACTACCCCCAGCACCTTTACAGCTTCCATGAAGGCCTCAGAGGACAACTTCTGTTTGTAAAAAACCCTCCCTTAAAATCTTGTGAAGGGAGGCATTGCTTGGTTTTCCTTCCCACTACTACTCCACCCAGTCAATTTTCTAAAAAATGCTTTCATTCTACTTTTATGTGTTTTGCTCAATCTGATCTGGAGTTGGGGAGAAAAAATGAAAGTACAGAAACAACCCCAGCTACTTTTCTGAGTTTTAAATTCTCTGGGATAACCTCCTTATTCCTCCTCATCTTCACGCATTTATCAGCAAAACACATGCTGTGCTCACAGAGCAATGGCTTCTATCTCCTTTATAGTTCTGCACATGCAAAAATCCACACTTCCAGTTTTGCAGTAGAATGTACATGCTGCCAATGTCACAGCTCACGAGAAAAGTAGAATAAGCTGAAGAGGCAGCCTGACCTCCTTCACAAGGCACCACTGTACTTTCCTGTTCCCCTCTTCATGAAGAGACCTTGAGACTTCAGGGAGAGACAGGTTAACAGCTTAGGTTGGTGCACTTTCAGAACTCCTGCACTGATACAGTCAGATGCTGGAGGAGTTGCAGAGAGATCTTGGACAGAAACAGAAAAGCAGCAGCTGAAGCCTAGAAAGCTTCAATAGGCATTAAAGGAATTTGATAGCATATGTGAACTACAGAGGTGATGAACTCCATCTATCAGTTGTGGCAGGTGAAAAATGAACACAAAGCCTATGCATCATAAAACTCCTTCTCCATACTAGCTGACGGAAACAAACAGTAGCCTTTTGAAGAAACCAATAAAATAAAGTAAAATGTTAATGGGGTTTCAGAGGGTCCAGATTTGAAACTGAAAACACCAACAAGATGTACAATTTTCAAATCTAGATACTAAAAGCTTTCCCGTATGGGGAGAAAAGAACACACATACCACTGCTGCTCAATGCAATTTCTATGACCATTTCTGCAAGATTTCTGTAAGTTTTTATTATTATCTATGGGTGGACAGGAGAGAACAATACTAAAACCAAATTAATTCATGTATTTGGAGCATGGAATTCAAAGGATGCAAGTATACTAAAGAAAACACATTTACTGAAGGCCTCAACCAAAAACCACTGAATTCCATTGACAGAAGCTTTTCCTTCTTATAAATTCTAGATTATGCTTTTCAAGATATAGTTGCAAGCTGCGAAGAAGCAAGGACAAAAACTGGATGGAACTAACCAAATTCTTCTCATACTCACCTATGTGCCTTGGACTTGACAGATTCAGAGAGACAAAGAAGAATAAACTGACTGAGAACCTGACTTTCAATGAACACTCTCCTGTTTCTTTGAGAATGGGGAAAGGTCCAGTATCCCTCTCTTACACGGTAAACTTGTACATTCTCTCTCCCTCTATTTCTGCTCTCTACCATCTACTCCGCAGGCCACATGCCCTGTTTGACCTACCCAAGAGAAATTTCAACCATTCAAGAACCAAAATGAAAAATTATTCAAGACTCCACGACAGTTCTGTCCTTTCCTTCAGCCACTTGAATTAAATGCTTATTACTAGCAAGTACAGTTGTAGCAATATAAGAAGTGATTTAAAATCCCACCCCATTTTATTCTTCACTCAGTATTAATATTCATAAGCCCCAATACTCATGTATGAAATTTAACATTTTCCTCAAGAAAACAGCATATATTCCCGTAGGAATAATTCTATTTATAATATCTTCAAAACAGATTTTTACAGGGCTTTTAAAAATAAAGAACAAAATCAACAAAACGCAGAGGGGAAAAAAACTCCATATCTTTCAATTATATAAAATAGGAACAAAACAAATCAGAAAGTGAATATACTAAGTTATGTGAAGAAATCGATCTCCCCAGAAATGCTTTCTCAAGCTTTTCTATAAGGAATTACAATACAATAATTGCATTTTAAATGAAAATAAAGCAGTAACATACTTCTCAAACAAATGTCTTCCGACTTCAGCATCTACTGCACTCAGTGGATCATCCAAGAGATAGATGTCTGCATCTTGATACACAGCTCTAAAAGGTTTAAAGAAATGTCAGTATCACAAAGTCTTACATGAGTTTAGTCTAGTCAGTGGAGTCTGACAATTTATATATTTTAGAAACAGTAAAAACCACTAACCTGGCCAGATTTACACGGGCCTTCTGTCCCCCACTCAGAGTAGCTCCACGATCTCCTATTACTGTTAGGTCACCATTTGCTAATAATTCCAAGTCCTATGAACGTGAAAGAACAGATAAAAAAAATTTTAATTGTTTTAACTTCAAAGACCAACAAAGCTGTTTCAATATAACATTTTCTTATTTGAAAAGTATTAAAATATCACATTAAAATATAAGGTTTCATACTAAATGTAATAACTGCAGTTACTTTTTGACTCTATACTTTCAGCAAAACATAATTCAGAAAGCAGAAAAAAATAGATGAGATCCTAAAGTTCACTTTTCCTACAGCTCTGCCAAGGGAAAGTGCACTACTATTCTTAGTCTTAACAAGGAATATTTACTGGTGATTCAGAAAACATAAAATACTAAAAAGTCTGATGGTAAATTTATCAGTTTTTATTAGAACACAATTAGCTGTCACAAAAACTAAAAATTGAACTAACCATTATGGGCAAATTATCCTGCCAATGTCCTTAAAAACTGCATTGTTTTTATTCTTACTGCAGTGTATTCAAGAGAAATAACTACAACATTCATCACACAGATTTGGTTGATTTGGGAGCTCAGGACTGTGGATAAGACAACAAAATTATACAGTGTTCTATGTCATATTATTGTATTTCCCACTCAGGAAACACAGAAGTTTTACATTAAGCTACAAAACATATTCTGAAAGCTTATTCACAGCTTTTGTAAGAATACATAAATTTGCAAGAAAACTATGAAAGCAAATTTACCATCAAATATGAAGTGGAGATTTTTTTAATGCTGTTTGCTGTCTTTTAAAGTCATTAAAACCTTAAGTATAGACAACAACATGACTGAATATCAGCAGGAGATATTAAAACTCTATCTGCCAAGTGTAAAAATCTTGCAAAAAATGTTCATTACAGTAACCATCTGCTTTTCACCTGTGTCACTGCTGACAGAAATATCATAACATGCTGCACAAAACCTTTTTAGCTGCCAAGCAAAATGTCTGTTTCTAGACAAATCTGGCTTAATCCTCTTCTATATCTCATGTCACAAACTCCTTTGCACACAAACCTTTCAAATATAATTTTTTCATTAGACTACTTGGGTTCAGCAAGTTCTCCAGTATATAGCCCTAAGGTTTTTTTGGTAGCTGTTGGCTATGCATAATACATGACAAACATGACATTTATTTCAAAGGAAAGCATATAGGATATTTACAAAATGAAAGTCACAAAGAGTGCTAGCTTGATCATTTGTTTTCTGCCTCTTATTGCATTTGCACACACCCCTACCATAATACGCATGAAAAGGGCTAAAATGTAATTATGAAATTAAATAATAGGGAATAGCTTTTCCCACATTTGTCCGTGCTTCTCATAAGCTATACCTCCCCCTAGTGGAAGTTTTGGGAATGAGAAGAGGATGCTCACACAGGGATGGCAAAAATAATTACACATATTTCTAATAAGCAACAGGAGTAATTTCACATGCTACTAACAACAATCAATTCCATATATTGTACATTGCAGCACGCACCACAGGTCTGAAAGAACATTAAAATAAAAATAACGATCATGGAAAGAAAATACACAAAGCGAAAGCCTTACCTTTTTAAGAGCACAGACTTTTAACACTTTTTCGTATTTTTCTTTCTCATATTCCTTGTCAAACAGTATATTACTTCTTACAGTGCCAGAAAACACCCAAGGCTGCTGCGAAACATAGGCAATTCTTCCAGTAACATTTATCAAACCTTTGTCTTTAGGCAGTTCACCAAGCACGGCACTTAAGAGCGAAGACTGGAAAAGATTTTTAAAAGTTTGGTTGCATTAAAGACATCACAGAGACTGAGCAGTGTTTACTGGCATGATGGCCTATTTCACCCTGTCACTCCAACTACTCCTAACAGTACAAAAGCACTAGTACCCTTTTCATGCAGTCTTGAAGCAACATACAAAGTACTGTTCAACTCCACATCATCTCCTCCCCACTCCCAAGGACATCGGCCTGTCTTGAATGCCAATATCTTGATGTGGAATATGTGATTATACACAGAAAGGAACTGTATGTTTTCGGGTTTCTAGTTTTCACATTTAATAGACTCAAAAGCCTCATGAAATGGTGTAAATACTAAGACTTACTTTTCCAGCTCCTACAGGACCAATCACAGCCAGTAATTCCCCTTGCCGGACAGTAAACGAAATTTGTTCAAGTGCTGGG
Source organism: Orthonyx spaldingii (assembly GCA_013397795.1). Taxonomy (NCBI): domain Eukaryota; kingdom Metazoa; phylum Chordata; class Aves; order Passeriformes; family Orthonychidae; genus Orthonyx; species Orthonyx spaldingii. Next base: position 879,346 of record VZTJ01000748.1, read on the forward strand.
GTTTCTAAACTCTGTGGATATGAGAAAAAGTTAGGATTTCTCAGTAATGAAATATAAACCATCAAAATAAATATTTAGAAACAGAAAACAATGTGCTTACATCACTATAAACTACCAGTCTATAAGCCCACCATATTTCCAGGTGTATGGTTTTTGCCTCTTCAGTAATTCACAAACACTTTTGAAAGACCATCATCCTTCACCACAAAAGTGCAACACAGATAAAACAGCATTCAAGGAGTAAGGAGGCCAAAGGCAGCAGAAGCATTGCTTCCTCAGAGCCCACATATCCTTGCTGCCGCTCAGCCTCGAAAACTCGAGCTCTGTGTTGGCCACCACACTGGCATCCCCAGCCCTGACACAACACCCTCAGCAGCTCCGAGCACACAGACAAATGGAGGGCTGAGGCTCTCAGAGCCTCAGGAAAGCCAGCTCTGTGTTTGCTCTAGTCAAGGCTCTATCCAAAGTAAAACCAGAAAAATGCCATTTGATTTCACACAACTTTATCATATATACCAGGTATTCTCACAGACTTTTCACGGACAATGTAGTGGGCTGTTTGTGTGAAAATACACAACCCTAGGACTGTCTAATATTCCTTTCTAGTACGCCTATCCTTTATGTTATGCATGAGCTTATTTCCAAACATACTTTGCACCTCTTCTATCAAGGCTGCAAAAATGCCTACTTGTGGAAAGAAAGGATGCTCATGTCTTTAACAGCCATACTAAATAGTGATTTCTAAGGACCTGGTGCAGTGCCCTCTCATTAAAGCAGAACACCTTTGCAATGAATCTGCCTTTACAAGCATCTTTGCCTGCACTAAGTATGACTGACACTAAAATGCAAACAGTAAAATATATGCATTACAACACCCCCAAACAAGTACTTTGATTAAAGGACCAAACGAAAACCCAGCCTTAAGCTCCAAAAACAGAAGAGCATGGTTAAGAACACCTTAAAATCTCCAGCCACCTTTTAAACTTCAAGTGGCTGAAGAGGCCACCACCTAACTCCACACAAAAAATAATACAAGACAAAAAAGTTCTGGGACTGCAAAAAGAGAAAGACTGCAATTAATTTCAAATTATTTGGGAAGAAACAGAAGTCCAGTATCCATCCACATCTATGATGGCTGGGATAGCTGGGAGAGTGCTCACTCGTGCCAGGAGAAATCCCAGCTCATGGAAGCACCACAGGGTTCGCATGAGATCCTCACACTGTGACAAGCTGAACTCACGCTCCTTCTGCAGCTCTGCTAAACCACTTCTGCCGCGGTAGTAAATTCCCACGAGGTGGCACCAAAGCGACTTCTTTCGTTTTTTCCGCACAACCCCACCACTCGCCCCAACCAGCATCTGACCACGCACTTCATTCCTCTGTCCAGAGTACACAGCTCAGGTGCTCACCTAGTGCTAAGGCCGGGAGAGCTCTACCAATTTATGGCAGCCAAGGATTTTCTTTTTTTAATACAGAGTTTGTAGGAAGAGAAAAATATCTTTTACTAAATCAATGTCTATATAGAAAAAATAAATAAGCTTTCAGACACACAAGCCCTTCTTCAGACCTCTTGAGGTTGTGCTTCTGTATTCACAGAAGTGCAAAGACTTTTCCTCTCATGTTTTAATTTTTAAAAAAAATATAATAAGAGCCAAAAAACATTACAGAAAATTTTTTTTAAAGTTTTTAAGTTATTACTGCCATACTGCATATTAAAGAAGTACTGGAAGAAATCATAGAGCCTACAAAAAAGTAGTAATTCAAGCAAATAGCACAGCCACACACACCTAAGGGGCATGATATTTTTGCAAAGTAGCATTCCTTATAATTAAAGACAATTTGTCCTGAATTCATCACATCTATTTTCAGGCACTAAACCGAGGCACTTAAATTAGAGCACAGACTAATATTGCAGCTAAGTTCACCTGACAGCTCATTACCACAAATGTCCCAGCTCCCCCATGCCCTGTCAACTCGCTGTGTCTCTAACTTTCCTCCTTCTGCCTAACCTTGCATGGGTTGTTCATGGGACTCAGCTATCAGAAAATTAATCTCATTAAAAGTGATTCATTTTCTATTGCTTTATCCCTCCGAACTGCTTCACCACAAGGTCATACTAACCAGCTCTAACAACCAGCATAAGAGAGGCAACAGACAGAGAATGCAAGGACAAGAGGACACAAGAATGATCCCTTCAGGGGCAGCAATTCCTTAGGTGAGCTTGGGCAGACCTTACATGTCTTACAGGCAAGAAAATGAAATAGTTCTGCCCACCTAAGGGATACAGAGATCATATATTGCATAGAAATACGGTACTACTTAGGCTTCTCATGTAAGGACTAAAATTACAAGGGATAAATTTGGCCACTGTTCAAACACTGGAATTTTAAACCTAAAGTTGCTCAGTTGAGCAGACAGACTGTTCTGTAAACTCAAGAAATATCAGTAAAAAGCTGTTCTGAAGAATCCCTAATTCCATGCTGATATCAGACTAGCCTGTAGTACTCAAGATAATACTTGCCTTAGTAAAACAAGAGTGTGACCAGGAATTAATTGGTTTTGTTTATCTTTTGAGAAACTGTAATACACCATGTTAGTTTGTTTTCCTAGAAGTGTAGCTGCTAATCCCTTTTTTACTTCAAGTGATTTTGGATTTGTGGGTTGCTTGTTGATTGGTTTTATTAGTATCACTTTTGGCACACAATCTCTAAAAATAAAGAAAATTATCATCCAGCTGTACAGTGTTTGTACAGACATCCAAAGTGTCTTGAGAAACCTAGTCAGGGTAGCAAGTTAAGCCTGTTGCTTGACAAAGGACAACATAGTTTTATTATTCCTTTCATAACTCATCTCTATCAGAGCTTACCACATTTTTCAGTGAGCAATTCTATCAAATTATTTTGCATAATTTTAAGAGTATATAAGAGAAACTTTCTGAGCAGATCTTAACAGTTCTGAGAGAATTGTTCTCCTCCCATGCACGCTGCACTTAAATATCAAAATGAAAGTTACATTAACAGTTTTGTGGATGGCTTGTTGGTTTGGGTTTTTTTTAAAATTGAAAGGAAACCAGTAATTCCAGTCATGCTACCCTGCTTTATGCAATATAAACAACTCATGGGAAAAAAAAAGGTGTTTTATGGGCATATTATGCAACCATTTCCTATAAGTTGTTAATGGTGGTACCAAAGTCAGTTTGAGAAGAAAGCAAAGATTAAGCAATACATTACATTTTGCATTAGAATGTATTCACAATCAAGTCTTTCATAACAAGTAATTTTTAAAAACTTGGTCAATGCCTCAGAAACACTGATGTCACAGAGAACTCTGAGTAAGTAAAGCAGAGTAAAATAGCAATTTTGTTTTTCAGCTGAGTTGCAGTAGGTAGATTCTCACATATGTTTTCACACCTGATCTTCCTTGGGACACAGCACAGGTAGGGGAACAGGGTTTAGAAAGGGAAATATATGATGTCTTATTTGCATTATGTTTACATGCAAAAGTCATTTTTAGAGCTTTCAGCAATTGTAATGAAGACTGAAGTCTCTCTTGTGTGAGGATACTGGCAGGTTGTAATAGCACCAACAATTCATCACAAATTGTTGCTTACCATAGCAATTAAAGTTTTAAAACAGAAACAGTCAACCTTTGCCTTTCTTACATAAAAGAGACACATAATAAACGTATCACCTATCGTCCCTTTTTCTAGCCATTTTGGTGAGTTTGGTGCATTTCAAGCAGAGAAAAATTTGCAGCTGAACAGTCTCAAAACACAGAGCAACAAGTGTCTGCTGACTCTTCCCTAAAGCTTTCAAATCTGTTGCCAGAAGTATAATATTGTACTGGTTCTAGACTAATGGACTGATCAAGCATTCAGTTCACAGAAAAAAAACCTGCCTTGCTGTGCTATCCTTAATTTCAATTTAAGCACCTCAGCCACAATACAGTGCTGCTTAATAACAAGAGGTATTTTCCCATAGAAACGCAAAGCTTTTCATTTAGTATAATATTAAGGAATAGCTACTTTTAAGATGCACTCGATAGTGTTATCAGTACTATTCTATAGAGTTAGCTTAACATACTGAAAGGATTCTCATACACAAAGGATGGAATACAAACTATCAGCACACTATACATACACACACTTCATTTTAGACTTCCAATGCCAGCAGCACTAATATACTTAAGTAAATTTACCTTATCCCAATAGCAAGTCAAATCTTGAACATGAAGAATGGTATTTTCATTATTGCCATGCAGTTGTGGCTTGAAGTGTGAGACTTCATCAAGCATCAGAAAGTTCTGCAATAAAAGAAAAGCAGAGGATATTGCCTAATGTGAGTCTGAGAATGGGAAAGGAACACAAACGCGTTTTTTGAAAGCAGCATACAGAACATTAATTATGGGATTGGAAAAAACAACCACAAACTGATCGAAGAATTACATTTCCAAAGCAATGTACAACTACAACAGTGTACCTCTAATCAGCTAGCTCTCCCTCCCAAAAAAACTCCAAAAGTGAAGATTTAATAGGAAAGGACTCTAACAACCACCTGCTCAATAAAGAATTCCAGAAGGAAATGGATCTTAAGAACCTGTCCTGTCTTTTCCTTGAATCACTAACAAGTTTAAAAATTGTTTAACTTCCTCCTGCCGTGCAGAAGAGGTGAAACCTTGACTGCAACACCTTATCATTCCACTGCTTTGATGGCAAAGGCTTACGTTATTTCACTGGAAGAATAATAAGGACACAGTAAGCAGCTGTCCACTGTCTCTATTAAGCATTCTTCAAGTGACCAATAGAAGACAAAACACTATCTGAACATTTCCTTATTTTAAAGTCCAGGACATTAACAAAAAAAAGATACCTGCTTACATCTGCATAACTCGCTCATTGCACTTTCACTACTGTACTTCTATTCTACGTTACATCCCAGTCAGCAAACCTTTCCTTCAATTTGCATAAGCATGCACTTTGTACCACAGCCACACTTCTACCACACCTTGCCTGATGCTGGATTATAAACAGCCCAAACACATTTTGAAAGGAAAGGGGCTATGTCCACAGAAAACTTTCAAGGATAACAGCTACCACAATTTCACAACAAAACACAAAAAATTCTATCATACTTTGACTCACAGAGTGTAAATAGGCACTTATTTTTAATATAGGCACTGTTAATATAATAATAGGCACTGTTAACAGACCTTAAATAGGCAGCACCACACAATATTTTGGCAAGAAAAGGAAGGTCTTGATCGTAGAAGCCAAGACTAGTTAACAAGTACTTAGCTAACAGTTTGCAGACATGAGGTAGCTGCTGAAGACTTACAGAAAGCAGTAACTAAGAGGAAGCAGCAGAAGGATGTCAGGAGCCACGGGAGGGCAGGGAGAGTACTAGGCTAGGCTTTTAGAGGCACAGAAGTACTGCTCATATGGAATGCACTGAGAAGTCAAGCATTTTAACACAGCAGCCCATGGTGTACAACACACTCTTGTTCTGTTAGCACCAGACATCAGCACTACCAATGCTTGTTCTTACTGAATTTGGGTCTTCACTCCAGTACTGAAAGCAGCCACAAGACAGAAGCTAGGGTTCACACCGGTTCTCCACAGATGACAGGGTAATGCAGTGCGAAATATGAATCCTACAGCTCCCATCTGCCTGCTTTGTTCTTCAAATCTGAATCCCAGCATGTCTGCATATCTGTACACACATTCCTCTTACTTCAGAAATGTCTACAACACCTCTTTGCCACGCACACTTTTCTCCTCCGTCTCAGCCTACCCTACAGTGCACGTCATGCTTTTGGTACCTGCATAAGCAGCACCACATTGCGTTTCCAAAACGGGTTATTTCATTACAAATCCCAAACTGCAACACCAAAGTAAGGCTGCATTTGTCAGCGAGGTTAAAACAATGGCAAAGTAAGAGAAGGAATGCTCACACCCTTGCAGGCAGTAACGCTACCTTGATCCGTCGGATGCTGATCACTGACTCAGACACTCTCTCGACAGCCGCAGGGAAGAACAGGGTCACTGTGAGTCTCACTGCTCCGTACAGGGACACTGCCACAAACACCCTGCTCGCAGAGATAACGTTGCCAAGTAGTACGTATGCCATGAAAGTCATGAACACTGTTATTTTGCTTGCCACAAAGAACGAGGCTAAGTTCAGTCCTCGAAGGTAGGAGCTTTTCATAACCATGGCAATCTCCTTCCTAAAAGTGTAAAACGTAAGCAAATCACATCAATCTATCACATTACTGCTACCCTCAACAATAGGATGAGGGAAACCCCCTTTCAGGATTTTACTTTCATATCCTTTCTCCTCCCCTTGCACCAGTCCAATTCATATGTAAAGAACTGTGAAGAAAACATGTCATATGGTAAATAACAAAACAAAAACAAAATTTAAAAACCCACAAAAAAACCAACCAAACAAAAAAACCACCACCAGAATTTAAGAGGTTTAGAAACTGAGAGGAGAAATTCATTATATTTAATATCTTAACAGCTACAGAAAGTAATTATTTTTCAGAGACAGAAAACTAAGGTACTATTTTTTTTTCTTCTCTATTCAAACTAGTATTTTAATTCAAATTCTAATCTGCTTCAAACATTTTTGGGCTGCATGCAACAGCAAAGAGGAAAAAAACCCCTGTATAAAGGCCAAGTGCCCACAAACTCCTTATCCTTCCAGTACCAAAATCCGGTAGAGTTCAATCACAAAAACGCATGACAACACCAACACATACTCTGCAGTTGAAAAAAACAGGGCAATTTCCAAAAGATCAAGAGTTTGCCCATGGCCCAAGTATCTGCCATTATTCAGTTGCTGCTCCTCAAGCTGTATCACAGGATTTAGAGTATTTCCTTTCATCTCAGTCTAAATCCTTCACAATTTGGACCCTGCTCCTGGCTTCTTTTGGTCTAGGAATTCTGGTTCATAAATTAAGAAAAAACTGATCTGTGAGGCCAATTGTTCTGCCAGTCATTGCCCAAGCTAAGTAGTGATTAAAGTACGGCACAGACACATAAGTCTCCCTCCAGCAACTGAAAAGCTGCTGATGCATTTGTTCTCAATTTCCATTTCAGTTAAATTGCAGTCTCCACTTCTAAATGACTCATCAAGTCCAATCCTCAAAATGTTACTGCACTATCATCTGCTACAATGTGGATGCTATCAGGCTTACCTCCTTATTAAAATAATCATTTTTCTTTATCAAGAGAGCCACAACAACTTACTCCTTCCCCATATATTCTATTTTTGTCTACTTAATACTATCAAATACAAAATCCTGAAACAATTCCTAATTTCTCTTTCCAAATATTCTGGCAATTCTTAGGGAGAATCTTAATAATTTTGATCACCTTCCACTTGGAACTATACATTAAGATTAGAAACTCAAGCTGTGATTATACAATTCGAAGTAAATTAAGTAATTGCTTAATGAAGAAAAGGACGCAGGATGCACTACTGGAAAACTAGCTAAGCAACTTTCCCACTATACTTGCCAAATTGGCTGAACTGACAGACTTTTAAAGAGTTTCAAAGACTTATTTTTTCAGCTTAAGGGTTCACAATCTCTGATCTCCTCCCGAGTACAGAGAAGGCACATTTCTATGTAAACTATTTGAATTGGGTCTAATTCAATTACTTCTACAACCCTCGATGAAACTCTTTTCCCACCCTTTAATAATCCTTAATAATCCTCTCATTATCTCTGGATAATCGGCAAGGTTTTTTTGCTACTCTCCATAAATACTAGATAAATTACAGCCTACCTGCAGATTGCATATAATATATTACACTATCTTGAGGCACAAACTTATATAAAAGGAAACTAATACGGACACACACAACAAAAAAGAGCAATGCAGGAGTTCAGATGGCATCTTAGACACTGTCAAGGGCCAGTGTCAAGGGCCAAGTGAACAATAAATCACCTGGCTAAATTTAAGATTTTTAACTACAGTTTTCCACAACACAGTTAAAGAAAGGAAAGAGGGCTCAACATGTGTTCTCGAAGATCTTATTTCTTTCCAACATTAGAAAGGAAGCCTCTAATCCTAATGAGGTGTTGAACTTGGAAATCTAAAATTTATTGATGTGAATATGCCCACTGAGGAAGCTTTCAAAAAAGAAGTATCTTCTCTGGCTCCATGCAAGTAAAGCTTCCCATCAGGCATGAACATTCAATCAGCACAGGATCCTATAATCCAACAGAGGGAACAATTATGTGCACGGGAAGAAACATCTCAGAGAACATTTTCAAGTTTGCAAACCTGCACATGGATGTAAAGGAAAAAAATTCCTTTCAAGAAAAGGATTTACAAAATAAAAAATTTAAAACAAAAAAGTCAGATAATCTGCAGCAGCATAACAACCTTCTCTTCGTATGCTGGAGAGGGACATGACATGAAAATTAGATTATGAGAAATATGCACCCAAACTCCTACAGTTACCCTTTAGCACTGAAGGCTGTTACTTGTCAATGTTAGTGACAAGTAAAAGGGCAAATACTGACTGAAAATCAAATTTATTAATATGTTTTAATCTGATGTCAAAGGACCACTGAAATGAAATGTCTTAGGATACCAAACGCAGCTGGCCTTGCCAGTTGAATAACAAGGGAATTTCTGATCTCCTTTCTCCCTTCTACCTTTCCCAGGTGGCTTGAGTAATACCTAAAATGCAGAAAAGGATGCAGGAAACTACATTAGGATGCTGTCATTTAGGACAGAAAGTCAGATCCCTTATAGATTCCTTGCTATCAGTTTACAGAACTGTGAAGATGAAATTGCTGCATTACAACTGCTACAGCTTATCAGTTGCTGGTTTTAAACATAACCATAAAAGGAAGGATAAAAAATTCAGAATTATCGAAGTTTGGAGGGTTGTTTAATTTTTTATTCCCTTAGAATGTATTTTCATTCCTCCACTCCTGCTACATAAAATAATTTTAAAAAAAGAAGCTCAAGAAGTGTAAGTAAACTGCATTTTAAAGCACAAAATAAAGCACTTATTCACATGTAAAAATGGAAAATGACACTGGTCATACACCAAGCTGTATCTGTCCAGGATTACCTTCTTAAACCATTCACAAGTTCTGCAAATGACTTTTCCCAAGCATACATCTTTATTATCTTCATACCACTTATCACTTCATTCATGGTCCTAATCCTGACATCTGTTAAGGCAGCTGTCTTGCTTCTGAAAACAGGACAAAGGAAGAATTCTCAGATTTCCTAAAGAAGACAGTTTATGATCACACAACATATTTGTGAAGATTTTGCTTAAAGACAATTCACATAACTGTAATTGCATTGAAGGGTTTTCCTGAGGACCAGTGCCTTAAAGCTGACACACAGCAGACAGATTTGGTATGTTGGTATTACTGGTTCTCAAGGAACTGAGTCAATTCAATGTTCAGAATTAGATGTCAGTTTGTGCAAACACACTGTATTCCTCAAACAACATATCTCTGTACCCAAAACGCCACAAATTAAAACATTCACAACTATTATATTTAGAACTAAACAGAAGTCAGAAAATTCCTTAAAAAATACTTCAAAATGCAAAAAACCACCCTTGCCATAAGGCTCTTTTGATGTTGTTAAAGAAACTGGCCTCACTTGTGACTTTTTAGGATTAACTGTAGTCGAAACAGAGATTACTTAGTACATGAGCTACAATTTATTAGATAATCTAGATATGATTTCTTTAAAAAATAAATATTATTTAAGCATTAATTGTAATTAAGACTAATTTAAATAAGTCTATTTTAGTTCCACATTATGTTTGCACTGATGAAAAAATGGAAATATATATATATAATTAAATAATAAAGTCACTATTTTAATTAGGAAAAAAGCATTGAAAGTTAGAAGCCACATAATGAATGCACAAATCATGCTAATAGATCCTATTACAATTCTGAATTCATTCATGTAGACAAACATAGAGAGCTATGGTAGACCTTATTTTGATAAAACATACCTTTACTTGCTAAACTACTTATTTTTGCATATACCAACGAAAGTTCAGATTCAGAGTGCATTAAAAAATAAAAAGTCAAATCTTTTTAGAAGGGGTGACTAGGCTTTCTCAGCTTAACCTGTCCCCTGCAAGACTTCTCTGATACACTGGAAGAAATCACCATATTTAAAGAACACAAGTTGAAAGAATTTCAAGCACCTACTCATCATTTTAAAAAAAACTTCTCAGCACTAGTGTTCCATAAATGTTAGGATGGCTGAAGCAGGGTATTAAAAAATATTTATACAAGGGAACTGACAAAAGGCATTTAGAAACTTGGCCCTAGTGCAATCAAGGATTCTTATTAACACTGAGGAAAATAACTTAGCCTAAACCAACCATACTGACATGGACCGAGATTATCTTTGCTACCTCATCTTTTCCTTTTTCAAAAAGAAACAGTAACAGAAAAACAATTCTCTAAAGAATATAAGAGCTCATAATTTCTTCCCCATACACACACCACCACTGTAAAAGGCAAAATTTAGCATGTATTGTTCATGTCTCTGCAGCACTAAACAATTCCCACATACAATCTTCAAAGTCACTTAACTTCCAGGCTTGGTCTCCACATAATAGAAGGTTGAAGATGATAGGAAATAAAGTCCCAGAGGTTTCTTTTCCTAAAATGGTGTGCATCAAAAAAGGCTATAGTTCTCATAAACCAATTCTTCAGTTTTCCTGCTGACATATCACCGTAACCACCCTGTTTCAAATTGCTTTAAAATGCTCAAGAGGTTGGGGGAATGTTTTTTGGTTTTTTTTAAGTTACACTCCTCTACTTTGCAATAAGCATATTTTGTACGTATATACCAGAAGCCATGGGCTCAGTGATATTGTATAATGGCTTCAAGTACACAGACATCCGGTGCATTGATTGCAACTTAAAGCAGAGAAAGATATGTCCCCAGTTTTAAAAATATTAAGTTCTGAGTACAAACAGATCAGTCCAACACATGCTCACATAGCATGTCAAGAGTGCAATAAGAAAGGACCTGAAAATTCTTCAACTGAGAAGTCCCCTCTATGATACTAAAAACCATTCTACATTAAGCAAGTTGCAAAATTCCTTTCTGCTTTCACGAGGCATATTTGGCAGGTTTTAATTATGTCTGACACAGCAGTTAGACAAGTCTTTATCTTCAAGAAAAAGACTTTAAATAACAATACTACAGTTGCATGACTGAGCAGTGAGAGGGTTCAGCTCTTGTGAATAAAATACATATAAAACGGTCTTCAATCCAATAATTGAACTGTTTCTCAAATAATATATTAGGTCATGAGTATTTTGCAAAACTTCTCGTACTTGTTCAAGTAAAAGCAGTTCTGCAGAATACAGTGGATACCACTCCACAGGATACCAAATCCCTATCTGCAAACTCCCAGAGCACTGCAGCCAATGGCTGCACCATGAACGGGTGTGCAAGCATGTTTACAAGACTGAGTCACAAGCACCATGCTGAATAATAGCGCAAATTAGCTGCCACACCAAGCGTGCTTGGATTTTAGCAAAAGCTTTAATCCTTAAACTACTTCTTCACAGGCTGATTTCCTTAAATCCATGCAGATTCCCAGCAACTGCCATGTGAACACACTCATCATTACAGAGCTAAAACCTATTCCAGTTTTACCATTAACTCCTTCTGTTCATTGCACATTTCTGTTCACAAATAAAAAGATCCGTGCACATGGAGACAAGCAGAAGTTTTTCTGGTTAATATTTTTCATATTCTTTCCCTTGCACTGCATCCAAACAAGCGGCTGTTACTGAATGGGTAAAAAACCCCAAACACCATTACATTGCCACTAATTAATTTTTAAAATACATACTTTCAAGAAAGAGACTTTTGTTACCCTATTCTCTGACCCTGGACAAATCCATTAATCTCTTTGTGCCTCAGTTTCCCATCTGTAAAATGGGGATATTAAAGCCTGCCACCATGGATAAGGCACTAGCTAAGCACTAAGTATTTTAACTATTGACTCAAATCTCAAAAACTTAGAACTAATGAAAAATAACAATGAAGTAGCTTGATACTTACGCATGCATATTGCACATGCAGTGAAAATACACATCTAAGAACGTATGGTAAGTGTTCTACAAACAGGCTTTATTGTAAAAAGCCCTTAAGAATTTGACAGAGAACTCTGTATGGATCATTATTTGAGAAACAGCCCTCGAACATTATTTGAGAAACAGCACATGAACATAACGACTGAAGACTACCACATGAGTTTCAAATAAAGAGTTGTTTCCATTTTGTAATACTCAGCTTGCTCTTCATACCTGGCTATGCAATGGCAAATGCTAGGCCCAGTATGTCTGGAAAACTTGTCCTGAGATACAACTTAAAAAAAAACCCAGTAACTCACTAAAAGAAATTTTACTTATCCAAAGGGCTAAAAGGAACCCATTCAACAAAACATGCAAAGAAAGATGCCTAACACTCCTAAGCATATGTGTACAGAGTACAGAACACAAAAATATTTTCAATTAGATGCAAAAGCTTTTTATCGAGTCATAATGTAAGTCAAGCATGATTAATTACACAAGAAACAGAAAACTTGGATGCAAGAACTTGCCTCAAAAGTCCCATCAGAGGCAAGTCTCATTGGATTTTTTCAGGACGAAGTTACAGGAAAAGAAATTAAATTTTTCTGAGAATGGAAAATTACTGGGAAACTCTTATCTCTGCAGCCTAGAACCTTGCAGCTGGAAATCTCATAGCAGGCATCAAAACCACCATGATAAATTTTTCTTCCCTTCCTTCTCAGTTCCTTCCCCTTTTTTCTCTCAGCATTTTAGTCATGGAGAGGAGAGAGCAAAATCTTTGAACAAGAAACTTCCAGAGCTTTCTTCTGCAACTCCTGCATCACCTCAGTAAGTCAAATAGCACAGGGCTGACTGCATCACCTTTGGAGTAACCACTCCCTAAGAATCACTGCAAGAAGGCAAAGCTCAAGTTTCGCCATTCTATGCCACGATCTACAGCAAGGTAGCTACAGCTGTAGTCACTCTTTTAATGTAGTGGATAGCTAATGAGTAGCAGATATTTTCAGCATGTTTGGAACAGACCACTTCAAGTCCATAATCAGAAATTCAGACATTAGCAACATCTCACATTAGCAACTATAAAAAGCATTAGCAAAGACAAAAGACACTGCAAAAAATATCACCAGACACAAGCTGATACTCTGCTTCTACCCAATACGCACATTTTGAAACCCAGCACAGAAAATAGATACAACTCAAAACATGAAGCCTTACCTGAGGGAAGAAAAAAGCCTTCCAATGCAGGTCTGCACAGGAAGAAGAATAATCAGCACTGCCATTCCTGCAAGACACGATGGGCCTATTTCCATCCAGAGAAGTACTGTTACTGCTACAGCTTGAACTGGTCCAGCCCACAAGAAGTGCAAGAAAATTGTTACCTAAATAAATAATTATGAATCAAAAATTAGCTTTTGGTCTTAGCTAACAAATTAAGCCCCTAGTAACATTGAGGAAGTACTTCTGCCTGTGGCAAGTACTCAAGCATCTAGTGAGAATTCTGTACCAGATTCAGAGATGTAAACATACATGGAGGTGTACAGAAAATAAGTAAATTACCACACTGATTTTTTTATATTCATGCACCAACATTCCTCTGAGCTTAGAAAAACGGCAGGAAAATAATTAAGGAGGGGGGAAATTACTTTTTCTCCCATAATTTTACGAGATTATATGTATTTGTAGGATGCCATCCAGAGGAGGCTTGAGAGGTGGGCCCATGTGTCCCTCATGAAGTTCAACAAGGCCAAGTGTAAGGTCCTGCACTTGGGTTGGGGGTAATCCAAAACACAAATACAGGCTGAGAGAAAAACAGACTGAGAGCAGTCCTGGGGAAGAGGACTTGGGGTGTTGGTGAATGAGATGTTCAACATGAGCTGTCAATGTGAGCTCGCAGCCCAGAAAGCCAAACATATCCTGGGCTGCATCAGAAGAAGTATGGCCAGAAGGTCAAGGGAGGGGATTCTCCCTACCTGAAGTACTGCATCCAGCTCTGATGGACACAGATCTACTGGGGCAAGTCCAGAGGCGGGCCACAAAGACAACTAGAGAGCTGCAGCACCTCTCCTTTCAGGAGAGACTGAGTGAGTTGGGGTTGTTCAGCCTGCAGAAGAGAAGGCTCTGGGGAGACCTTACAGCACCTTCCAGTACCTAATGGGGGTCTCTAAGAAAGCAGCAGAGGGACCTTTGACAAGGGCATGTAGTGATAGGACAAGGGAGAATAGCTTTAAATTCAGAGGGCAGGTTTACACTAGATATTAGGAAGACATTCTTTACTGTGAGAGTGGTGAGGCACTGGAACATGTGGCCCAGAGAAGTCATGGATGCCCCATCCCTGGCAGTGTTCAAGGTCAGGCTAGATGGGGCTATGAGCAACCTGCTAGTGGAAGGTGTCCCTGCCTGTGGTGGGAGGCTGGAACTAGATGACCTTTAAGGTCCCTTCCAACACAAAACATTCGATGTTTAAGGAACAACTAGAAGAAATGTTCGTTAGAAACATTTAATCACCAGTTTTAAACACAACTTTCTTAACTCCAACCCCACAATTTCTTCAGCCACTTGGAAAGATCTGTAAGATACTGCTTACCTGATCAAATTTGTTCACATCATTTGACAGAAGGTTCACTATTTGACCAGTGGTAGTTTTCGCCATAGCGACATTACTGAGACGAAGTGCCTAAGACAGTCAGAACAGTCTCAAATTACTACAGCTGATAGAGCACAGTACACCTATACACAGAAGACTCAATACACAAATACAGTACCAGGGCTAAAGATGAAGGCACATCTCAGCTTTTGTGTGAGAGTATTGGGGCATAGTAAGAACCTTAGATAAAATGTGGGTCAGACTAAATATCCTAAACAAAGTCCGAAAGAAAAGAGTATTAAAAAGAAAAGTCAAGGGAAGGACTGTGAGAATAAAAATGCCCTAACTTCATGTCTGAAGTGATTAAAAATGGGAAAATTCCAACACAGCAAGTCACTAAACTACACAAAAGAGCTGTAACTTTCCATGTGCATTGTTCTCCCCCTCACTATAAGCGTCTGTACAAAACAGGAACAGAAAACTCCACCTGAAGGCCAGATTAAAGTCAGAACAATGTCTGGCCAATTGCAAGAATTCTGTTTTGAACGAGTTATCTGACAGAAGGCATATAACTGTCAAGTTATTCCTCTTAGACCATCTTTGCAAATCAGAGTGTCCCTTTACAAATCAGTAACTCTTGAAAAATCGTAACATTTCTGAATTATATAAAATGAAGTTTAGCGCATGCTATGAAAAACAAGAGTAAATATTTAGTATTTTTATAGGTTAATAAAAAGTTAGTCAGTAGAAAACAGTATGTGCAATAAAATATACCCCCCAAAAAAATCAAATCTGGAAATATGCAGTCTGAACCTTACTGCAAAGATCCAAACTCAAATTGCTCAAAAATACTGATAACACACCCTGCTTCCTTCTACACCTGCCAGCAAGAAAACACAGGTTTGCAGCACAAGTTAAAAAAATATACAAAACATGTTACATGCTTTTCTGTACAGGAATAGTTCACACCTCAAAAACACTTTGCATTTTTTGGCAGTGCACATCTACTTCTCCCTCTCCAAACAGTTATTATTATGGTTCCTTTTTGACCAATAATCAAACCTGAAAAGCACTGATTGTTTCAAAAATACCGTTCCAGTATTGACACAAGTACAAGAACATCAGCCATCAAACAAGGTTCCTTCCATTTCCTGCACCTCACTTTTGTGTTACAAAGATATTGTTAATCACAGAGAGAATCCCAACCCTAATTTCATTGAAACCAGCAGTCAGAAACTTTTAAAACGCCACTAAGAAATTCCTCTGACATTCCAAAAATAAATCTAGGATATTAGGTATATGAAAGACCAGATTTAGTTATTTGAGAAAATTATTGCTTCATTCCCTGTCTTAAGCCAGGTGTCTCTCATATACCTGAAATGCCCCAGGTAGCTGTGTGCACAGAATGATGCCACAGGACAGACATTTTGCTATCATGTCTGCTTCACACCACACATTAAGGTTGGTAAGCTCCGAGAAAAGCTGTTAGAAATCCATAGACCATCATAATGCATAATGATGCATATTTGGAGAAGTTTCCCACCAGGATGTGTTTACAGCACCTCTTGTACAATGTATCTGCTGCCTGACATTCACCTGAACCATCAGAAGACTGCACCGGTGTCTTGCTAGTGGCCCGTGGTCTGGGTCTGTCTTGGACCTGCAACACAATCACCTTTCTGACTTCTTCCTAGCTATTTCTACACAGGCAGCAAAACCAGTTTCAATATGATTCTATGGGTCCAGTTCATTTTGACCAAGACAGTCTCAGGAGGAACCACACAAGCATCTGAGCCAAAAAGAAGTTGATCATCTGTGACTCATTTGTCTTCTCAGGGAAGAGACAGCCATTTCCATCATCAGTGGCACTGCAGTTTTAGTATTTCTTTGCATTCCTTCTTGGTTTTGATTCTTTTTACTTCTTTTTTAAACAAGTATTTCTATCAAAAAGTCCTGTTTTGGTGCCTTCCTCTTTCTACGACACCTGATACACAGCTCCATATGAGGTGAGGAAAACTAACTCCATCCCAGCTAAAGCCAGTACACTGACCTCAAAGAATTTCTAAAAGCTAAGTCTTAAAAAAATAACCCAACAAAAGCCAGTTTCCCAAAAGTAGCCTTTGACTTCAAAACATAAGATTCTGAGGCATCATGAGACAGATTTCATTTTCATTTTTGTTATGAGTTTCCTATGTGCATCACTAATACTTCTTACAGATCACAAAACATCTTAAGAGTTTAAATACAGGATTTTTGCAAATTAGATTTGAACTTTCCAGGAAATGAAAAAGGGTCTAAAACTTAGGAATTATGAAGATTTGTAGTTCTCCATTAAAAATGCTCTCTTATCTAACCTATTTATCCTTACAAATCCAATATTTTCTTTTCTGCACCAATTAACAAACTCCACTAAAGCGCTGGTAAATAAACACACAAGTTTCTTTCAAAAGCCTATATGAGGTTAAAGAGAAAATACGACCTATTTATAAGCAGCACATAATGAAGACAAATTATTTGAAAGGTTTGTCAATGTTCTGCTGTTACCTCAATCCTCACCCTCAGGAGTAAACATTTAGACATGAGGGCAAATGAATTTTCCATTTAATCCCATCTCTAGAATAAACGGTGCATATTACAAACACTTCTTTTCCAAGCTTCTAAACCAGTATCAACTCAGCAACAAACACCATCACTATATCCATTTTTCATTCATTTCGTTTTGATAATCAGTTCAGTAAATTAATACCTTAGAGAGATGTTTATGTACAAGAAAGCATTGTGCCATGTTAGAGCCAAGTTCCCAGAGGATCAAGGTATCAAAAGAGGAAGAGAATAAATGTTTGTATGAAAAGTAATCACTACTTACAATGAGGACATTTTTACACTCCTCATTTTACTTCTTTGTCCAAAAACTTCACATGACTTACACCAGTAGTAAAAGTGTTTGTGTTAAGTGGATGGTACCTCCGTTTAACGGTTAAAACTATGTGGATTTCTTTACATTTCAAAGAAACTGTACAGTCCTGATTCTTCAGTTAAATTTCCTTGCTGAGGTCTGGAATTTCAGGTCACTATTCTAGCAGCACTAAAGATGGGGCATTTTCCCTTTCAGCATTCTCAGCAGAGATTTCCTACTTGGAAGCAGACAGACTCATGGTTTGGGCATTGCCAACAGCTTCAGAAGAGGGAAGCAGACATGTACAACTGGGTTGCTTGCTGGCCAGAGCACATCAAGGAGAGCATTTCATCCTGGATGTTGCTCAGCTCCTTCCTGTAGATAAAACTCAACTCCTCTTGTTCCAGTTGCCCCCTCTGACAGCAGCCTCGACTCCATCTGTAGTTGAGGACAGCTATTTCTTGATCAGGACACCGAGACAGCAAAGAAACCACAGCTCACTGAACACACATCCCTTCTCACATTTCACTGGTTTTAACTGGAGGGCTGCAGTACTCCCACAGTAAAACCCACAGTAGATGGTACTAAAAAACTAACTCCCTGCCTTTAGGATTCTGCTTGATTCTGAACTGTCTCCTCTGCCTGCTCCTCTCTCTCTTCCCCCTCAAACAGGAGGGATACTAACAGTGAAGATGTCAAGTATCCCTGCCTGCCTGGAGGGGGAAGTAGCAGTTCCACAGAACTGCTGCCACTCCCCAAGGGAACCTGATGGATGCCACAAGGGAGGGGAGCAGCCTCTGATCTGCAAAGGAGACAACTTACTAGTTCTACAGCAGTGATGGAATAAAATATAGATAAATCCCACCATTAACCACAGGAGAGGTGGGGGGAAATCTGGACAGCGAAGCAATTCTCAGGAGACTGAGAGAGCTGAATGAGATGGTGACCTCCAAGCAACACGTCCTCCCCTGGGATCAAACTGCAAGGCTGAGTAAGTGCCAGCATACCCTGGGAGCTCTGTGCCGACACCTCTTACAGCTCCAGCATGCAACACTGCCAGGAGCAACAGGGGAGCTCCTCTCCAAAAGCACCAAGAGGCAAAAAGAGCAGCTCCTCCAAGACTTTAGGGCTATTTAACTCACCATCTTTACTAGACAAGCCTGAAGCTGTCATTCAGACACCTTGCTACCAAAGAGAAAGCAAAGCCACATGTACACATCTAAGGCCTGACACGTTACGCACGCATTAGGTCTCCACAAATGAGTAACTTCAATGGAATTGCAAGCATGAGCATAATAAATAACTGCATTTTTAAACTCCCCTAACAGAACAGCCGTCAAATACAAAATAGAGCTGTGAACAGGTTTGCTTACCTTCCGATAAATCATGTGACACATAGCTACCCTCAGCTTCATGCCAGCCCGCTGTACATGATAGAAGTATAAGTGGTGCATTGTAGCCAGAATGAGTGTGCACACAGATAGAGCACCTGCGTAGCAATATGCAAAATTCAAAGCTACCTCATCTGAGGAATCATAGTTTTCAAAAAAATTAATAATTTTTCCCAAAAAAATTGGTTGAACTATTTTGAGGGTTTCCTGAAAGAGAAAGAAGGGGGAAAAAGTATTAATAATTTCATATCACACCGTGCTAACCAAGTCTGTAAACAGGCAAACAAGAGCCAAGTACTACTGCAAGTCATATCTCTTATTATTTTGTCTTTATTGTGCTCTAAAATGTCAAGCCAAATTTTATCAATGCATAATCCAAAAGAAACCTGTTCCACATTAAAATTTACCTGGAACTTGAAAGAGAACTCTCTCAATTACAAAAAAAACCCTTTGATGTTATAAAAATTGCATGAGTATGTATTACACTTCCATTTTTAAAGATGCCATGTGTCCTTTACAGCCATTTACACAGAGCAAAAAAAAAAAATCTCTTTCTATTGGGCATTCCACTCAGATACATAAAATACAGATAAGCCTTACAAAGCAAGTCAATAGATTGCAATGTCTCAAAAATAATGCACTGAAATCAACTCTGTTCCACTTCCATAATCCTGCAGTTATGGCTCAATTTTTCAGTCTCTACAGGGCTACAGCTGTTTTACCTTTCTGAGATAGTACATGAACATTACCAGGGTCTCTGAGCAGTCCAGGATGAAGTCACCAGTACACATCATGCAATCTAAGAGGACAAGTTTCATATTGCTATTAGCCAAGAAGTAGGTCCTGTGACATTTTACACCACTTACCTCAATCATTGTGAAAATTCCAAAAACTAAATAGGACTTCCAGTAACACAGAATAATGGCTTTTGTTAAATGTGGTGTTTTCCCTCTCTTTTTTGCTTTTTGCACCTCTTTATCCCAGTACCTGACAAACAAAGTGCAAACATGTTGGAGGACAGAAGTAAAATCACAAGGCAATTACCTAGAATAAAATATTTTCAAGATTTACAGCCAGATTGTCCTGGTCACCTTTATAAAAACAAATTTTAAAAAAGAAGTTAACAGATAATCATGGCTTCTCATTCACATGAACATTTATAACTTAGTATTATAGGCCTATTTGCTCTTGGTTAATCAAAAACAATTCACCACTCTTGACTATTATCACCCTTGACATATTTGCTGATGAGGAACCCTTCCTTTACTTCTTCTCCTCTCAGTTCACCACTCTCAGTCACCACTCACCTTAATTAAGAGCCTATTATCATATAATCTCCTGACCACGGACTAAACTGAGGCAGCACAGTGTCTTTATCTATCCATATGCTCTGTGCTTCCCCAGAGAGGTTAGAATGCCCAAACTTTTCTCCTGTCTGGCCCTTTCTTTTTTCTACCACATGCTTTGATGAGGATTTTGCCACCCAACATTCTGCACATCTCTCTGAAGGCGAGCATTCATCAGAAGGGTGGCAAAGACTTTTCCATAACCACATGTCTGCCCACAAGCAGGACACAATCTGTTCACTAAAAAACCAAAGACAGTAATAACAAGCATGATTTTAACAAGAAAATATCACAATTTAAGCAGACTTCTTAAAACACACTGCTGTCAGACAGGATCCTCCTCCTTTCTTCTGAAGGCTAAGTGTTTTCTGCCAAACCTCCAACCTTGATGGTTTGGGGGGTGAAATGAGTCTAAGGCACAAAAGCCAATTATTTTGCAACAAAGCACAAAAGTTCAAAGCACACAGATAAGAACATTTTATTTTTACCCTCTTTTTTTTTTTTGTTACAAGAATTACAGTTATTGTCTACGTGCTTTGAAAACAGAAACTGTGTAGGTTTTGCGGGGTTTCTTGGCTCAAGAGAAAAGACTACTTCCTTAGGCAGCTATTTATTAATTATATTCTCTGCTTCTTGGTCAAGTACACTAAAGAATTAAAAAACCACTCATTTTTTTATTCCACCATTTCCTGAGTCATGCAAGTGTGTTCTTTTACAACAAGAATCACTGGAAAGAGCCTATCTTCCCCTACAGCCAAGTCCCTGAACTGTTTCAAGACACAACCGTGGAATTTGGCAAAGCTCCTAGGTGCAAAGACGTTAAAAGTGGTAACTCCTATGAGATTATCACCGACCCTCTTTCTTCAGTTAACTTATCCAGAGCAGGATGATGTCAGACCTGGTCATAACCTTTCGTTTCTGGACTCTTTTTGCTTCTTGAGGAGTCTCTTCTCCCAATCAAACTATCAGGAAAGTCCATCTGCTTTGCCTTCCATGTAAAGGCAAGAAACAGCAAGGCCACACTTTCTTAATACAGAGGCCACCTTTCACTAGGGGACATCTTTTCCTCTAACTATATTTAGCAGAAGATTATTTGAAGACAAAAATCCTCTCTGTTGCAAGGTTCATGAAAATTTACATGAACAGTTATTATTTGAAGATATTATACTATTAAAATATAGATCCCTCTGAGTCCATAACACTATGAACTGGTACACAGTCCATGGAAAAGTATTTAAAACCAAATAAAAACACCTCCTAGACGCAACCTTTTAGCTGCCCAAGGTATCTTACCCATTTTACCAGTGAGTGGCATATTTTCAACATACATATATTTATATGCACACATATATAAAAGTTTGCTTAATTCAATTTGCACTCTAAACAAAAAAAAAAACCAAAAAACCAAAGAAATAAAAACATAAAACTTCTTTTCTCCACTTTTATACAGAGCAATTTGAAGTTTCCACAGCTACATTAAGACAGACCAGAAGACTCACACATTTATTAAGGATTACTACTGTTACAGCTGATGAAAAGTTGTCTTTTCCAAGCATTCTGCAAAGTGTCAAATTAATTATAAATGACATAATGGAAATACTCTAATGCACTTCCATTATGTGTAACTTGAAAAAAACTAAAAAGCTTCTATGGTAAACAAGTTCTCTTGGTTCTAATTACTCTTTATTCTTCAGCATTTTTAACCTTGTTAAACATTATAATAACATCTTTTAATTTTAGAATAGAAATAAGTTTTTTACCTTCGCCAGCATTAATACAATAAAAGAGAACAACTGTCCCTTCCAACCCAATGTACTCTGTAATTTTTCTCCTTACCACTGCAATTCCTCTCCAAGCTTCTCTGAGGAATCTTCTGGCAGCACTTTATACATATCATCTTCTTCAAGCTTCCGTTTATGGCCGATAATAAATAAGGGATTCAACCACCTAGTTAAAGATACATTATTAGTAAACTGATCAGCAGACCAGAAGAGTAATTTCTTTACATATTCATTTAATTCTTTTACCCCTTTCTTTCCTCCTTCTGATCATTCAACATCCACAAATTTTACTGCACTTTTATCTATTAAGTCAACCCCTATTTTGCAAATGGGAAAGCACTTCCCATTCCCAGATCTGTTTATGTCCATGGCACCTTACTCCCAGACATCCAGACAGCCAGCATAAGCCTTAAGGCAATTGTTTTCTTACAGTGTTTACTTACACTCAAGGAAAAATGGCATTCCTTTAAATATTTAGGAGAAAAACAGAACTTAATCCAACTATTAAAATATTGACAGCTGTAAATAAAATTGTAATGCATACTAAAAGACATTCTTTGTAACATTTACTCTGGGAGAAAACTAGCTGCTGTTCAATTGACATCTTGACAAGTATTAAAGGTCAGTAATTTAAAGACAATCACTGAAATGTAAAAATGGGAAAATAATGGATTATTACTATATCTTACTCATGTTTGGAAATACAAACAGAAGCGCACTGACACACTGTGTAGGTTCGAAAAAGGAAAATACTGTCTAACAGCTCAGTATCCTTAGTGGAAAGATTATTAAAAGCTCAGTATTTTATGAGAGCACTTTGAAGACAAATTATAATAGCAGTGCTGTAGATATGTTGAAAAACACTGTATTTTGTTAGATCAAATAGTACTGTCAGGGAACAGCAAGACCAGATTTTTTGTACCTAGAACCTTCTCCAAGCCTGAAACATGTCAGGGAAGTCCAAACAGTTTCAGTTGTGCTCTACAGAGCAATGGTTGTATGGCATAAAGCACAAATGTGACTAAGCTGTCCACAAGATGGAGAAAAAGGGAATGAAACATGCAAAACAGGCATGGCTTAGTGGGAACAAGGGAGTTAGGAAACTTGCAGTTTTCCACTTAGTTCGTCCCTCTATTGAATTTGTGATATTTTGTTTCCAGGAGATGTGGATTTTGGCCCTAAAGCTTTTCCTATAAGTACTTTCTCAACTGCTTAACACCATCAAAATCAAGAAGTCAGGGATGGATCTGTTTTGGAAAAAATACTCTTGCACTCAAGGCAAGCTGTCTGTCTGATCTCAATCGCCTATGAAAGTTCTTAACTGCTGCTTAGTTTCTGATACTTAATTATTCCCCAATTTCACCAACACAGTTCTTGGAAGAACTTGTGGTGTGCTAGGTGAAATGTATTATTTTCTGGAAGACCTACACGTGAGAATTCAAAACTGGGGTGGTTTACAATAAGGGTATTTATTTATTTATTCACAACCACAGCAGTGGTTATGAATACTCATCAACTAGCTCTACATTTCTTGCTCGGGCAAGTTCCAATTAAACTTTGTATACACTGGCTCATAAGAAGATTGTTGGCTAGTTTTAGAGAGGGTAGATGGGAAGGCAGAACCCTAGAGAAGGGGCTCAGAGACTTTCTTCATAGACAGCACTGTTGTAAAAAGCTTTCTCCCAGGCTTCAAGTGGCACAACTGCAAGTAACAAACGGGATAATATAATGTTTTTCCTTCACTACTTAGCATATTAGCACAGTGTTTTCGTGACTCATTCAAAAAATTAAGTCTCTATCCTTAGAGTAGCACCTTTGATTCCTAACAGCCCTCTTTAAGCTCTTGGACTGAGTACTGAAGATTTGTTTATGTGAGCTATTAACTCCTAAACGTATGTTAAAGGTACAATTAGAAACAGAAAGTAGTCGTCAGGCAGGTCTGTTGCTTGAACTTTACGGTTAAATAGCATCAGGGCCCAAATCACTGTCACAACTTCCCCACAGCTCCTAACAAAAGGTCTCAAATACCAACTGCTCCAACCAGCAGCAAAACTCTGCCTGATTTGACAAAAGGAATCTGCTCCATTGAAACATTTGTTCTTTGGCCCCAGTTCTTGCAGCTAACCACAGGTAAAAAGCAGATATGAGGCAAGTAACTTCAATGACATTCAACTAATTTCTGCCTGCTGGAGGAGACTCTGTTTTCTCCAGGACAGACAGTTATGGGAAAAATCTGCAGACTTCAGTTGACTCCTGAGGCAGTGTTCCTCCTCTTGTAACATCATTATTAGCCTATGATGTATCCATAAACAAGTCACGGGTCTCCTTTCAGACAGAGAGGCTAGAGTTATCTTTCCCCTAGCAAGAGAATCAGGATGAGGCAGCCCTTTCAGGAAAATATAGGGATAAATCCTTCTCCCGTCTATGGAAATGGTTATGAGATTACACTGGCTACTGCTGCCAAGGTGGTGAAAACAAAACCAGTCCTAACATTTAAGAAGGAACATAAATAGGATATTTATTACAGAATCACAGAAAGGCTGGGGTTGTGTCAGAAGGGACATCTGGAGGTTAGCTGGTCCAACTCCTGCTGCTCAAGCAGGGCCACCTAGAGCTGGTTGTCCAGGACAATGTCCAGACAGCTTCTGAAGATCTCCAAGGAGACTTCACAACCTCTCTAGGCAGTCTATGACAGTGCTCCATCACCCTCACAGTGAAGAAATGTTTCCTTCTGTTCAGAGGGAATCTCCTGTTATTCAGTTTGTGACCCACTGCCTCTGGTCCTGTTCCTGGACACCAGTGAGAAAAGCCTGGCTCTGCCCACCTTGCACCCTTTCCTCAAGTATTCATTTACATTGATGATATCCCTCTGATCTTCCCCTCTCCAGGATGAACAGTTCCAGCTCTCTCCGCCTTTCCTCCCAGAAGACATGCTCCAAACCCTTAATCATTCTTGTGACCCTTCACTGCATTCTTTCCAATAGGTCCATGTCTCTCTTCTACTGGGAACCCCAGAACTGGATCAGGGCCCCAGCAGTGTCCTCGACAGTGCTGAAGAGTACTTTCTGCGTGTAGCAGAGTGCACAGAGGAAAACAAAAGACACTTTAGAAACAGACTTAATTATACAGTTTTAAAAAATAAAAACAATGCTATTAATGTTACTCAGTGGAACACCATTCCTCTACTTACACTTTTCGAAAAACCACAGGCAGGCAACAGGATGAATAATGGAACAATGCTTCTGCTGAAGGCAACTGCTCTATCCTGATGGCATTTGATTCCACACTACAGCCAACAGCACGAAGTGCTGACCACAGATGTGCAGTCCACATGCAAAGTAACCAGCTGAAAGACAACACTCTCAAGTGTACAGGACTTTAAGAGCCATCTAGTTTATCCTTTGTCCTTAAACTCTCAAAACATCATCCTGATGATATGCCCACCTCCACTGAGGAGTTCTTACGGTTTGCAGTAAAGCCCTTGTTTGTTCATCTCCACACTGCACAAACAGTGTGACTGAACTTGAAAAACATTTAAGTAGCGCATGAGAGATAATAGTGCAGGGTAAAAACTGCCAGAAGTCTCAAGGCTGTCAGACTATTAGTTCCAGTGAGACCTAGTGCAACTTCAGGGCTTCTCCCTTTTTTCCATTAGTTAAAACTATAACATTGAAAAGAGGAATATATTGCATTACAACCTCTATGTTAACATTAAAGGGAAGGAAAACCAATGAAAAGTAAGCAGAAAACTGTAGTAATTCATTTTGTGGCTCATTTATTATAATGGACAACATGGCAAAGACTCAGCACAAGTGCACATTTCTGTAAGGTTAGGGGGAAAAATGTATAAAGACCCCCAAAAATCTAAAAATCATCCATTGTTGAGCTTTCTAACTAGTGTTCCCCAAAATGCTCATCTTCAAGAGCTACTGTTATGGTAATCTCAGGAGTACAAAAGCTTTTAACAGTATGTTCTGTTAACAGAGCATACTTGAAGACCTTTAGAAGAAGGTTAAACATTTTTATTTTCAAACAATGTTTAGTCCTTGAAGGGCTTTTATCCCAAGAATGAGGTCTTCTGCAAACTAAGTATGGCAAGAAGAGTTCAAGTATCACCATTTCACTGATGCATCCTGAACTTTATGCTGGAAGGCCTACTTCCAGACAGAAGACTTAGCACATATTCATATTCAGTCATTAAAGTAAAAGTTTCCACCTGAATGCCACATGCAGATTATGCCCTGTGGAATTCTCTGCACTCACAGCAGAACTGAGACCAACCTATTTCACACAGCCTGCTGTTACTTGAGTCACACACTTGTAACAAGCAAACCAACAAGCCCTTCTCTTGCCTGAAGGCTCAGAAAGTAGAGTGCTGTCAGAGAACTGCTAGAGGAAGCTGACAAATGAAGCAAAGGCCTGCATAAAGAACATCCCTGAAACCCCAAAGCAGCCAGAAAGGAAGACTACTCGTTAGAGTGGTATGTCTTTTGTCCAAACAGAGATGAGCTAACACCGATCTCTTCAAGGAGGATTAAAAAGAGCTCACAAAAAAAAAATTAGCATTAGTTATGAAAACAGAACCTGTGCAAATTGTGTTATGCTTTCATTAAAAAGCTAAAATAAGAAGTTGAATTAAAGAAATGGAGGAAATATATAGACAGTCATGCGAACCCCTCATCTCACCCAATGAGGGACTCAATACCAATCTATTTTACCAGAAGAAAGAGAGGAACAAAGCACTGGGGAGGTAAGACACACCTCATTTCTGTATTTCTTTCTGAAGAAGCTGTTCAACTTCAATAAAAACAGAACACCTTAGTCTCTGTCTTTACTTTTCCCAGGTACCTTCCTGTTTGCTAAGAATTTTGAAAAATTATTTTTTCTTACTCATTGCCTCATTTTAGTTACTCTTTCACAACACAGAGTTCACACGATGCCTTTCAAAGAGCTTAGCCCAAATTCTTCCTAGCATGACCTGCACATAAAAATGTGAGTATCTGTAAGAATCCTGAGTACCTTATGCTCTGCTGGGAATGCCTCTGTTCTATCAAAACGATTAGCTGATCAAAGACATCAGTCTGGAAATATGCCCAGAACAAGTCCCTATTCCTGCCAGAATACTGATGTCACTAGGAATAAAGATTCAAAAAATAAATTTAAAAATCACTCTATAACCTGGTGAAAACCAAGAGATAGCCAACTGCAAAACAGTAAATCACTGCTCTGACTGCAAAGAGCTTTTCACCTCTGCAGCAGTATCTTGGGCACTGATAAAAAAAGAAAGTGATTCATTTCTGAACGAGCAGATACACAAAGACCACAATATAAACATTCACTTCCTGCATTTCCCTACTCCTGGGCCCTGATGTTACACACCCTTTAAGATTACAACACAGTCAACCAGCCACAATTTACTTGGTTGCTCAGGAAAGTCCCATTTTTACCAATTGCTATGAGAGCAACTCCACCAAGATTTTGGAAAGCCTCTAAGATCTGCAGAAAAAGCTAAGACCGTGTCTGTGTACCCTCCTAAGAGAAGTCATCCCCTTCTCCAAAGACTGCATGTAAGAGAAACAGGCCCTGCTACCCAAAAGGCAAGATCATTAACGCAAGTCACGCTATTCTGCTTCATACATGCAGTAAAATTTCCTAAACAAGAAAGCTTGTAAATTAGATTTCCTATCATCCCAAAATAACTTCCTGTCAGCCAAGGAAGAAATACATTACAGATAGGTATATGAAACTAATAGCAGTGTCCAGCTCAACTGGTTCATTAACCCAGGGATGGGACCTGCTGTACCTCTGGATTTGTACCATGTCCTGCTTGCAAATACTCAAAAGAGTACTATTCTCACACTGCAGAGCAGGCTTGCAGAGCTTTCTAGAAACCCAAGCACACATTGCAAGTTCTTCATGAACTGGTAAGACCTGTCAAAAAACATCAGCCAAGAAGCATTTGCAATTACATTACAAAGCTGAAACAAATAAAAAAAAATGTCCTAAGAACAAAGGATGTGTCTGTCAGGGCCCTGGGCACACCCACAAGTCTCAATCGCCTTGATCAGCCCCACAACAGTCACCCCACAGTCAGTCACTTGCATATTACATTACCTTCCTCTGCACACGTGCAAAATTTTGTTCTCACTAGTTTCACAATAGCTCCTGCTTTATCACAGGACAAGTCAGAAAAATCAGACTACACAGACTGCTTTTCTGATTAGGAAAATATTTTCTTTACTTGTAATAATAAGCAAAAGTTGAATTTCTGGATAATTTTACAGTACCAAGTCAAAGCCACATCCGGTATACCCTCATCAACTAATTCCTTAAAGAGGTGGTTTACGAACTGCATTTTCCCCATTCCTCTTAAGCTTATTTGTGCATTACACTACAAGCATCATCTGTTTACACTCAATGTCCAGTTATTTTTCAACAGTTGCACAGGAGAGTCTTTGTTTACTCAAATTCTTCCATAACACTAGGATTTTGTCTCCCTTGAGCAGCTTGGAAGCACTACTTCAACTACTAAGCTGCAAAGTAACACATATTTCTTTCTCTTTAATCACCTACTTTAGAGATGGCTTTTTTGGTAAAATAAATGGGGTTTCCTCGCAAGCTGTCTGGATAATAATACACATTGCTTATTCTCCCTGGTTCACTTCAGGAGTCTGCCTACCTCACTGTACTGTTCATTACCCACCTTTATGATTTGACATTCTACACCAGCAGTGCAATTCAGCACTGCCATGTGCTTGCTCCCAGTCCAGAGGATCACTGCTGGGATGGGATGTACAGAAAGAAGGACACACACACTGACAATCTCCAGAGTTATTTTGCAAGAATTCATAAATACCATACCAACAGTTTGTAGTCATCATGTGATTATGTTTTTTAAACCTCTCTCTTTTTCACATGTTATCCATTCTCGTTAGTAAGCTGCCTTCTCCCACTTCCCCTTACGAAGGCAGTCATCCACAAGTAATAAAGTAAACAGAGTAAGTCTGGTATTTCTTCAGATGCTTTCCAACTGGTGTTTTGGTTGCAACTTCCCTCCCCAGCTTACCGTGGCTTAAACAGCAGATTTTCTCATTGCTTACAGAAGGAAAAACTAGGAATACAACGAAATTATTTCAAAGCCATATTAACTCAAAAGCATCCTTCAGGCTTCCAGTTTCAATACCAACTGTATTAACCTTTGATACTCAGCTCCATCTCATCTTCCCAGCTTCTGCTTTTCCACAGCACAGTGTAAGCAGCTAAGCTGCTGAGCACCCACTTTCTGATGCTGACAGTAACACAACTGGTATTTGACTACATTTATTGCAGGCTGTTTTCATGCTGTTCACCAGCCAGGTACGAAATTGCCTTATTAATCTAACACACTTCCTGGTATTTCAGACAGCAACAAGAAGCACAGACATGGCAAGAAGACAGGGGGAGCATACTGCAACTAACAGTTTCTGCAAGGCCTAGAAGCAAGGAACAGAGGAGTGGCATCACTTACACCTGTGGCATTTCAAAGACTATCATTAAAATATTGATTCCAAACCCAGCAACCACATGCCAAGAAAAATACCAAAGATTTGATGTAAAGGTCTGAAGATTGTGACTTATAAAAATAAATTTTAGTAGTTACTCACTGAGAAAGGACCTAATGGTGGAAATTTCTGTATTAACATCCTTTTGGACAAGCAATGGAAAGAGGGAGAATTAAAATGCCCTGTGACTTCCCACTGTTACTACAAGTGGTTGGGTGCCAGGGATACAAAACAAATAAAATAAAATAGATGACTGGTCTTTTTAACCTTCCACTCCCAAAACCTGAGTTATCTCCCTCCTCCACTCTACACAAGGCCTAGTTTTCCAGAAGTAGGATAGGGAAATTATTTTTGGAAAGGAAGACGAAAACAACAGCAGAACATAATCTTAATTTTGAAGTTTTGCAGGAATTAGAAGATATTTTCTCTCATAAATGACACAGCAGGCTTTACATAAGCATTCCAAAGGCCAATAGTCTGTGTTTCATTACACTCTAACAGTTTGTCTAATGGCATATCTAAGCACAGATATCTACAGTAGATAGCAAATGCTAACATTTCAACAGTTTATACACACTTGTCATAATCCATATAGTCTATTTAGCACTGTTTATCCACATATTTTAACTTTACTAGCTCATAAACAATAATTTTCCAGTATTTTCTTTTGCATAATACAGCCATCTTGCAAATAAAAACGTAAAACTTAAGAATTAATGCAGTAGCTCAAGAGAACAAATGATTCAAAGTTGACTGCAGAACATTAAATATCTGATAAATGAACAAACAAGGCATTATCTTTAAAAAAAAGTTGTATGTATGATCCTCAGTCTTCTTTCAACCAGGAGAAAAAGAGAAGCAAGTGTGATTTCAATCTCTGGATACCGAAATGTTTTCTGTTTATCTATACTGAAGATGCTTACATATTTTTTCAGAGTTTCTTAAAGTACCACAACTGTCCTCCACCAGTAAGTCAATAAAAGAACTTAGCTACCTCCAAGATCTTTATAAAGTGGCATCACCACCAGCAATTTCAAGCATTGACCGTGGGAAAAGACTAGGTATCAGGCAAGATCCCAGGCAAGTCACAAAGCCTGATATTTTCATGTTAAGTAAATACAAAATCCTCACAGTCAAATCTATTCACTAATACAGTAAAGAACACAAATCAATTTTATTGGTGGCACTGCTGGAGTCCAGTCAAAATAGCCAAGAACAACGACGAATTCTTTCCATAACTTCTTTCGGTGCATGACGAGAAACACTTTTGAAGGCAGTACTTAGGCCTACTGAGAAATCCAGTGAAATCAGTCAGTGGCCTTTCCAATTCTAAGCCATGGGGTGAGAGAGGAGGAAGAAGTAAGGTAAGGTATGTAGCAATTTACACTGCTACAAGAGAGATCTGTGACACGACTGCATTTGGTCAGACAAGCAGCTACATATCGTGCAGTCCTCACTCAAAATCCTGGGACTTACATGTCTATGCTTACCCCATTCAACTCACACTTAAACTCAGAGATGAAGCTTTTTTTACTCTTCTCTCCCACTGCACTTCACATCAGATCAATGAAGAAGACAATGGTTTTGTCATTCTTCCTAAAGCACACAAGTAGTAAGTCAAAAACAATGCTGCCAGACACTAACAGGTAATGATAAACCAGTCATTGACTTATTCCTTGGAATAACAATGCTGTAGATGCCCTGGAGCAAGTTTTCAGATCACTTTTTAATGCTGTTACTGTAATGGCAATTGCCACATGCCAAGTCATGATGTGAAAAGGTATCTATCCTGAGGATAATGACAGTGTTCGGTGCTCCAGAAAACCCAAAGACTTGTCACAGTCATGGTGAATATGTGACAGATAAGTAATTACTATAATTATTAAAACTAAATGATAAATTTATATGAAATTTAGTAGGAGTTTAACTTCTTTTACTTCTCTGCACAAAAATGCTGGATATTCTTTCCAGGGTGTTCCAGCTTGCCCTCCTTCTCATGACATTAACAAAAGTTATCCAGTCTTTCAAAAATTTAATCATAGACTATGTTTTGCAACTTTCCACTAAAGTAGATTTGATGTCCAAAAGCAGAATGCATAAAAATTCAACTGCTGTATAAGAAAAACACCTTTAGTAACTCAAGGCAACAAATGCTCTAAGCAAATAAATATATGCTTCCTACTTAATGAACATGCAAGCTCAATGATGGGTTAATAGCTAGAAACGAGAAATATTCTTACTCTCTACAGTTATTCATTTAATAATCCCCACAATACACATCAGAAAAAAAGATGCAAAAAGTGCTATCCTCAACTGCAGAAAGCATGGGGGACTATAAGGCTTTTCCAATTCCTAAACCTTCTACAACTGAATATCTGTTTAAACATGAAAAACACTGGACTGAATTCTCTCTTCCTTGGACAGATCTTAAAAAGAAAGTAAATCCTCCTATCTGTCCTTCAGAGTCCTCATTCTCACCAGCAAGTTGAGCCAGCAATAAAAAACCAAGAACTTAACAACACAGATGAAGTGAATCAGACATACAAGCACTCCAAACTATAACTGCAGTACCAGCCAGGGCTTTAAAAAGTTTTGTGGCCACGGAAATTGTGATTCTAAAAGTCAGTTACAGTAATATTTGAAACATCCAGAAGACTAATTTGGGCTTTGATAAACCTATGTGAAAGACACAGAAAATAAGAGCATTTTGCAACTGCCCTAATCTTCATACTTCTGTTACAAATAGTTTTCATTCTTGTAACATTACACAAGGGATGCATTATAAAAGTAACAATATTAACACACAATCCAGATGCTCCTCTTTCCCATGAATGTACTGCTAGAGTGTTTAATGTTCATCAAGCTCATACTTGTCAAAGTCACAACCTAAAAGTAAGAAGACAAGCTTTGAACAATGGGAGAAGAATGTCTCTTCAGCCTACACACTCATTACCTGAGTTTTATAACTCAATGAAAACATGCCTTTTTTTCCTCCCATGAGTTTGATCCTGTTTGCACCAGGCA
The DNA here is from genome assembly GCA_013397795.1 of Orthonyx spaldingii. NCBI lineage: Eukaryota > Metazoa > Chordata > Aves > Passeriformes > Orthonychidae > Orthonyx > Orthonyx spaldingii. Next base: position 912,005 of record VZTJ01000748.1, read on the forward strand.
ATCACGTAAACTTTTATTCTGTACCACTGGCAACAAATGGGAGGGTGGTTCCTCACAATGGCACAACTGCACTTTTGGAGAAAAACATAAACAAAATAAAAATAAGGACCTTCACCCAGCTACTTGCAATGCCGTACTTTTTACCCTCATTGACAACAAGCAGCCAACACTTGGAATGTGGAGAGCAGAGCAGGCACACTCCAGCAACCACAGGGTAGTGGCTGCTGCTACTCACAGGATGGCCTTCCTCAAGAACTGTTTTCCTATTTCTTCATATGAAATCATCTCAGAATGTCCTATGTAAGACAACAGCTAAAATGAAGCAGTACTCACATGGCTCTGAGATGCTACACTCTTTGTAGAAAGGGAGAGTAACTCTTAGAGTTACCCTTAAAGTTAGTTTTTTAGCTAAATGAGAGTGTTTTAACACTTCCCGAATTTTATGCAAAACAGTATTAACTTGCAGAAAACTGATAGCCCCTACTTATTCAATTTAACCCACTGAAGGTATCATTCCAGCTGGAATTTTCACCCAGAAAACACTAATGCTTGTTGACTAGTAAATAACAAGGATATACCGATGCGCATGATCATACGCAGCACAAGTAAGAGACGAGACTTTAGAAGGCTATTTTCACTGCTGTGAAATTCACTGCTATAAAAGCCTGAAGAACAGGACATTGGGCAAATTCTAAAGTTTTACATGCTCCACTAAACCCTGTTTTTCAAAGCAGAAGCACAATGGTTGTGCATCAGCATCTGACTGTAAAGTCTGAAGCCCCAGTTGATCTCTGGACTTTTAGTAAAACTGTCACCCCCAAGCACAGACTTCCACCTATTTTTCCTCTGCAAAATAAGAACCTACAAACACATCTGGGGTAAAAGGAGCCTTTCAGGTGCTTGCCTAAAACTAGTGAAATTTAAGGTACTTCACTGTTGCTGTTGAATGTTTCTCTGGAATACATGTAGAGTGATACAGAAGGCCTAAAAAAAGAATGATAGGAGCAGTCAGAAAGCTGGCTACAAGCACTGCATGCTTGTTTTTTTCACATCTAGCTGGATTGGTTTTGGCAGAACTGCCAGTAACACCACAAGATCCCAGCAAGGGAAAGGGAATAGACCAGAAGCAGTCCTGGAATGCTACGTGGCCAACTTAGGTTCATCCCATTCTGCTTGGATTTCAAGACAAGGCTCTTTCCAACACGGGCATCCCTGGTGTCAAAGTAAAAGTCAAAATGTTGAACACAGGGAGTTCTGCACAAGCATACAAACTGCCTTTTTTATTATTTATTTATCTTCTTTCTTTTTTTTTTTTTTTTGCACATAGTACATCTTAGGATATGTCCTTGACTGAAAAAATATGTTTAGTTAAAATTTGTCAGGGTTTTTAAAATTCCCCTACCTCCCAAGAGGGACTTCTGCACCTGCTCAGAGCTGCTTATAGAATCAAAGAGTTTTTTATTTGTGTTTCAGAGGCTTCCAAAAAAAGAGCTTCACCTGCCATGCCCTCCGTTCCTTCCCCCTCCTCCACCGCACAACATGTGCACCCTGGTTCAGGCTACAGTAGGTGAAGTAGGATAAGGGCTTTCTCTCTAGGTGCTCTTCCATATGGGATCTGCTAAAACAAACAAGCTTGGTGCTCTCCCGTTTTACTTTGCACATCTTCTCCTATCACATTTCAAAGCAATTAAATATTGAGCTGCAATTCCTCACCTCTGAGCACGGATATATACCCACGCCGAGGTCCCTGCTAATAAAGAGACCAAGCACTAACTCTGCTCCCGTAAAGTTTGTGGCAACACCGCCAGCCTTCGCTCTGTGACACCCTAAGCCCTCCGGAGTGGAGGCAGCAACAGTGTGGGTGAGGGCAGACAGGATGCTTCCCAGCCATTCCTTACACCGGACAGTTCTCATGTAGATATGCGGGTCACAAACCACCTCACTGCTGGAGGGGAAAGCCCCACGCCGAAGGCGAGCCCAGCACGCCTCGTCGGGATGAGCAATCCCTGCCCACGACCCGTTATGCAAACGGGGAAGCAGAACAATGCCTGGGAGCAGCCCTGCACTCAAGTCCCGACCAGGGGTACCCGGGCCAAGGAAGCAGAAGACGCTCCCGTCCGCCCCGCAGCTACGAGAGAACCAAACACGTGCTCGGAGGGGGCCGAGGGGCCGCACTCGGCGCCGCCCGCCCGGCTGAGCGCTGCCGTGCCCGAGATGGGCAGGCCCCCGGCTGCGCCGTGCCCAGACCGCAGCCTCGGATTATTGCGGGCTGCCGGGTTCACCTCAGGGGACCTCGCCCCACCTGCGAGCCGGGGCTGCCCCGGCCGGCAGCGCTGATAGCCGGGCCCGCGGGGGCGGGCGGCAGGTCGCGCCCCAGCCGCCGCTGCACAGTCACTGCCGGCAGCCGACGGCGCAGCGGGGCAGCGCCGGCCGCCGCTTCCCCTCCCTTCCCCGCTCGCTCCCGCCCGCCCTTGCCCGGACGCTCCGGGCGCGGTGCTCAAGTGCGAGCCGGGCGCCCTTAGCCGGGGCTCAGCATTCCCGAGCGGCCGGGCGAGGTGAAGCCAGCGGCGCTAAGCCCGGCGCCTTCCTCGCCGGCGGGCACCCCGGCGCCGCACCTCCGGCGCTGCCCTTCCCCCTGCCCTCGCCCGGGAGCTCACCAGAAAAAGAGCCGGGAGCAGAGGTTGGCATCCTGCAGCGGGTTAGGCTTCTCCTCGCGGGGCACCGGTTCCATGCCGCCCGCCACGCCGCCCCGACCCGCCCGGCGTGCGGCGAGGGCGCAGGACCGCGAGCGACTTCCCAGCGCTGGCAGCCGCCGCCGCTCTGCCGCCGACCGGCGCAGTTTCCGGGAGAGCCGGCACCCTCGCCTCGGCCCTCCTCCTCCTCCTCCTCCCTGCCGCCGCAGGACGCCTCCTGCCGGTGCGGCTTCCCCGCGGAGCTTGAGGAGGCGCCGTGCAGTGCCGGGAGCTGCTCTGCTGGGGCCGGCTCAGTGCGGGGCGAGCCTCCGGCCGGGGTACTCTGCTCCGCTCCCCCTGGTTTCGCGCCTGCGTGTGTCCCTTGCTGATGGAAAGCATCTCCTCGGTGCACGCAGCGTGGCGCCCACCCGGCTTTTTTGGACAGAAAAATCCGTCGCGAGTCAGGGGCAAGTCAGGCTTAGCGGGACCAAACACCATCAGGACCACTGTCAGCACTCGTTCCCAGATGGTGCATATTCTTCTATTAGAAAAGAAAACCAAAACAAAAAAACCAATGTTTAGGATAGGTTAGCGATACAAAATAAAGTAGCTAATTAATTTCAGGACGTGGTGCATCACTGAAATTGGCAGTTCTCAAAAGTTCACCAAGTGATCACCAAACTCTTCTCCAGTCATGTCACCCGTGGGCTGCCACAGGGACCCTGATGAAAAGAAGTAGCAGAAACTGCAAGAGACCTAGGAAAATAGAAATGCAGGACATGTATCTTAAGTAACCAAAGAGCTGTTAATCTCCGTGGCAGAATGGTTCCCTGCCACGCTGTTATTTCTCTGCCTGGAGGTCAGCTGGTCCAATGCCGGCTGCTCAGCTGTCATGTCCAGCCAGTTTCTGAGTATCTCCAAGGGTGCAGACTCCACAACCTCTCTGGGCAGCCTGTGCCAGTGCTCAGTCAGTCCCGCAATGAAGAAGTGTTTCCGGATGTTCATATGGAACCCGCTGTGTTTCAGCTTGTACCCATTGCTTCTGGTCCTGTCACCAGGCACTTACAGAGCGGAACCAGAACTGGGCACAGAGCAGAACAGAGAAAGCTCTGTCCTCTTTTCGTCCAGTATACACACTGAGACCCCTCTGAGCCTTCACTTCTCCAGGCTGAACAGTCACTCTCAGCCTGAATAGCTCTCTCAGCCTTTCCTCATAGGAAAGATAACTAGAGTCCCTTGATCATCCTTGTGACCTTTCACTGTCTTCTCTCCAGTATGTCCATGTTCCTCTTGTACTGGGGAGCCCAGAACTAAACATAGGACTCCAGGGGTGGCCTCACTTGTGAGTAGAGGAAGGATCACCTCCCTCAGCCTGCTGGCAAACACTCATTCTAATGCATCCTAGCATGTCATTAGTCTTCTTTGCCACAAGGACACATTGCTGGCTTATGTTCGACTTGGTGTCCACCAGGACCCCAAGCTGGGGTGGCCTCCAGCCCATACTGGTGCCTGGTGTTGTTTCTACGCATGTGCAGGATTTAGCTCTTCCTTTTTTTGAACTTCGTGAGGTTCTTGTCAGCCTATTTCTCCAGTCTGTTGAGGTCCCTCTGGATGGCAGCACAGCTCTGCGGAGTTTTATCAGTCACTGATCAGCCACTCCTCCCAATAATGTGTCACCCTCCCTGCTGGTCCTTAAGGAAAGACTGGATGTGGCACTTGATGCCATGGTCTAGTTGGAAAGGTGGTGTTAGGTTGCAGGTTGGACTCAATGATCTCGGAGGTCTTGTCCAACTTAATTGATTCTGTAATTCTGTGATCATCAGTAAACTTGCTGACAGTGCCCTTTGCTTCATCCAGATCATTTATGAAGATGTCAGATACTTTTGGACCTGATGTTAACACCTGATGTACGCTGCTAGTTACTGACTTTCAACTAGATTTTGAGCAACTAGTCACAACCCTGACCTCCTATACTCCTTTCCACTCCTGAGCCAGCTGCAAAACAAACACCATTCTTATATTCTGTGTAATCATTTCATGTCCCCACTAGCAACCAGCCCTTTCTCTTCCTGCTTAAATGTTTTGTCAGTGAAACAATTGACAGGGCTGGCATCTGACTTTCATTATAGGCATCAGAGTTGACACATTGTTGAGATAAAAAGAGGGTTGGGGCTACACTATATTATTGAATAAATACCATCAGTTCATGCTTGAAGGAATGTTATAACCATATGTCAGACAAATCCAGCTTAAGTTTGCTGTCAATGAACACTGATGGGGCTGGAAACAATATGCACTGCTTGTGCATAGACAGTGTGCCACAGAATTTTGTGAAAGCTAAGTAGTACACCTGTCAACAGATTTCTCTAGATCCTTCCATATTAAAACAAGGGGAAAAACTTATGGAAAGGGTTCGCAGTGGTTTGAAAGGGTAGGCTTTAACAAAATAGTGCCTATGTATTCCAGAACCTGGATGATAAATTTAAATATTCTCCCAAAATGTGTGAAGAAAAGCTCTGTCTATCAGCAAAATTTGACAGGTTTACATTTTTGTGAGACAAATTTGTCTAACTAGATACTCATAAGTAAATTAAAAAGTATGACAGCATAGTGCAAATCCCAAAATGTCAATAAAGTTTGGGTCAGGCAGAGGGAGAAAGGCAAATGTAAATCTTAAAGCTGACTTGAGCTTTGTGAAGTAGTTGTGCAATGAAAGATTACCCAAACATTTCTTAGTTTGGGGAAGGAAGTAGTAGACTATTAATGAACAAGTCATTTATTTTCAGAATGCAGGTAAAAGTATTAAAGCAAAATATTAAAATAACTTTTTATTGGTATTATTATGATGGTGGGGAAAGGACAGAAAGCAATCCTCAAGAAATAAATTTTTCCTTTACCATCATTATCGTTGGCGAATGCTGACACTACTTAATTTTGAAATATATACTAGTGTTTACTCCTGAGTCCAAAACAAAACACTTAACAAGGTTTTGGAGAAGAAAAAACTACAAGGGAAAGGGAAAATAAAATTTTAAAAAAAATACTGCAAGCCAAGTTAACAGGTAATTCTATCTGCTGAGTGTGCAATTGGAAGCTAATGCAGTAATAAAAAAGTGTGAATCAATTGGCAAAAGAAGTGTTCAGGAAAACCTGAGACTACGCATGGAGAGGAAAGGGAAGGGAAAACAGAACAGTCATGAATTTAATAATTTTCTTTCTATTTTCGGACTCAAGAAAAGCAACTGCCAATTTATGCATTGAATATTTTGCTATGGCAACGCTATTTTCATATGGAGAGAACAAGATATGCAACAAACTAATCAAAGTGTGACTTAGTAAATCTAAATTATCTTAGTCATATGGATAGGGATCTAGCAAAGCCAACTACTCAAATAGGGCAATAGCCAAATTAAGGCAATGGCAACTGAATTAAACTTGTTATGCATGTACATTGTTCCGGGGAAATAAATTCAGATCACAAATGTGCAGACACATAAGATTCACTATTTATTCAGTGCACAAGAAAGACAGTAGTCACTAAGTAAGCATTTTATGGTGTGTGGCCTTATGCCTTCTTTGCTCTACTCTCTTCTCATTCTAAATGCAGTCAGACTGACAAGTTTGCATTTTTAGGGCACTTATCACTAAGGAGTTCATAAACATCCACTCTTCTCAAAACCCTTAGGAGATTACTGGGCAGTTTCCACTGATTTCCAGATGGTAAATAAAACATGTGAATCTTAAGGTGAAATGTAGGCACTGATCCCTGTTATGCAGAAGGAACCTAAAGCTTAGTCTTTTGGAGGATGTACCACTATAAGCTTTCCCTTTCAGGCAAGCAGCCATTGATTTCAGGGCTGAAGAGCTTCCCCATATCATACCCCAGGGCCTTGAGATTAGCACCTAGAAAACCAAGAAGTTGTGGATGAGTGTGTTTGAAAAATCCATATAAAAGATTTTCTGAGCACTACGTGGTATCTCTGAGGCAGTGTTAGGGACAGAATCGAATTCAAAGCTGTTTGAAAGATGTTGGAAGGATTAGTGTTCCAAAGGCAAGCCATGATAGCAGAATAAGAAGGCTTTGCAACCGTACATTATTTGAGTTTAATGGTTCTGATTGAAGCCAGGCAGAAAGGCAGATCATATGCCTGCCTGACAAACCAAACAGGCAGCCTTGTATCCCACCATGCTGCTGGCAGGAAAACAGGCTGCCCTGCTGGCTATGAGCCCAGCTTGTCACTACCCAGTGGCCTGACTCATCATCTGGCTGATGTATCCACTGGGGAATAGTTCTCCTCCTTCTGCAATACAGACATATTGGCTTGTTCTTGTTCAGCTGCAGAACAGAAGTGCCGGTGCTGGAGAACCAGGCTGTAATTTTGCTACTTCAACCTGGTCATCAGTATGTAATGTCAACAGTCTTCCTTGGATACTTTTCCTATTTCTCCTTTTTACCCCACTAGCCATCTCTATTTTCCCTATATCTTTTTCTACATCCCCATATCAATCTTCTACATGCCATAGTTTCTTATTTGTGCTAAATGACTTATTCATTCTCATTAAATTGTGGTGCAATTCAGGTGCCTACTTACATTTTAGACATGGATGAGTATATTCCATGAGGCCACAAGTTACCACTCCAGAAGGTTTCAGCCTTCCTTTAATGGTGCTTTACCTGCCTATCCCATGGTGATGTCTCTGATGCCTTATAGATCATTGTAGTTGCAAGTCCACTTATCTGCCTTACACAAAACCATATTAAAACCATTTATCTATAGCAAACAGTTTCTATTATCTGCTAAGATAAGATTCAAACCTAGTTACTTTCTATTAAATTGAACATTTGATGCAGTAGAAAAGTATCAGAAAAGGTTGTACTAAAGTTAAACTTGACACACTCACCACCTGTTCAGTGGGTCTTAACAATTTCATCTCTTATACTTCATGCACAGATACTTAAAGACTGATATTTCTGTAGGATGATTTGGATGAGGTTACAGCAGGCCTTCAGCAGCACCTTCCTGTGCTAGTAGTTAAAACACTAACTTACATATTACAATATTGCTGTCCTGAGCTACATAACCCTCTCTTCTCCATTCCTAAGCAGCTAAGAGCTCATTTCACTGTTCTACTCTCACCAGGTAATAGACATTAATCTTCCTGCTCCTATTCATTACATTTCAAAGAGTCAAGTCTTCCATTTTTTGAACCACATTTATAATACTGATAACACAGTTTCTGAAGAGCAAAGTCTTTCTTTGCATTCTCTATCAACTGATATGTTACAGCAAATCTTGCCCTTTATTTGCCTCCTTTCCATCCTGATCTCTTGGTTTTCTAGCTTAATACTAGAGTGCACAGCCTGGGATAATCTCAAAGCAACAGTGAATTACAGTAACAAAAAAATGAAATTCAACTAGTTTCAGGGGAAAGGTGAGTCAGCAAACAAGAAACAACCTACTGCAAGTATTATGCAGACTGTAACTGATGGCCTAGGGAAATGAAGGCTTCCCATGCCTGACTTTTGAAAAACAGATTGCTTCTTCAAGGAGCAGGGAGGTGGACTTGATTATCTTGTGGTTTCCTTCCAACTTGAGATATTCCATGATTCAATGATTCTATAATCTCTGTCATGTTTGCTCAACATAAGCAACCTAGTCTGAGGGTAGGGAGTGGATTGGCTCATCTTGTAACTTCTGTGCTTTCTGTGAATGCCAGTGTCCGTGGATTCATTTGACTGGGCAAGATTGCCAGGGTGTTACCATGACTTCCAGAAAACAGAGGGAGAAATTCCTTTTTAAAACCTCATCTCAGCCTGGAGGTGAATGGCTCATTTCTGTTCATGTAGGTCTGATTCCAGTGATACTGTGCTCTTGCTGTATGGATGAGGATCTTATGCTTAAGAGTTTTGTTTTGGTTTTCTAAAGCAAAATATGGGACATAGAACACTGTAAAATACAGAATTCAAATGGCTTTGGTAAGAAAGCTCTGCTTTCAAAAGTGACTATGAAGACATGTAACAAACTACCAGCAAATAACATTCTTCCACTTGAGTGAGTAAAATCTGTGCTCCTTTCAAAGCTTTTCTTGATTACAGCATTCTTTTGCATTTTCCACATTTATTTATATGAATACAGTTTCCATTGCATGTTCCCTTTCATTTGTTGTTAACCTAAATGGGCAGAAGGGAGAGGAGAGACATCAGAAGTGGCAGCATGAACATTCTCCTTTACCTTAGGAAGGAAAAGACAAATAGTGAGCACTCACCAATTTATAAGCCACAGAGCAAGTCAGTCATCAGGTCGACCATTACAGCCCAGATATTTCTGGTTTTTCTTGAAGTCACTCTACTTACATGCTAAAATCAGGAAAAAAGACCCTGTACAGATGGCCAAAAAAAAGTGTCTTCCTTTCCAGAAGAATTCTTTTCCCTGCTAACAATAACATGAGTAAGCAACAAGCTTCAGAGAAAAAGACACATAGGTCACTTTTCAGAATGAAACATCACCATCAAGATCATCTGGATAATGATTGTGTTTCATTTGTCATTGCCAGACTGAAGTTTAATAAAATTATTTTTGGCTATTGCAAAGGGACAGAAGACAACGCAGAAAAAAATCATATATTACTGCATAGATCTTTTTTCTTTCTGTAACACTGAGTCACAGAAAACCTTGCTTCAACTGAGTGGCAAAGTGTGGCTTTTTCCCTGTTGGGGGTTACCAATTATGATGGGATGTTGGACATAATTAAAATAGCTTCTCTTGTTATAAGGCAATACTTCTGATCTCGCAATAGAAACTGCAAATGTTGCCAGTAGAGATCCTCAGTCTATACACTTCCTTCAAATATGAATGAACCTAAAGAATATAACTGGTTTTTCACCTTTTCTGAGATGCTTTGGGAGTATTTGCTGCCGTCGATGGACTAAACGAAAGCCTGATGTCATCCAGCATCCTGGATGAAGATGGAAAAAAGCTAGAATACTGCTAAGTCAATAATATCTAGAGATTATAAAAACACATAAGTTTCAGTAGGAAATTAAACACACTGCATGCTTGATTTCTAACTTTAGTAAGAACCTCATAAGGCATAGTCAAATACAAGTCTGTGTGTGTGTACACCATTAGCTTTGGAAAACAGAAGGCACAGAAAGTGACCAGGCATTCTAACAAGATGCTAAGGACAGGAAAGCAAAAAATTAAAAAAAAATTAAAATTAAAATTTCAAAAATTTGCAGTCTTTCTTTATTTTTCTGCTGAGAAAGGAGAGGATAGTTTACTCTGTTTTCAATACTTTCCTGGAAAACTAGTGAAACATGGAAAGGTGAAAAGTCAATTCTGTTCTAAAAGAAATAAGCTAAGGCCAGCAGAGCCATCTTCAATACATGTCATATCTGACCTGGGTATGAGGCACCTAACTGCAAGTATAGACCATCAAATCAGAACACAAACTATGTAAAATGACTGCAAACATGGTTACTCTCAGCCGTGACCAACACAGTGTGTCAACACTGTTATCACTTGGCCTTCCTTCGCTCTTGGCTGTTTCACCAGGATCTAGCACATGTAGATCCACGACCTGACTTTTTGGCTTAGTCACACAGAGTTCCCACTTTTTCTGGGGCACCCACAGTTTGAGAAGTAACAAGTTTCTCTGACACTTCTGGGCACAGCTGTCAGCAGAACACCAATTACCTGCCAATGCAGAACTCCCAAAAGGCAATTTTTTTTGTCCACATATCCTTGGCCTCCTCACTCCTATCCACACACCACTGGGCGAGGCCTTTATTCCTTAATTCTTTCTTGGCAGCCTGACACTTCTCTGGGGTATTGCAAGCACAGGTTGACTACATACCAGGAATATAGGCAGCCTTTCTGAATCACATGCTTTTTGTGCATCAGAATTTTACAAGTTTTCTATTATAATAATTGTATTATATTTGTGCTAAAATCTTCCTTTATTTGGTTTACTTTAAAATGGTAAATTTAAGTCCAAACACTACAAAGTGCTTTGTGTGGAGAAAAGGATGCTGAGGGGAGAGCTGTATAGCTCTCCACAACTACCAACAGAAGGCTGTAGTGAGGTGGAGGTCAGTCTCTCCTCCCAGATAACAAATGATAGACAAGAGGAAATGACTTCATGTTGCACCAGGAGAGGTTTAGTTTGATATTAGGAAAAATTTCTTTACCAAAAGTGTTGTCAAGTACTGGAACAAGCTGCCCAGGGGAGTGGTTGAGTTATCATCCCTGGAGGTATTTAAAAGATATGTTGTCATGGCACTCGGGGACATGGTTTAGTGATGGCCTTGGCAGCATTAGGTAATAGCTGGACTCAGTGATCTTAAAGGTCTTTGGCAACCTAAATGATTCTATGCCTCTCTGACTCAAATGCTTATAAATACTGACTCACAGGCACAAAGGATATGTTTTCCTGCATGTAGATTCTTACAACACCTTAATCACTGTTGCATCTAGGTATCTTCTAGCAACATGTTAAATACCATGTTTATTCTTGCTCTTAATCTGTTTTGATTTGTGCAGCTTCAGGCTAATATGCTTACAGCTGTGTTTATGTTAAAGAAAAAAGGTTGGCGTAATTTATATTGCTGTTAGAGCAGAAGGCAGTGAAGCCTTCCTTAGTGCTCCCATTCCATGACTATTTGCTTCTCAGCCTTAGACAAACCAAGGTGGAAAATTGTGTCTCCCACAGAGGGGGGCTTGCTCTTACAGAGGGATGTACTACTTCCTCTGTCATGGGAAGATGGTTGCTTTGGCATTTACTTAGATCTTTGAGAAGAAGCAACAGTGCACTTGGAGGGCAAGAACTGAGATCTTGCATTTAACAGTAGTTTATGGAAAGCATAGACGAGAATAAAAACAAGGCAAGTTTATAGTACTCCATGTTACCTCGGGGACGTGCACTTTGTAATCTGCACTTCATGGTGTTTCCTATGGGCTGAAATCTTCATGTGCAAGTGCAAAGAGTGTGTACAATCCAAAGGGAACAGACAGGTGTGTAAACGCAAAAAGGAAGTAAGAATGTCATGGCTTCAGGTACATACTACCAAACTAAGCCACAGTTGCCTGTTCTGTGGGACATAAGAGAAAGGGCTACTTATGTTTGCACAAAATACATAAAACTTCAGCATTGGTGAAAAAATCAGGAGCACTCCCATGTCATCACTTGAATTGGCCAGATCTAAACTTACACATGCACACATTTTACTCTTGCTCTCAAGCTGCAGAGCATTCCTGGGAATCCTGTGGCCATGTTTGCATGTGTTACATTTTAATCTTTTTCTTTGTTAGCATCTACCTTCTTGCTGATTGAATCCTCTGCCTGCAAATTCATTCTGATGGCTTTTCAAATTGTATCCTTTGTGTCAGAGAGATATAGAAAGGTTGCAGATGTTTTCAGATGAGGAGTGGTGGTTCCAGGCACAGCACAAAGAGGAGAAATGATGGTGAAGTTAGAAAAGTCAGTGTAAGAACAACTGCTGTGGCAGTAAGGACTACTAGGTGAACTACAGAGATTAAGAAGAGATGAAGGGCTAGAGGGAATTATTATCCAAGGCTTAGGGAGAATGTGGATCCAAGTGGGGGCCAAAGTGAGAAGGAAGGAAAATGAGGTAGAAGGATGGAAAACTGAGCATGAGAAAAAAAGAAAGAGGTGAGGTTAACCATGAAAGGGGAACAGAGAAGAAGGATGATTGTGTCAGGTACTGAGGTGATCGGTAGATGGTAAAGTGTAGAATAGCTGCTTTGTCCAACAAACCAAATGTATGCACCACACCTAACAACAAGCCAAAGTAAGAGAAAACTTCTTTACAGATCTCCTCAGTTGTGACCAGGGGCAGGCAGGAATAGGTGGAATAAATTTGTGTGTATATAAACTCTATGCATGGAATGGCTTTAGGATGTATCAGAAAGCATAGCTGTAATTCTGTTTCTGTAAATAAACTCATTTCATACCCTTCATATACTTCACAGCAGCAAACTTACATCATCATCCCTCCTGCCAGAGAAAGTTGGTGCCACTATGTGTGCTCCTTTCTACTGCAGATCATCTTCAAAGGACATGACCAGCCACCAAAGGGTTGCACAAAAGTATCACCCCTCTCTCTCTGGATATACAAAAGCTTTTCACCTCCCAAGTGCAGGCAGCACTGTGATTATCCTTTCACAAAGAATTGGTTTTCCACAATTCTGCCATGCTGCTAACAATGTCACCTGTGCTGATGGCTTTTCCTGCCTGCTCTTCTCAATGGAGGAAAATGGAGAGTAAAAAAACCTCAGTGAACTCTCTCATTTTTCTACCAGGTAACCTTTATAGTGCAGAGTTTCAAAAGGCTTGGATAAAACACTGCTTTCATGTATTAAAACTGATCTCCTTTGGAGGATAACAATCATTTTCATCCTTTAATTGTTCAGCACTGGCATAGAGCTTCTGCTTCAGGACCAGGATTCCCAGGAGTAACATTATCACAGAAAAAGAATAAGAGTAATTTTGCCAGCTTTTGTTCTACACTTTAAATAATGACCCTTTTGAATGAGTCATTTAACCTGCCAAATTTAAAAAAATATTTTCCTTAAGTAATTTTGTAAGAATGATATTTCCTTATAGGAAGGTCGTTTCTTGAAGGAAGAAGGCCCACCCAGTGTAAGACAACCGTGGCATTAGTAAGTTCTGCATTGGAACATTTATGAGTAGGTGAACTGGGTAAGTGGTCTCCACTTCCTCCTGCAGAGTTTCTATTCAGTAGGAGTGACTCAGTAAACCTGGCTGTTTCCTTGGACATATCTGCACATAAATTAGATTGACAGCATCCAAACAGGTAAATGGGAGTAAGTAGGACTTTTGGAAATCAAAATAAGTCTAGCATCCTGCTGAACTCCAAGTGGGCTCCGAAGCCTGTTTCCATTCATTGTACAATCTCTCAGCTAAGTCCAAATATGAAATACATCCCTAAACATTCCTGCAGCCCTTAATTATTCAGAAAGATTTAAGCTGCTGGGAGTCCAGACATATAAAGTGATAGATGTTGTCCCTTCTGTGTGAAATAGGTGACTTTCTGTGTGAATTAGGCAACATTTCCGATAACATACTTTTCTCTAAAGGTGTGGCAACCTTACAAAAGAAACATGGAAGTGTATTTCTCATTGTCTTTGCCACAGGGGAAAAAATCACACAGTAATGCAGTGGTGATACAGTACAGTCTAATGCCAGAAATGCCAAGCTGATACAAACCTGCATTTCAAACTCTGCTAATGCTTCCTTACAGTAACCAGTAGAGAAGTTTAGAGTTTTACTTCTAGCTGAGACCTATGACAGCCATAAAGCGAAATGCTTAGGCTAAGCACATCCTAAACTCCCTAATGGGACATGAAGCTAAAAGCATCATTTGCAAAATACGTTTAGGGTGGACATAATTTGTATGAATGACAACAAGGGATCGATACAGAGGGACAAAAAGTTTATGTTCTTTAGCAGACTTTAGCAACTTAAAAAATCCCACACCTAAATTTGTTGGCAACTGAACAAAAGAAGAAGTCAAAGAGAGAGACCAGTGATACATTTCTACAGCCAAAGAAGAAGCAGGGGTTCCTAACTTTGTTGCTTGACCAGTGAACTGTCACAACTCCTAACACTTGTACAGGGAAATTCTAGCTGCCATGGCAACCATTTTTTTCAGGTTGACTGCACTGGATAAATATTCGATTAAAACCTTTTTATTTATGTCTCTAATCTAAAAGGTTTCTTTAGTGAAAATGTTAATTTAAAGGTTTTGCTACCTAATCATGCAGCAAGTAGCACAGTTCAGCCCTGGCTTGGATGAATGGCAGCACAATTAAATAATAATAAATGTCAGACGATAGAGAGTCAAAGCAGTAAGGAAAGTGGAAAAAAAGATGTTATTTTGGCAGTTAGATGGATGGATGAACCTATGTGAATGATACTTTTTTATTAATATTTGATGGTAATTTCATAGAAGAGGTTAATTTCAGGTTGAAGAAAGCTTTTCATTAAGCCTGTAAATCTGAACACTTTACATTTTTAGTCTTTAAAGAATTTTTTTACTGAGCAAGTGATTTCAAATCAAAGAATCAAAACATTTTATTTAACATAAAAAGTTAATATTTCTCGTGTCTTTTGCTGTTATTCTCAATTTGGATTTTTTTTACAGAAGTCTGTGAATTTAGAATGAATTATCTTACCAGAATTACTTTTTTCCATAAAAGACTACTGAACATTTTGCCTCATATATCAAGAAAACAATGATCTTTGTTTTCTTTCTTTCTTTCTCTCTCTCTCTCCTTCCTTCCTTTTTCCACTGGGCATATCTTAATTCCTGCATAGCCCCTTCCCTGTCTGTTTTTCATGATGCCTCAGCAGCAGAGGTAATGCTCCTCTACCTATACCCTCTAAAAAGGTACAGTTGGAATTTGTTAGGCAAGACATTTTTATTTTGGATTTTATTTGGCCTGAAGCAACTTCACACTGCATTTCATTTCTCTGGGTCCACATTGAAATTTATCACTAACTGGCTTTTTACCAACATCATATTTCTTTGACTATCAGGCATGGGTTCTTGGCTGCTCTAGGGCTATGTGTTCCTGTGTTCTTAAACTGACTCCAAAGCAGTGTTTCTAAAATTTGTGGTACGTGGTGCACATGGATTTTTTTGAATTAAAATTGGATGGTGCTGGCTTGCCCTGCTAGTCTGTAACACAGGGTCCTGCCCCTCAGCCCTGGGGGCCACTAACTCTTGCCAAGTTCACACCTCTTCTCGCACAAAACCTTCTGCAAGTTGCTGCCCCAAGCAGGACCACAAGGAAACCAGAACAACCATGGAGGAACCAGAAGGTAATATGTCAAACAGGATGATGGCTTTTCAAACCAAGGGTGTTGTATTTATTACTGGGTTTAGCCAGGATCTGGTTTAAATGTTTCTACTCTTCTGATCCTATAAAAGAGCATTATCTTCTAGAATCCGTGTATCTATAGGCTGAGGATGCAAGTATCTGAAGACTTAACTGAAGCAATATATAATGTAAGTCAACCCTCCTGATGTAATTTATGTGTCCTATTTGTTGCTGGGATATGCAGATTTGATATTTTGCAAAGGATACTCAGAATAGAATTTTTCTAATGAATGTGGTAATGACAAGATTGCTTTCATAGTTTTTAATACTTGCTTTTTTCACTCTGCACTCTCAAACTTTTTATTTTTCTTTCCCTTAAGAGTTTTTCTTTTTAAAATTTGGTGCAGTATTAAGTTTTTTCCTTTCATCTCCTTGAAAGTCAGAGGTCTGCTTTGTTCATGTTCTTCCACATAAAAGGCATTATCAATAACATCTGCACAGGCACTAGAATAATTAACCTTTTCTTTTTTATTATAAGCAGATTTTTATGATTATATAGTTGCATTTCTGTTAGCCAGAGGATGCAATCAAGATCAAAAGCATGCACTGAACAGACAGACACAGCCGCTTTCCTAAACAGCCACACACAACTGTCTCCATGCAATTGGTCTCCTCTCCTGCCCAGAAATAGATCTGACATATGAAATATCACAAGAAGAAACAAAAAAGCCACAAAAGCTCTAAAGTATTTCAATGTGAATGTATTTTTTTTAATTATAAGAAACAACTTATTCCTGCCCTCTTTATTAACTCTTTTTATGCAGAACTTTATTACCAACTGCCCAGTTTTAATGGGTGCCACAGCATACATGGGAACATGCTTTAAAAGAACAGTTTCTCCCTAGCTGCACTATCTTGAACAATAAATACACACTTCATGCACAAGAGCTTTTACAGTAGTAGGAATGATGAGCAGCACCAATAACATCTCCAAGAACCATTTCTAAAAAGGAAACACTACACAGTTAAGCAGTTTTCCTTAGGGGAGGAGAGCTCTCACAGGGACAGAACCCAGTATTGAAGCATCACACCTGTACTACACTCCCCGTCTCTCCCACATGGTGCCTGTACCTCATATTCCCCTTGTGCTCCACATGCAACCACTGATCACATCACCTTCCTTCCTCATGCCTTTATCCACTAGGGTCTAATAGCAAAATGGAAGGTAAAAATCAATAACCAGCCCTCCAGGCTAACAGCTTTCCATACTGTTCCCCAGGGGTTTTCCTGGGATATACCTGGCAGCCCTGCTTAGGTCACTGACTCGAACCCATTCCCACAGGCCCAGCCTGCCCAAATACTGGCATGGGGTAGAACTTTTCTGTCACCCCACCTTATCCCACAGTGAGCCATGTGCTTCTCTCAGTCTCTGGCTTTTGTCAAAATGCTTGGATGCCCCCCTCTTTTTGGTTGCTCCAAATTCAGAAGAGCTGCAAGAGAGCACAGGGTGCATATCTTTGGCTGACACAGGTGAAGTCAGGAGAAGGGAATACTTTGGGCAGTGTGACCATCTGAAACAAAACATGTTTGCCACCCAACAAAAGCCAGTTACTGTTGTTCATATCCAGGACAAATAATTTTCATTTTCCTCTCAAAGACCATGGACAAATTTAGACCCTTACAACCACTACCCAAAGAATGGCAATCCCATGCTCCCTGTAGTCTTCCCAAAGCAGCATAACGTGGGGACTGTTGCTCTGGGACTGCCAGAGAAAACTCAGAAATTTGGCATTGGATGGTTGACCTTGACTTCCAGGGGTCTGAGAAACTTCACAACTTCAGATGAAACTTTCCTGGCTACACCTTTCTCAGAACACTCCTGAATTAAATGTGCATTTTACCTTTTAGCAATTCAATCTGGGCAGCTCAGCCAGCTAATGTGGTTAGAACAACACACAACTATCTAATGAAAAAGCCCTAAGGATAGAACAAGTTCTGTAGGATCCCTGGAGCACCTCAAGGCCCGTTTCTGTTTTTTACCTTCATCGCAGAAGGAGCACACAGTCTGTTGCAGGCACATCCCCTTGCCAAAACCAGCCTCTGGTATTCTTCCAGCAGAAACCCATGAAGACTTTTTTTCTCAGACATGGGAGAGCAAAGTTTGTTTTCTGTCAGAGATGGTGCCATTCCACATCGTCAGCTCTGGCAGGCTGCGTGCATTTCTAAAGGTCCTGGAAAGTATTTTTCCCTCCTCCAGAGCAAGCGGGCTAGACTGTGGGGGTGGCTGCATCTCTGCAGAGGAGAAGCAGGATGTCCAGCCAACACTGAAAGCCTTGTTTGCTAATGCTGTTCTCCTGGGGATGTCTTTAATAGGGCAACACCACTTCTGTATGAGCAAACTACGCAGTGACAGGGACACAATTTTAGGATATAGTGCCGACATAGGATACACTGAATGGTATTTCCTTCTTGTGTGTCAAGTCTAGCCAAAAACTAGATAGGAGGAAGACAGCTAGCAAATGTGTCATCTTATGCCATCTTGTCTCTCTGAAGCCTGTTAACACTGCAGTTTTTGAAGAGGATGAGTGCAGAGCCGAGCTTTGAGACCTCTGAGAGGCAGGCTGGGTGACGGGGTGGATGGGAAGAGACAGAAAAGACCCATGAAGAATGGGTAATGTTTGACTTTTCTCTCTCATGTGTTTCTGTGTAACAGCCTTAGTTCTGGTGCCTACTGTGCTGCCTATGTTGAGCCTCTTGGTACTGTATAAGAAATAGGGGAAGAGGGACAATGTCTAGGCAAACACATACCTGAGAATGTGGTTTAGTTGTTGCATTAAAAGTGACATCAGCCTAACAGCAGCAGCTAACACATACCAACAGGCTGGTGAGCAGCATGAGGTCATTGCTCAGCTCTGCTTCATGAACTCCATAATTTTGTTTTCTATTTTGTCTGCTAATGCTTGTGACATTAATATGTTTACAATAAGATTAACTCTTCCTGTTGTCTTTGTTTCTACAAGACCTCAGCCTTGAAGGCATTCCCAAAAGTGCTATAATAGAACAGTGACCCCTGGATTTGAGACTGGAAGGGACATGTAGATACCTAGGCCCTACATTAATTTAGGTGATGTAATATAAATGTCTGTGTGACTAAGTCTATGGACTTTGCAAACAGGAGCAATGATTGATGAGATTGATGATACTTGCACTTAAGCCAAGCCACTTGGTATCACAGCAAGAACAATTGCCCCAAAAATCAATTTGGATTTTTGGATTAACATCTTAGTACATATCCTCATGAGTGACAACAGGACACTTTGTGAGATGCAATAAACATCTTTAGTACTGTTATGTTATCCTCCATGGGCTCAATCTGTGGCATGCTTGAACTGAGTCGATTAGAGATTTTTTCAACAAAATCACCATAACAGAGTTTTAAAGAAAAACTGGGCTTTTTAAAAGCATTGTTTTGTTTACAATTTAAATAGAAAGCGGCACTACTGCCCATCAATTTAAAGTATTCCTTCAATTTGAAGCTGAATGGAAAGCAAGAGATAGAGATTTTAAAATAGATGTCGTGTTCTTGAACCTGAACCTTGAACTTATAAATACAGGACAAGTCAAATGTCTTAGAAAAAGTGTTGGGTTTTCTCCATCTGAACCCTGAGGTAATCAAAAGATTTAAGACTGAGGAAGGTAAATGTTCTGCTCCCATTCAAACTATTCAAGAAACAGATGGCTGGTAGACCTGCTGTTCCTTTTTTTTGCCTCAAAGAATAGGACTTCTGTTATTTTGAAATATTTGTAAATTAGATTAAAAGATTTTGCAGATGAACCAGTCATTAGAGATGCAGGAATTTTTAATTTGTAAAACTGGCCCAGTGACAATAAGTCCCTCAAGACCTTGGTAGAAAGAAGAAGTTCCAGCATCATGGTCACACTGCAGGAACCTTTTGGAAGCTGAAGGATACAGAGGAACTGAAGCATTGCCAGAAGAGAAAGAGCCCAAATCTGCATCCAGAAAGTGTACCATGCACAGATTGCTACTGAAGTGTATAGCAGGAGGTATTAATTTCCTCACTCATGTGGAAATTATAAAGATGTTGTGTCATCTTTGCTTTAATATCGCCCTGAAGAATCTCAAAAGGTTTTGCAAACTGCAGAAGAACTGTCCTAGCAAGTGCTGATATCCATAATAAGGGGAGAAGAAACCAGATGGAAGCTTATCTGATTTACTGATTTAAGGGATAAAGAAAATACAAGCACAGACTCTCTATATTAGCCTGCATTTAGATGGTTCCTCACACCAAAATTATTTCAGCTTTTTTATCCTGTTACACTGGATAGCATAAAATATACAAGAACTGAAAGATGAGATGATGTTACGTCCATCTTACCGGGCCCTGGCATCAGGTCTGATGTCTTTCCTGAAATCGTGAATTTTACATTAGCAGCTCTGTGGCTGCCTAAGGCAGAGACTGAGTTGTTTCTCCATTCCACTTGCTCCAAAATCCACTGATCACATAGTCTGCAGGATTTACCTAGCAGCTGGAGGTTTGGCTTTATATAAGTCAAGGAATGGGCCTTCCACTTCTTTATCAATATAGTTAATATATAATTTTTCAGAAGTGATTGTTGCCTTTTTCCAATATATTCCTCCTCCCCATCTTTACTAAGGAAGCCATGAGCCTGTCATCTGCATCCCAATATGTGATGTATGTTCAAAGCACAGAACTGACCCAGGTCTCACCGAAGCACTTCGTGTAATCCTTAACAGAGTGCTTAAATCCAGGAAACAAATAGCATTTGGGACCACACTTTGGTACTCTCTGTTAAGTCTCAGAGATGCCTTAACTCTTCAGGTGCTACAAATCCCAACTGGAGTACTTATATCTCCTCAGTCAATGTCTAACAAATGACTGCAAGGTCATTCCTGACTGGGCGCTGCCTTGCACAACCCATGTCCCTTGTAGGATCCAACCCTTCATTTTGGGTTCACACCAACATAATATTTCCTACGTACCTCCTTTCCATACAAGTGATCCACATTTTCTTTCTCTGTTCTCTCTGACTTTGTATATCTCAATACTTTTTGTCATTTACTTTGAAGTTCTCTGTGAGCTTTGAGTCATTTTGATTTCAGGCATTCCTGATGTTGTCCCACTGTAGTCTGAGCTGCAGAGAAGTAGTTTAGCAGGCTAAAGTAGTTTATGTTACTCACTTTTTCCTATTCATGCAGTAAGTTTGAAGGTTTCTTCCATTTTGTATAGCTGCAGGCTACAGATTTCCTCCACATTCAAGTTCTTGAACTTTATGCAGTTATGGATAAGTCCTATTAATTTGTCACCACTTCTTCTTTCAAAATCAGGGAGCTTAGTTTCAAAACTACCTGAATTTGTCCCTCTCTATTAAAATGAATCATCTTGTGACCACTTATTTTGAAGCATCCAGAACCAGAATACCACAAAGCACACATTTCAAACGCAAGTTTAAAATTACATTAGTACCTGGTGCTTAAATTACTATTTAGAGAAGAACCTGTCATCTCTCATAGTCAGAAATTATTTGCTCTACAGCTACTAAGGAAACAGAAGAAGCAAATTTTCAATATACAAAAGGAGAGGTAAAGCAGCTCAGGTAGCTAATATTTTGCAATTACAGCCATGTATGTCTGCCTAGATTTTATATTACAGAATGGACATGTAGTAAAGGACTGGTCAAGAAACAGGCAGAGCTGGCACAACATGATCAACAAAGAAGAGAGATAGAGAGCAAAAGAGGCTCAACAAGAGGAGACAGAAACCACAAAGGAATTTGTTGCCAAAGCATCATGTCTTTTTTTGGATTCCATCACAGTGATTCCAAATTATCAGAACTATTTATCTTTTAAATACAATTGCCAATCTTTATGTTCCTCTGCAAAAGCAAGTTAGGTGGTCTTTACCCATGTTACCCAAGCAGGTCATCTTTTAAAGCACTTAGACCTAGATGGTTTCTTGTCTTGGCACATTTTCCTTCCTTATTTCTTGCAATCTTATCGTATTAGTGATATGAGAATCACATTAATGATACATGAATCACAGTAATGATATGTTTATCACATTATAGGATAGGAACCACCTTCATATTTTCCTTTTCTAGAGCAGTATATATCCCCTTAAATAAATATTTCATGTTTAATTTCTGTTTCATTGCTTGTATGTATAGTCACATCCTTACCTTAGTTTTATCACAGGGAAGTACTCAATGGCAAACATGCAAATTCCATGCTTTCATTTAAAAAAGATAAAAGATATATTTTGTAAGCATGACTTTCAGTCCACCTATGTTTGAGAAGCAGTGATAGTATTCAGTCACCTGAAGTGGGTAGAAAATATGCAAGAAAATAAAGCAGGTGAGTAACATCAGCTTTATGTGAGGTGTTAATGCCAAGGGCAGTTCCACAGGCCTCAGTGCAGCTGTGGCCAAATGAGGCTCTGCTCTTGGAGCTGGACTTCAGGGTGGAGATTTGTGAAGTATGTGCAGCTGCGAGTAGTGGGTAGACAAAGAATTTTACACTTTAAGATGTGTTTTGTCTCTCTTCTCTGAATGAGATTTTGTAAGTTTCCAGAAGTGAGGAGGTGGCACTTCAGTAGTTATTCTTCCCTCATGATTGCCCTTCTCAGTAAACATAACACCCTTGCTTCCATCAAATCCCAAATAGACCACTGATTTAAGGAGATTATAAATCATCAACAAGAAGTCAGACAATGGGTATATACCTGTCAAGAAATGCATTTTCTTGTAAGAATCAGCATGATGGATGGATTTTATCACACTGGAACAAGAAAGAATATCAGGACAGAATGGTAATTCAATTTTTTTTTCTTTTTTTTCTTTTTTTTTTTGCAAAAGGCATGTTTTTCACCACTACTGAACTGTATGTGCTATTCATAGGAAAAAAAGAGATTTTACTAACATCTAGTTGTCTAAACAAATTCCCCTAATTTCTGAGCCCAGTGCAAATCTGTTGAAAAGCACAGGTCTAAACACTGGAACATCTGCAATACATGTGTAACATGGTAGAGGCTTTGATACAACATCAATTCAGAGAGCTGTAAAATACCTGCTGCAGAAAGTCCCTCAGTCCCTTCCAAATTCCAAAAAGCAAATGATAGCTAACAAGTTTGGCAGGGCCAAGGAGATACAGAGCTTTCACAAAAATGTAGTTGCCAGCCCAAATGAAAAACGTATTTTTTTTCTGTTCTCACTGAAATCATGTCAACAGTCTTATTTTGCCTTACATCTATCTGTATATAGTCACTTTTAGACACTTTTTTATAGTCCTTCCTGAAAAATGAAAAAGCTTCCAAATTGAAATATCACCTGGCTGTGAATAAAGAACTCAGTATCAAACAGAGACAAAAGACAATTTATGCATGCACGGTGAATCAAAGATGATTCAGACAAGGAGGTGATGTTGAGTCAGACAATATGAATGTTTACAAAGCTCTTCCCCATGATGCTGCTCCATCAGACTCACAGCTGTAGCACCAGTCAGCTCAGTCATCCAGGATGAGGATGTGTTTAGCATGGGTTTCAGCCCTAGGCTTTGTCCCACTGAGCACATCCGTATTGTGGAGGAATGGATCAATGCTAGCCAGTGACCATGACTGATTGCAGTCATCCTTTCCCCTATCCACCCCTCTCCTTCTCTGCCTTCCTTTCTTTTTGCCTTCCCTTTCTTGTCCTGCCATCAGCTTGTGTTTCAGGAGGAAGGAACTGGGAAGAGGGGGAGGAAAAGGAGAATTCCCTCAGCTCAGGGCCAGGGACCAAATGGGAGAAGGCAGAACACTTCTCACTTGTATTCTGCTTCTGGACCCTTGAGAACCCAGCTTCATCTGTGAGTACAGTGTTCACTCCTGCCAAAATTCAGCCTCTGAACAACATAACTATCAGTATTCAACTACACCAGCAAAAACTTCCCAGTGATGTTTTTTCCCATTCCTACTCCCATCCCTCCGTTCCCAAGCCAAACAAAATAACAACAATAAATTACAAACTTTAACACAATGTGTAATCATGTGTAAATACCATCACCCTGCTAATGAAATTCTTTTACTCTCTGAACCTGCAGATCCCACGCAGCTGTAAGAAACAGTAAAGTTTTTCCTCAGACATCACCACTTCTGTAATGAAATTGCAGGAGTAATTGCCTTAGTTCTTGTCCTCAAGTATTCTGGAGTTTGGCTTCTCAGCCTGAGAACTTCTCAGGCAAATATGCAAACAGTGCTGGGACATGATTAAGTATAGAGGTATGAAAACCACTGTTTACAAGAAAGCACATATTTTGCTCTGGTTGCCAAAGTAGATAGAACCACAAAATTAAGTAGATCAATAGTGTATTCTCCATCATAATCTCTAAGAACAAACCAATGGCTCTCTTTCCAAGCACCATGCAAGACATTTGGCTGCTTATGTGGAATTAAGCAGAGTGCAGAATGGGAAAGGTTGATCAGTAAATAAGAAAAAGGTGCTTCTGGCATAATGCCAGGTTTTAAAATCTTTGGGAAGAATATGTTTTAATGTTGGAAAGTCATTCAACTACTTGTTTTCCAGCTGGACTGATTTTACTCTGCCAAAGTAGTTGTTCATGTGCAAGAGCTATTTGTCTAAGATGACTTGGTTTCTTAATTTCCCAAAATTATTACTTTTATCAAGACTTCTTTATTATTTTAAAATATTTTATGGCTATTTTTCATTGAGGACAAGTAAATGAGTAAGCCTTACTTTGACATAGGTCACATCAAATGTTACTTTATTTTGACAGAGTAAACTGTAAAATAACATATGGAGACTACTCAATTCCCAGTTCTGGAAAATATTGCTTTCAGAAAGTTCTCAAGAGTCATAATTGAATATGAGTTTCCAATGCACTGTGGAACACATTGTTTTTCAATATAATGTGGAAAATAAAGTTAGTAGATTATTTTGAAAAAAAATTAGAATTGGCTCTGAAACAGGCAATACCAGATTATAACTGTCCTTTTTAGTGCCCATAATTTGACAAGAATGTTGAAACATGCAGGATAAAAAAGCTCCAGAAAGTATCTGAAAGCTCAAGAAAATATTTAATGCAAGAGACTGAAAGAGCTTAATGTGTTTAGATTATGAAAGCCATAATTGAGGGCATACATTGACTTCAGTTTAAAATTTTCTCATGGAACACCACAGGATGGAAGGGATCTCAGAAGATCATCTCATCCAACCTGGTTCATTTCCAGAGTAGCCATTATTAAAAGACTGTTTAATGAAAGAAACACTGAATGATAAAGACACATATAAGATATTGAGCAAATTGCCCTTGGAGCAAACTCAGTAATACATTCCTGGCTACATCTTCATGCATTAAATTAGAAGCAAATGCCTTCTCCAAAGATAGACTTTAGTCAAAAGGTGAAATTTTTGAAATCTAACCTATGTGGTGACATACAGAAAGATGGAAATGTGTTAAGGGTTCCTTCTTCCCTTATGGTGCTGTAATATCAAGAGCTAGTAATCCATATGAGAGCCAGGTAGTGAGTGATGAGCAAGATGCAGCATTGTGATTAATTCCCCTCCTCTTCAGTGTTTGCCCTGCTATGAACAGAGAGCTCAGAAGGAGTTAGATCCTACTGAACAGCTTCCTGCCTACCCTGAAGCTGCATTCATCTGCTGGTTTTTATGAGACAGGTGAAACTGGACTTAGCCCATGGAGGGTTGTGATCATGCTTAATCTGTTCTTGATAATTTTGGAAGACATTAATGTGGTTAACAGTCCTCAGTCAGGTGTGTGAGTCATGGCTGATGGACTGCCTGGGCGTGTTTTTAATTAGCAGTAAGGGCTGAATTTAAGAAAAGGGCGGTAGCTGCTGGGCCTAAGTCTAGCTGGGTGGTAAGCTAGGAACACACTAGCAAACAAAGAGCTGTGCCCCACCTTTAGCTCCTCACATGTGCTTTCCACCTGGTCCATTTGGGAGTGTGAGACAGACCTCTGTAGTCACCTCAGTGCTCTTGGAAAACATGACAGTGTTGTCTTAGTTGGCTAAAACATTCAGAAACACTGTCAGAACAATACTGTCTTACTCCAGTTTTACACAACTGGGCTCTCTTTCAGTTTGACATGACACTGAGAAAAGTGTCAACTGCCCTTAATCGCACCTTAGTCTAACATGCATTCCTACCGGAAAACTGAAGAGGTGAAGGATTTCTTGAATATTTCAGGAAGTTTCCCATTGAAGGGACAGCTGAAGACCAGCCAGACCTGAAAGCTAATCCATATGTGCTGTGGGAAACACTAGGTTTGTGCTTTCTGACAGAGTAAGCAGCATTGTTAGGAGTCAAGAAAGAAAAGTAGAAGATAGTGCCCTTTGCCCCTCTAGGGGACTGTCTGAGGCAAACACAGCTAGAGCAAGAATGAAGCACTTTACACTGCTCCAAGAAGTACAAAGAAATTGCAGGAAGAACCTATACAAATCCTAGTATTAGGCCTCAGAAGAGGCATGCCTGACATGTCATGGATTTGGGATGTCAGTGACAAGCAAATGTGTTAATGGCCTTACTGAAGATGATTTCTTTGTGACATGAAAATGCTGAACTCTACTAGTGTAGGCATAGTTCTGTATTTTGTGCATCTGTTTTAAGGGGTATCACCTAGCCTTTGTCAGTAATGAAGTGCTTATGTAAGCAGGAGAGGTTGGCACTGCTCACAGGAAGTTGCATACCATGTTCAGTATCTCAGTTGTGTAAGAACAGGAGGTGTACATATGTGTGCTTATGAGCAGATGCATTTCTACTGCCTTTAAGGAAAGAATGACTAGAAGCATAGCAAAAGTCATGAGAACTGCACGCTGGCAAATATCCAAAAAATGTTATAATTAAACAGAGGGGTCTTTTCCCCACCACATCAGAATGGGACGTGGGTGGAAGCACCTTCTTGAAGGAGGAGGGGAGATGAATCTGCTGCAGGAGGGCAACAACACTTTTTCCTTCTTGCCTAAATCTTGTGTGAAGTGATAGCCTCCTTGAAGGCTGGTACCTTGGCAGGCTGGTCTTCCAAAGAGAAGCTGTGTCTTCCACAGTCCTTATGACATAGGCTAAAGAGATGTGTGAAGACTTTTGCAATCTGATTATGTGTTGCAATTTTAAAGAGCTGTATTATCAGATTAAATACTGTGAAAGTACCAAAACCTTTTCTGGTATGCAAAACATAGTATTAAGAAAGTAATTCACTGGCTCCTTTTCATTATTAATTTTCACAACATCATTATGTTACGTCACAATATTCAAGGTAGTTTGGGTTACTTTGTCACAGTTGGACCTTATCTTCAAAATTTATGTTCTTCATGTCAAGCTGTGTTTCTCTGTCTGTACTCAATAACATGGCACAGTACTCAGTACCTGTGCATGTACTTTTAAATACACTCATTCAAAACTCCTAATGCAATCAGATAACATGAACTATGCATAGACAGGGTTTGTGATTCCTCAGTTCTAACATGGTTTCTGCCCTTAATGCCCTGACATTTGGATAATGGCTCCCCAGGTCATGACTCCCTTCTGTTGGGGCAGGACCTGGCTTCCAGGGCCCATCTGTCTCCCTGTCCAGGAGCAGGACAGCCAGGGACACCAGGACAGCTGCAGTCCTGGGTATTGGTCACCTCCCTAGGGATGGGGCCAGGCTGTGGCCAGGCTCAGGCATTGGCCCATGAGTGCAGATGTGGGTCATGATCAGCAGGGCCCACAGGCAAGTGCAGGCTGGGCTACACCACAGTGCAGCCCATGGCTCTTCTAAGGATCCAGCACCAAAGTTTTATCTTCAGAGCAGCTCCCATGGGATGGGATGGGCCCTGGCCATGGACCCCTCAATAAGGGATGTTGTAGACTCATAGAATCAATAAGGTTGGAAAAGACCTCCAAGATCATCAAGTCCAGACTTGACTGATCACTGCATTTGTCAACTAGATTATGGCACTAAGAGCCACGTCCAGCTATTTCTTGAACACCTCCAGGGATAGTGACTCCATCAGCTTCCTGGGCAGCCCATTCCAATGCTTGACAACCCTTTCAGTTAAAAAGTTCTTTCTGATGTCCAACCTGAAATACCCTGGCACATTTCCTCTCATACTGTCCCTAGTTGCCTGGGAGAAGAAGCCAATCCCCACTTGGTCACAACCTCCTTTCAGGTAGCTGTAGAGAGAGTGATAAGGTCAGCCCTTTCCTCCAGGCTAAACACTCCACCTTCCTCAGCTACTCTTCTTACGACTTTCCAGAGCCTTCACCAGCTCTGTTGCGTTTCTCTAGACCTACACCAGCACCATCAATGTCCTTCCTGAACTGAGGGGCCCAGTACTTGAGGTGGGGCCTCACTAGTGCTAAATACAGAGGAACAATCACTTCCCTAGTCCTGCTGGCCGCACTATTTTTGATACAGGCCAGGATTATGTTGGCCTTCTTGGCTTCTTGGCCACCTGGTCTCACTGCTGGCTCAAAAGTGTTCTCACACTTTGCACAGATCTGAGGTCATACATGTTGGACGTGAGGTGCCTTGGCCGTGAGGGTAGGGTAGGGGATTCTGGGCAATATCTGATGAGTCCCAGGCCAAGCTGGGTGTCCCCATAGAACCACTTCCATGGTCCATGCATCTCCCTGGCTTGGAGTGGGGTGGGTGATATATATCCATTCCCAGTGGCCAGCAGGCCTGGGCTGATATTGCTGGGGAGTCAATATACAGTCCAGGTCAGGCAGTGGGGCGGGGGTGTCAGACCATCCTTGAAGAGCTCCAGGGGCATGGGAGGAATTTGAGCTGCCCCAGGGGAGTTTCTGGGCTGGGTGGAGGTGTTCTGATGCTACTGAGGAGGTCAAGACCTGGGGCTGAGCTGGGGCTCAGGGCTGTGTGGAGAGTGAAAACCATGGGGAGCCTCGGGGCACATTCACTGCTCTCAGAGGGAAAGGGTCAGCAGGGTCCCACAGTGCTGGAGCTCATGGTGGCCCCATCTGGCCTGAGGGCAGCGGGGGTTCCCCATGGGGGTGGCAAGTCAGGCCCTCATTCAGGGAATGGGACAGCCCTGGGAGCAACAGCGCTCAGTGTCAGACACAACCCAGTGATCACTAGGGTCCAAGGTCAAGCTGGGAAGTCAAGACGGCAGGTCAGGGACAGGGTCCAGCTCTGGATCAGCGGCCCATGGCCCAGGACAACCTGGGATGCCAGGCAGCAGGCACTGTATCTCCCTCAAGGACCAAGCTTAAAAGCAGATCCCACAAGGCAGAGGGAGACACCTGCCATCACATTCCCACAGCACCATGCTGGCTGGGAGTCTGTTCCCACATCTCCATCAGGAAGGGAGATGTGCACCATCAGCTGCACTGGTTGTAAGCTTGCCTTAAGCCCTGGCAGCCAAACCTCTGGGAAGGTGGATGTGGATGCACTCAGGACACTTACACAGATTTTCTCGAGGCTGAGTTCACTTGCATGACAAACTAATGATTTTTTTCAGCATTGTGCTGTTTATCTTCAGTGTTTGTGTGTGTCTGTAACACTTATATCACAGTATTTCTGTTACTTCCCTCTTTCCCAGTCTCCTTGCAGCTTTATCTGTGTTGCAATCTTTTCACTTGGCATCTATCATCATTCAAAGCACTGAACTCTTCTATCCACAGCATCCTGGGACTTATTCATGTCTAACACTGCAGCTTCCAGTAATGCTTTCTGTAGCATAGGCTTATTCTAAGAGCAGCTGGGTTTGATCAATTCTTTCTATAAAAACATGATCTCTTCATTGAGCCTATCGCTTCATCTATAACTGTTCAGAAGTTCTCAACAAAGCACTATGACTTTGAATTTCACCCCGACTTTCAGCACTGATCAAACACGATTTGTCCTATCATTCTAATGTCACTGCATTTTAGCTCTTTGCATTTCTTATTTTTATGTAAACAACGCCATTTTGGCTTTTTGCCACTTACTGCAAGTCTAGGTTGAGTGCCAACAGCAACAATACACTTGGTGACAGCAAATGTCTTTAATCCAAATAGGTTTGCTAGTGCCTAGTGTCAACAGCATAAAAGAAGGAGCATAATGTTATATCATCCTAAAGTAGCATTTTCAAATTAATCTCTTATCTTTAATGCCCAGTTAAGAAACATGATGAGAAAAACAAAGTTAATCCTTTATTTTTATTCTGATACCAAACACTGATTTGAATCAGTTGTTCAAAATCCTACACATTCTTAGACAAGTATTCGAGAAGTGCTCGTGTAAATAATGCATGAGTGAGCAGTTTGCCCTTTAAACAACTAACAGAAAATGCTTTAAAATGTAATAAAGCATAGCTTGTACCTGCATAGATATTAAATACATACATACATACTTATATATATATTTATGTGTTTTCCTAAACACATGTATACCTAGATTGTATAAAGTTAGTGTAAATCCTGAATTGGGTTGCCTGCTGTACCCATATATTCACAAAGCAATTCTCCTAGTGATAAGGATATGAAGTTTTTCTTTCTCTTCTACAGCAGTATCATAGGATCATGTAATAGTTTGAGTTTGAAGGGTCCTTTTAAAGACTATCTAGTCCAAATACTCTGCAATGATCTGGGACATATTCAGTTAGAGCAGATTACTCAGAATCCCTTTGGACCTGACCTGGAATATTTACAGGAATGGGAATATAAAAGCTGTACTATTAAAAATGCTATTATACTATAGTACATAACAATAATATAATCATATTATAGTATTGTGACTGCAGTGCTCAATAAAAAGCAATAAATTTGGGATGAACATAAGACTGAGTTTTCATTCTCTGTTTATGTCACCCAGCACTTCATGATTAGCAAGGTGAACAGCAAACATCTCAAACTGTAATTGCTCCATACCACTATAATGCTGAAACATGATGTTATTCTTTTGGTATAGTAAACTATGAAATTGTCTTTTTCCTCAACTTTCCCACTTCCACTGATTTCATTGCTCCTTGAAATTCCTCTCTAGGTGGTGCCCCTTCAGCCTATGCCTGCTACCCTGCTTGCTTGGTTTCTTGGTGGCATGCATCTGGCAGAGACAGCAGAACTTGGTGCTCATCTGGAATGTACTCTTCCTTCTTTCAACATCATCTCATACTTCACTGCCAGTTCTCAGGAACTCATTTTGTGTTTGTGTAATAGGACCAGTTGTATTGCCATACAGCTGATCCCTTGCCTGACTGAATTTAGTAGAGAGATCTCTGGGCATTTGATTTCTTCACAACTTTACACTATGTTTTTACTTCTTCAACTTTTCCAGAAGTCTTGAGTCCCTTATTCTGTCTCTGTAACTACTGGTTTTACAGCTTGTCCAACTTCTCTCTGGTTGTTTTGGCCTCCCAGAACTTTCTGGCAGTGCTCACAATCAATTTGCATGGTCCACCCACTCTGCAGAGACTTTCTTTGGCATAACTCATTATTTATCTCATACATTATTGTCTCCATGTTACCTTAGGTACCTCCTTTGCAGAGCTCTCTTTTCTCTTATTCAGATAACATCAGGATTGATTTGCATTTAGTTCTTTTTTTTTTCAATTTTACCATAACTTTCTCCACAACTGATTCAGTTTAGGTAAGTGTTTGCTCTAGCTGAGTTTGTCTTCATGAGGGAAGTATATATTATCAGCAGCCAGATCTGTATCAGCATTGGGAACTCATCCAATTAAAAGTTTACGATTGACATAGGCTGAAGTAGAATTCACAAACTGAAAGCTACAGCTTACCTGTGTAAACATTCTTGCCCTGCTGCAGAGGTGCCAACTGTATTTAAGAACTGACATTGGACAGATTTTAAAAGATAATATTAGTAGTAAAAGAAATATTGCATGGTACTGGCACAGTGTTCAGTTAAACAGAAACAGCAATATGTCGCACGATCAGTTAATGTGTTTGTGGAGTTTGGGGAAAATAGTTCAACAAAGGCCTGTAGCAAAATGCTTTCCCTTTTCCAACTTCATATTTAAACAGTCCTTAAACTCCTGGCTGTTTTCCAACTTTTGTCTGTTCAGTAACAGAGAAAAAAATTTTGCTATAGTGGAAAACAGCATTAACAGGTTAACTTTCAGCTTTGCCTTGAACTTCTTAAATGACTGATTAACTTATTTCCTGACAGTTTACAGAAGAAATGAGGGTTGTAAACAGGACTGCTTACTTCTTTCTTATCACTTAAGTATCTGTTTAATTTATTCATCACTCACACACTAACTCTCTAGAAACAATGCAGGGTGAAGTGCTTGTGACCATGCATTCCACAGTCATGCACTAGAAAAGAAAAAAGATAAAGGCCAAGAAACTACTAAGTCTTCGTTAAGCCATGAAAGTGTAGTCTACAGTTCAAGTGGTGTCTACAGGCACTTTCCACTAAAGTAAGCAGCTTTCAGTGTCCCACCAGCATGACAGTAATGAGTGTGTACTGGATGGGACCTTGGTAGGAAATCATCTAAGAGTAAGAAGGGGACTAGACTTAGCAGTTTGTATTGCAGTTTATCTAGAAAAAGAAATGTGAAAACCCTTCCCATGATAACAGCATGATAATAGGTTTAAAAGAGCAAGGTCTTACTGAGAAGACATCTCTGCCTTAGACTCAGGTCACAAAGAAACAGACAAGTAGCCCTGTCCTGCTGAGCCTGGGTAGCCCCTCTCAGGCTATGTTGATAAGGCACACTGCTGTGAATAGTGAAAAAAAAAAAGGGCAGGGAGGGATGGGAGAGTGTTTGCATACAGCCATCCTTGCTTTACCAGTCCAAATGAGTTCGGGAGGTTTTTTGGGTGGTTCTGTTTCATTGGTTTGGTTTTTTGGCTTGGGGTTTTTTTTGTCAGTGACAGCACTCAGGGAAAGTCCAGAACAAAGCCTGAATTTAGCATCAGATATAAAATGTGTCTTTGAGCTACTCTGACCACTAAGCCAACATCACTGTCACTGGGTGGGTTTAAAAGAGAAAAAAGATGATAATGTGTCTTCTCAGTATTCTGTGTGAACTAACAGAGTGTTTGACAAACAAACAAACCCAAACCCACCTTTTTGTATGGTAGATATAGAACAAAAAATAATCTCAACTCTCAGGATTCTGCTTCAAATCTGGACCCATTTCTGTATTCTCCTCTATGCCCTTTCAAATTTAGTGAAAATGTATATGAAAAATACATTAAGTTTGACCCCTAGCATAAGAAAAATGTTACTGCATTATTTGACAGCAATGCAAAATTGCTTCCTTCCTGTATAATATTGTCCTTAACATTAAAACAGCCTGTGATATTATGATGATGCTTTGTAGCAAAACCACTTTCCATGCCTTTCAAGCTGCCTGTGTTATTAAAAAAATTTCTATTCACTCTAGATATGGGATGTGAGCCTACTAATTAGTCTGAAAAGAAATTCCTTCTTGTAATTTTCTGGTCTGTACAATCATACTTCTGAGTCCTCCTTCTCAGTGCTGAGCCAAAGGCTGGTTAAAGTGGAAGTACCAGATGATGGCTGAACAGGACAGTCTCAGTGAAACTCCTCTTGTTCTTTACATGGAATGTTAATGATCTTTTAGCATCCTTGTTTAACCCTTCTATGAGCTGTGAAAAGTCTATAGAAAATCTCCAGTGCCAAAGTTCAGTGTGGCATTTTATCACAGCTGTTAACAGGGAGAATCAACAGTAGAAGTATCCAAAGGGAAAGACAGTAGACCACTTTTATTGTCAAAAGTGAAGGTGTGCACTCAATATTCAGGGTGATTTCATGTCACCAAACGACATACACTAGCACCAAAGAGAAAAGGAGTTTGCTCCTTCTTTAGAGAGGAGGCCAAAAGTACCAGAGAATCAGGAAAGGTATAAATACAGCTGGAAGTTGGAATCTTAAAAGAGGGCCACACATGTCTGCAAAACTTTGTGTAGGTCCCACAGCAGTAATGATTGTATACTCAGAAATTCAAATTAGAACAGCTGTTTCGGTGTGGTGCTGTCAGTGCCTGCTAGTTTAAAGATGACCTTTTATTAAGTCAGTTGCATACTTTGAGGTTTTTTCATGGCATGAGGTTGCAGGAGCTCAGTCAGTGGTGGGATGGATGTTTCTGCACTATGTACTTCATGCAGAGTGTAAGAAGCAGTATATTTTCTACACTGACCAAGGAAAAATCCTCAATGGGGGCTGCATGAGGCACATTCTGCTGACTGTTGCAGCTGGATCACTGGTCAGGGACCACTTGCTGCTGTTGCTCTACATTTGCTATTCTACAAATATACTCACAGACACTACCTCCTCCAGTTTTAGAGCTGCTTGCATGGTGGCTGGTTATGCCTGAATTAATTTCACAGCCTTTCAACGAGTTATTTTTCAAGTGTTGTGTGATCCTCCTAAAATGTTATGGTAATCCGTTAAATAGCGCTGTACAGTTTGGACTCTGAACCTATTTTGCTAGACGGAATGGTTGTAAGTTTCCAATTAACTAAAAATTAAGCATTAACTGGAATACTTTAAGTGAAAAAAAAATTAAAACAATTAATTTTTACAATTAGAAATTAGTTAGTAAGTAATACTAGTAATTAGCTCCTATAAAGTTGTACCTTGACTTTCTTTCTAAACATTCGTAATGCCTAGGGCCTTTCTTAAATCACTCAAGCATGACAATTTCTTTCAGCCACATTAACATTCTGTAGCAAGTGGTACTGAACTTGTTCAAGTATAATTTGCTTATGTTATGCCTTTTTACTTACACACGTGACTAAAGTACTTTTCTCTCCACACAGTGGCATTAGTAAGTCCCTGGTTTACAGAGAAACATGCTGGGAATACAGATTATAGCTTTCATATTTTGTTTCTGTGGTCTGGGAGCTGCTATTGCTGCTACTGCATCAAATGAGTGGAAAGTCACCAGTCGAGCATCATCTGTTATCACCGCAACCTGGGTCTTCCAGGGTCTTTGGATGAACTGTGCTGGCAACGCACTGGGTGCTTTTCACTGCAGACCTCATCTTACTATCTTCAAAGTAGAAGGTAAGTAAGCATAATTTAACTGGAACTTATGGAAAGCCATGTGTATTGCAAGACGTGAGCCTGAGGAGTAAAAGATTATTTTGGCTTGTGAAAGAGATTATGTTTAAAGCATTGTGATGGATATAAGTAAAGGATCTTGTAGGCAGAATATCAGAAACTACTTTGTAGGAATGATAGGTATTCCAAGAAAGACAGTAAGCTCTACTCTGTGGTTGGTAATATGTGATAAGTATACTGGACATAGTGCCAGTAATACACTGTCAGTATCAAACCACTGTTAGCAGAGTAACGGACTAAACTGTCTTGCAGCTCTAATTTCCATGCCAAAATGAGCATCCTGCTGGCTGGATGGTGAGAGGGGGAAAGATAGCAAGGTCTGTGACAGTTATCAGTGCTGTCTTTAGTATCTAAATAGATCAGAGAGAAAATAACCACATTCATGAATACTGTGCAAATACGCATACACTAGGAATTAAGTACTAGTGTATATACCTGCTTGTATAACAGGCTAATATTTTCACTTTAAAGATAAAAGTGTGCTGTTTCAGAATGTCCATTTTAATGGAAAGTGTTGAATTTGTAAGCCATCTATTAGAGTGTAAAAACAAATGGAGGCTTCTTGCCTTATGTCAGAAACAGCTCTTCTCAGAGACAGGGTCTAACTATAAGTGTACTGTGCAATGTGTTTTGTGTCTCTCTGTATGTGTAAAGCAGTAAATGAAGAGGTTTGGTTTTTATTTGTTGTTAAGCTTTGTGGCAATAGACAAAATAGCATTTTCAGTGAAACTGTGTGTAAGCACTCATGAGGGCCTGGGCAGAGGGACTGCTCTCCCTGGGGTGGACAGCACACAAGCAAGATGGAGTCAGACTAGAGCAGGAAAAAATGCATTAAGAGACACCAGTATTTTAGGGAAACAGAAAATAAACCCAGGCTAGACAGAACCAGTCTCCCAAAACTTTTATGAGATGAGAAAGAACCACAGTTTTAATAGCCAGTGGCTGAATGAAATATAAAATGTAACATTCCATGGTTGTTACTGTATGGTGTATTACATAGACAGGGTCATAGGCTCACACATATATGGAAACATGGAAGCTGTTCCAGATCCTTACCTTTTTTTGCCTTTCATGCCCCTGACACATCAGACTACGTGCTGTGACATACACATCAACTCTTACACATATAGATGATTTTGAGATAAAATTCAGCATAGTTTTTCTACATATTTTGTAATGCCCTGTTTCAAATCATCACAAATCACACATGAGAGGTGTGAACAGATAAGAAGAGTTTTACTTCTTTTAAAGAAAGCTGTTCATCAAAAATTACTTAAAAGGCACAGAAACTCACATACTTTTGAAAAGTGAATATTATATTTCGCAAATAACCATTTATGCATTATTTCTGCCAAGATTTGAAGAAAGAAAACCAGCTCTTCTTCTCAGGTATTGTTTAAAGCAATGTAAAGTAATTAGAAAGTAACATTATTGCTATTGTTAGTAGCACAAAATCTGCTTTTAGAATAATCAGATGTAATCTATTTGCCACTTTGTATTGTTACTATTGTTTTGATCACTGGCTGATTGAAACTTGAATAAACAGAATATGCGTGTTATGCATGCATCCTTTAAATATATACTTAAGCATCTGAGTAAGATTTTGTATATTTGTTTTTTAGAGGAATATAGACAAGAAATTCACATATTAAAGTAGCACACTCTTGTTCAAGTAAGAGAGTAACAAGCTGCTGTAATGACATTTAGGAAGTCTAATTTTAACTTGCCAGTGCAGGCACCAGCAAAGGGTAATGTTACATGTAGCACAAACACTACTGGGAAAGACTGAGGTATTCAGTTTGGAAAACCTGCTAAACATAAACTCCTGATAATCCAAGGAAAACCAGAGTTCAACAGGGAAAGGGCTTTGCACTCTCACTCTGTCATTGATTGTAAAACAATAAAATGCTGTGATTAAAGAAGTAATGAACTCTCATCTCTGTGCTCAGAGCTTCAATATATCTTTATAACTGACATACTGAGGCCAGGGAGGGCTGGCAATATAACTTTTCTTCTGCACGTTCATCTTTTTATGGAATCTCTTTGCAATTTTTCCTATAACCAAAGACAATGTACACAAGTTCCTCATTCCATTCCTATCTTTCCATTTTCAGGTTACCCTACAGAAAGTAGTAGCAGTAACAGCAACAGTAGCAGTAACAGTATTATGTTAGTGTAGTAAGTCACTTCTACTCCAAAGCAGATTCATTAGATCATTAAAGGTTTAATTGCAATTTTTGTAAGGATTTAGCAGGAGAGGCTTCTAAATGGGCTCTATGAAGTTTTAAGATTTTTTTTTTCTGTTTTTCACAGCAAACAAAACAACTAGATTCCAGAGGCTTTTCTCTGAGCAAGATTACTCTGCACTTGCAGGCAGCATGTAGATATTTACCAGAACTGACTTTCAGCTCGAGGACTAGTTGTGCTGATAGAAGCATAGCCAAGGCAATGAGAGTTCAGCTTCTGCAACCCAGCCCAGGTACAGAGGTTGAGGGGTTCATGTTTCTGGAAGTCTGGGTTAGCAGGGCCACACTGCTAACCGTATCCAAAGCTAGTTGGGCTGTTACCAGATGTACATGTGCATTCACATGTGCAGCCACGGCAACCTCTGCTCCAGTGATTGAAACATTCAGATGAAAGATCTTAGAGGGAGATCCTGAATAGTAATAGCATTGTAGCTACAGTCTGTAAGGCAATGTTTGTGGAAAGAAGCAGTGTCTTTTATTAAATCAACTGCTTTGGGAAAAGTATGCAACAAAGTAATTCATCAGATCTGACACAAATACAACAAGCTTCAAGCTAAATATTATCTGCGAACATTGTCTCTTCAGTTAACTTGGTTATGATTATCAGAGCATCAGATACACCCATGGAAATTGTATGATTAAAATCAAGGGACCATTACTCACAAGCATAAACTCACACAGTCAATAAATGCCAGAAATTAAAACTAATAGTAAGACAATATTGTTTCAAAAACAGTAACCTTTGATTAACCACTCAGTCCTTATCAGTAAGAAAGATCCACAAAGACCCTTCAAAGCATGAGCCTGATAACTGAAGCTCTGGAGTCGTGAACTTCAGAAAGATGGTGACTTTTTACAGCTTGGTTTCCACCCTAAGTCCCCAGTACTCCACAGGCAGTAGTTAACCTCTCTTTTCACTCCTCTCAAGGTATATAATTCTGGATTCTTACAGTCACAGAACTATCCAGATCTGACAAGAACTATCGTTTAGCTGTCTAGCATGGCTTAGACACTTTATTTAGGTATTTTGACTTTGGTGATGTTACAGACAGCTGTTTCTTCCACATAAAATACAGAATTGTAACTAGCCAACTGAGCTGTGTCCACATCTCTTTTCTGCAACACTTCCTTAGTCTGTCAAGACATCTTCTAGGCTTCTTCACACAATCAGTTTGGCATTTCTCATGCCTTGCCTATGGTGCTGCCTCATGGCTCCTCTGTATGTTCTGGTTTTCTCTGCCATGAGTTCAAGGAGTATACCAGAACTCAGCAGAAATCTGCTTCCTTGAACCTTTGCTTTTTTGAGCCTCAGATCTGCTGGCATCTTGTCAGTGCCTCTTTTGGTGGAGCCTGATGGGGCAAATAGTGCTATCTTGATGGTAGCCAATATGGAACAGGCAACGCCCAGATGTTCTGGGTAACATCAGCAAACAGAGTCAGAGCAGCCTTTTCATGACACCGCCACTGCAATGCAACTAAGCAGTGGAAGGAAGCTGATACAAGGCAACTGCTGTTGCAGCACCTGTGCCCAGAACAGCCTTGCGTAGTCAAACACCTTTTGGGTTCATCAGGGTGTGGACAGCAATTCCACTCGGGCTTCAGGGTGACACTAGCAACTTTCCCAGAGAATTCAACATACAGTAGGAAAGGACTGACATGAGAGTGTCCCTTACTTGACAGAAACTTACTGCAGGGAAAATACACTATCCATTTGACTGGTGCCAGTCGATGAACCAGCCACATACACACGTGGCAACCAAGGCCAGGCTTCTCCTCAGCCTAAGTGAGTGCACTTAGTGCTAGATCCCCCAGCGGCCAACACCACGGCTTTACACCCACCCTAGGTGGGTTTGCAGGGGTTCAGGCTGCGAGGACTGGGAATCGAGGCTGTGCTCCTGCTCCCCGCGGCTTGACAGATCCCCATGGCCTGGCCGCTCGCTCCCGCTGGGGCCGGCGGGCGGCGGCCGCGCTCCTCTCTCCATGGTGCTGCAGCAGCGGCCCCGGGGAAGCGCCGGCCGTGCCCGGGGTGGTGCTGCCCCGCCCGGCTGGGGACAAACAGCTGCCCAGCTCCCTGCAAAGGCGGCGTGCCTCGCCCCGGCTTCCCCCGGGGGAATAGCCACAGGAGAGGAGAGGTAACTGTACCCAGATCCCGGGCAAGCAGCAGCTGTGTGCGATTTTGGGGGGTGGCAAGGGAGGGGACCGGGCTGTCAGTCAGGGGTGAGTGGTTTCCGCTACCATAAGGAAGGGAGAAATCCGCCGGGAAGGCTTTCTTCTGGCTGATGGTCAGCCACAGGGAACTCTGCCGAAGGATGCTCCGGGTAGTCAAAGGGACAGAGGCATGGTGTGTCGTTATTTAACCCCAGCTGGCAAGCACGCAGCTGGTCGCTCACCTCTCTGACACCCTCGGTGGGATGGGGAGGAGAATCAGCAAAAGGTAAAACCCATAGGCTGAGGAAAGAACAATTTAATAGTTGTAATAACACAAAATATAGTAAGAACAATAATAATAGCAGTAACAATACTAATAATAGGAAAAAGAGAGAGGAATAAAACCCAAGATCAAGAAGGGATGCACAGTACAAATGGTCACCACCCACTGACCGATGCCCAGCTCATCTCTGAGCAGCGATCAGTCTCTCCCAGGCAACGCCCTCCCCAGTTTATATGCTGAACATGATTGTCTGTGGTATGGAATGTCCCTTTGGCTATTTTGGATCAGCTCTGCTTTCTTCCAGCTTCTTGTGCAGTTTCTCACTGGCAAAGCATGGGAAATGGAAAAGTCCTTAACTTAGAATAAGCACTACTTAGCCACAACAAAAACATCAGGTAGTTATCAACATTATTCTCATCCTAAATCCAGAACACAACACTGTATCAGCTACTAGGAAGAAAAGTAACTCTATTCCAACCAAAACCAGAACACAGGATGCAATACTAAGTTTAGAGGAAAACTGTGCCAAAAAACCTTCCTGTGGCAAGCAAATCCTTCTAGGAAAAGTGCAAACTGAAGGGAGATATGATTGATTCATGTTCATTAGGCTGAGCCAGCCCTCCGTTAAGCTTTTCTGCCTAATGAGTACAGCATTCATTTGGTGACTTAGAAAGCCCAAGTCAAAACAGCATTGGCAAAGTTGTGACAATACGGAAGGAAATATACACTAGGATCAATAGCTCAAATTTGGGAAAGATGACCATGAAACAGACAGAATTCCTCTCAGTCTTTTTTTAATGGCTTAATTCCCAAGGTTTAACTTCTTAAAGTACTCTCAATTTTTCAGCAGGCAGAAGGATCACTGTTTGGACTGACTGAAATGCTGATTTCAGCATGGGGTCTTTTGTATATGCATAGGAGTAGGATGTCAAATCTTGGTAATGAAAGATTCTCCACTCTCACAGTTTGTCTCTCCATTGTAGCAAGGTTATTTCCAAGCTCATGGCCTCTCTTCTGACATTAGATAACCAAGTCTGCTCTCCACTCAAACAAGACAGCCTGAAATATGCTTGGTTCCTACAGGAGGCTCATGATGCCCTAGAGGTCATGAAACGTCATGACTACATATAGCAAATACTTTTGGAATCTCTTACACTGCATATCATTGCCCCCATGCCAAAAATTAATGAATAAATAAATTAAACTGTTCAGCCTAGGTAGTAGCTAGTCTTATTATTATTGTGGTGGTTTCAAGTAAGAAAAGGAATTGATTCACACGCAGCAGAGCCATTCACAAAGCAGCCCCTGACAGAACAGATATGAACTGAAGGAGGTGGCTAACTCCCATGTATCCAAGAGATTTTTCCCACAGGGAGCTCCAGCAGCAGCTTTGCAGTAGATACAGAGCAAAATCCAGGGCTTTCAATGGGATGGTAAGTTCCAGAGGCCAGGAAAGCATCCAGAGCCCAGGAAACCCCCCAGAGGCAGAACAACTCTGTGAAACCTGGATTTGTGGCTCTCAGAGCTGACATGTAGGTTAAAGATTTTGAAGTGGTTTTCAAGGATTCCGGCTGCCAAATATTGTCTTCTGTTTGAGCTCTTTGATTCTAAGATTTTAATCTATGCAGTCTGAAAATCCATGAATCTAAACCACAATGAATCACTATTTACTGCTGTTTACTATGAAGGCTGTCTGGCTCTGGCCAATTACTTGAACCAGAGCAGTCCAGAGCTGTGGGCAGACTGGAAGGAGAGGTGCCTACTGGGGGATTTGCAGCCAGAAAGATACACAAAGGGAGTCCAAGAACTGCAGGACTAGACTGCACAGGGCCAGATGGAAAACACTGAGGGTGGAGCCTTCACAGACTGCTGCCACTTTTGGAGAACCTGGTGGCAGGTTACAAAGGACAGATTCTGACACTGCTTTAAAATCTTCAGGGTTACAGGAAAACACAAGACCCTGCAGACCAGTCCTCCTTTTTAGCTCATTTACACCTGGCAATTTGACAGCATCTCTGCAATCCTCTTTTTGTGCTGTGAGCCTTCTGTCTTCTCACTGGACAAGGACAGAGGTTACAGTGCTGAGATTTTTTTCACTTTTGTCTAGATCTGGTATCTAGACAAGAGTAATGTTGCTTTTGCTTCCCTTCACTCACCTTTACAGATTTTTGCCACCCAGAGTGGTTTTCATTTGAAGAAAATCACTGAGGAAACCTGAAAGGTGGAAAGTGCTGCTGTTTGTTAGTGTGGTTCCCATGCAGCTGGTGCAAGGACAGGAATGCAAAGCTTGTTATTGGGGCATTAATAACAAAGCCCTTTCATCTTCTAATACTCACATCAGGATAGATTGTTATCTTTGCTTCGCTTTTAGCTTTCTTTGATTACTGCTACATAGCAGCAGAGAGTGTACTGCAAAATGAATAGGACTCAGCAGTAATTGGTATGCAGCCAATGTCTTAAAATATCTCTGTTCAAACAGGTTTTGTACCCTGCTCTGCCTTGTGAGCACTGAGGTGGGTGAGAGGAGCTTCCCTCTGGCATATATTGAGGAGTCGAGGGCCAATGTACTTCTCCTTATCTTTTTAGCAGTCATGCTACAACCAGAGTTTCATTCAAAGTTCAGAGATACAACCCATTTCATTTTCACAAGTCCCTGCAGCAGGAGGGGAAAGGAGACCTGGCAAAACCAGCCGTGATAGGCAGAGGGTAAAAGAAGGAGACTGAAGTGTTGAATTTGTAAATCATTAAAGCTAATGATTTTGAAATCCAAACTGCTGAGATTTAAGCTCTTAAATATTTAGTTTTCCATCATGGAGCAGTGCAAGGTGGAGGAGAGAAGCTAAGCAAATACCTTGAGAATGAGTATGGGGAAATGTAGGGAAAAAATATATGTACATAAAAATCTCTCCTACGGTTACTACATGAAGTTGGCTAGGCAAGTAAGAGTCACATGACCATTGGTAGA
Source organism: Orthonyx spaldingii (assembly GCA_013397795.1). Lineage (NCBI taxonomy): Eukaryota > Metazoa > Chordata > Aves > Passeriformes > Orthonychidae > Orthonyx > Orthonyx spaldingii. The sequence goes on from VZTJ01000748.1 coordinate 954,275, forward strand.
GAAAACAAATCACTCCACAGTCAATAGGGATATTAAATTCCCTAATGCACATGTTACCTTATCTCTCATAGTACTTAGACATAGTTTTGCAATGTAAAGCAAGATGTCAGGTGAGCACAGCCATTTTATTAGAGACGTGCACGTGGGATTCCTCCCCATATCCCACATGCATCAAGTCCTACAGTGTCTGGCTATCCGTATAAGCCTTCCCTGGAGTGGGTGCCATGGGACTCTCTGCTAATTTAGAGGCTGGTCAGTGTATTCTCTTCAGTGTTTCATTGACTCGAATTAAATCAAATGTTTGGAGCAGAGGTGTTGCCAGGGGCTTCAGAACCCCACTTTTTCAGGATGCTTATTACTTGACTCAGTCCTGGTGCCAGTACTGTGAGGGATCTCTGGCTGTGCCTGGTAGATTCCTATAATCCACCCAATCTTCTCTCTACAGATGGCATTGAAGCCTGGGTCTCCTGTATGACTGTCCTCTTCAGAGATGCATTTCCTAAAGCAGGAGAAAGCACATCACCTCAGATGTCTCTGACTTAATGTAGGACATTCTTAAGTGCCAGAGCACTTCCCAAATGCTGAATGGAACACATTTATATTTTCAATTCGTCAAAGCACATGCTGAAATTCAGGTACAATCACAGTCCCCTGAGAGCATTTCATTCATATCTCCCCTTAAATATATTGCGCTGGTCACCCAGACATTTGCCATTTACATTTCTAAAAAATTACCTGAACAGTTAAAAAAGCAGAGGCACCGAACATTTCTAAAGACCATGCCCAAATCTACTGACACATTCATTTGATAGTTATGTTTCTTTTTTACTGTTAACTTTTCTAAATAAAATTTGTGTTATTCTGGAGGTAATTAACCAAGCTCTAGTAAAACACCTCCTGAGGATTAACCTGCTTAAAGATTGAATTTTTAAACTCCACGTCCTGAGCTAATATATGTTGTACTATTGAACAGTTTTCTATAATCAAGAGTTCCATGTGGTAGATTTTAAAACTACATACCATTATCTGGATATGTCATTGTTTTACAAGATTATTTTAGGTCAGACTCCAAATTTTTTACTTCTAGCCCCCCAAAAGTTAATCATGCAGACTCTACTGGTGTTTGAAAGAGTACAGCTTCATAACCTGACAGTTAAAATGAGAAATAAAACTGAATACTTGAAGATTGTCATTCGTGTGCTTTCATAATAATATATACTGTTTTTCTACCAGATCCACTCTAACAATTTATATAGTTGCTATTACTTTTGTATCCAGCTAAGATGTGAGGCTACTCTTCTGCAGATACCAGTCAGAAATAAAGATGTGTCTAGGGCTCATATTCAGGGCAATGGGCACTGAATCATATTTCCAGAGGAAATGAGAGGTCAGAAGTTCTAAATTTCCTGCATAGATGGAAATCCGCCAAAATCTTATGTTGTTTGGAGACTGCCTTTTCCTTCTTCACAAATGAATTTCTAAACAATAACACAGAATATCACATAAAAGCCTTTCTATTGATATTTCATCCTGTAAGCAGCAAAAGCAGAAACCAAACCTCAGCCAGTAAGAAACAGTGAAAGTGACTCCCTGTCCATATCTCTGTGCCGTGTTTATTGGGCGGCCAGGAGAACAGGACTCTCGGGATGTATAAACAGCTTCTCCACTGCAAGCTCACCACGCGCCCAAGCTGCTGCTCCAGGCCGGCATCCCATCCCAGCAAACATCACACCACAGAGTGGGCCCTGAGTCAGCCACCTTTTGGTAATAACAGAAATAGTTATCTCACAAAGTGGGGAGAAGAGGCAATTTAACTAAGTAAGTAACTAACTAATCATTAATGGCATCTGGCTTTTCCATGTCATATTTTTAATGGAAATGTTCCACCTTACAAAACAGATGATACAAGTGTATTCCAACAAAATTAATGCAATAGACAATGTTACTTTAATTTACACCACTGTTCAACAGCTCCATGCCACATGTAATTTTGTTTTACTCAGTGGCTATTACAAAACCTGCAATATCATGCTTAATATTGTCCCTAGAAACTCAGTTCTTCACAGAAATGCAGCATTTTCAAGCATCAGTGCCTCTTATGCCTCAAGGCTCTGACTCCCTCTGTGGCTAGGACATCCTGCACTGCTATAGCCATACTTTGGCCTGGGCTTCACTGAGGGTGCAGACACCCTCAACTCATGACTCAGTGAACTTCCTTCAGAGCAGTAAAGCTCCCCTGCCCTGGCTGGTGGTGGTGGACCCTCTTGAGGGTCTGTACTTAGCAGATCAGGGAGGGAGAAAGGAGAGATGGCAGCTGAAGCTAACATTACTTCAGGCTGCAGTGCCTGTCTGCAGGCAAACTGCTGCCCAGACATGTGTCTGTGCACCAGGGATGCAGTGGGCTGCGAGGGGGATGGCTGCACAGTGTGGTGAGTCCTTCCCCTCTCTCCCCTCGGCACGCATGAAGCAGAACACTCTGTGTGTTAATAGAAACATGCCAAGATTTCCAGCCAAGATACTTAACACAAGTCTGCTTGCCAAGTGGCTTCACTACCTTCTTTGGTTAAGGTTAAGGGAAATGTTGTTGTTCAAAGGAGAAAACAAGTGGAGGTGTTTTCCCCCCTCACCCTTCCTGTCTACAAATTCAGGCATCTCTGGTCTGCAGTTCCTTATAAACAAATGAATGAGCTTTTGTGGAGCTTGTTGATAAGAGGTACTCCACACCACTCCACATTCCACCGACTTTTATTACTATTTTTATGTATGCAATAATATGCAAATGTTAGAGTGCTTCTTGAGGTCACTCACTGGTTGAGCTGCAGTGTAGTGATTGCTCTGGTTACTGCAGAGGCCTAAAGGCAAGCTCGAGGCAGTGTAGGACACCACAGGTTGTCACGGCCAGCTGATAAGATTTTCACCTATCAGCAAGGTCTGTGTGTGCAAGACTCAGATACAACCCGGTGAAAGGAGAGTCGGGGAGATAGGAATGGCTTTCTCCTGGGAACAGTTTGCAAGGAGATAAAACACCTGCAGACAAGGAAAGGGAACCTGGTGTACAACAGCTGGGTCATGGGGCAGAAAGACAGCTCCTGAAAAAATACAGGGACTGCAGCCATCCAAAACACATCAGATCATTAGCAATGCAGAAGATGAGCTTGCGAGGTGCCAGGCTCTGCCTTGACCTGATGGTGACAATTTGGCCACCTCTTTTAGTACAAGAGGGACTGGACCCAAGTTCTCAATTTCAGCAAAGTCTACCTGAGCATCTGAGAGAAATTAGATGATTTCCAAAAATTTCTAGCATTTTAAGCAACATAATGAGTGAGAGCTCTTATCTAAGGACACTGAGTCCTTTCAACCTCCTGCTCGTTACAGTTTTAAACCTTCAATAATCTCAAAAATCTGTATCTAGCAACAGAGATCTGTGTTCTGCCCTCTTGCTCACACACGTTCAAAGCACATTGTTATAGTTCTTAATACTGAAGGGTTCACTGCTGAACAAGAGACAGGAAGTAGGAAGCAAAGAAATGTATTTAAAACCTACAAGATTCCTAAGTAGCTCTTTTAAAGAAGAAGGAATGATGAGGAAAAGTCTGCTCCTAACCAAGATGTATTTCTATTATGCATGAGTCATTCAAAGTGTGTTTTAAAACCAGATTTTTTTCACTGGCATTGCTCACTTTTCTCAGTAAGTGAAAGAAATAACATTACTTCAGGGTCTGAAGTTCACTGGGTTACATCTGATTTCACTCAATTCTACCAACAGCAATATTTTTGAAATGGATTTATTTCTTTTTGTTTTCCTTTTCTCTCAACATCCCTGCAGCCTTACTGTCTCCTTCATGCTGCTAGCAGAGACAGGATTATAAATTAGGTCAGTGCTATGTCTGACCTGGTAGTTGCTTAGGTAATCTTAAATTTTTATAATCTAGCCTCTCCTTTGCTTCAAAATATCTACCTTCTCCTTTCTAAATAACTTACTGGAAACTCAGCAGAAAAGGAATTCCCTCAAGCTTCTGGTCAGCTGTGGGGGCTGTGTAGATGGACCAGCAGGGATCAATCCAATATCCAGGATCCTCTCAGTTGAAATAATTGAATGCATATAGGTTGTACTGTTTTGCAAAAGAAAAAAACAAATAACAAGCCTTTTCAAAATTCGTTTGTCTGTAAGATGTGAGATGGCTTCTGTTTGGCCCAAGCAAAGCCTCTGCTGCTGTTGTGTGTCCACTTTGGGTACTACACTTGAAGCATGATGCAGAACACTTGGAATGGGCACACAGATAAAAGCAACTAGAATCCCTCAAGTTTATGAAATATGATCTATGAGGAAAGACTGGGAGAATTGATACTGTTTAGTCTAAAGAGCAGACTAGCTGTAGGCACAGAGATAGTCTTCAAGTACGTAATAAGTGGCTGCGAACAGGAGGAGTATAACCAGTTCCCCATGTCCAGTGGTGATACCACAGGAAATGGTGAGACTGGATTACCACAAAGAATTAAAAAATAGCAGTTTTATCATTCTGCCCTAAAAGCAACTGCCCTTTTTTGTCTGTCTATGGACAGCCTGCCTCTAACCTTTAGCTTACTTTCGTTACTCTGCAGTTGTTTTATTCTGTGATTACCTCTGACATCTATGATATCTATGATACCTGAATAAGCTCAGCCTTATACCCCATGTTCATTTCTAGCTGTCAGAAGTGAAATGTAGCCCTTGATGTCTTCACCTCTTCTCTCTCCAGGACCGCCCCCCCCCCCCCCCCCCCTTTGCAGCCTGTTAAGGTGAAAAGCCATAATTCAGAAAACACAATTTATAAATTACCTAATGTCCACTCATCAGTAGCTTTTGGTCTACAAAAGTCTTTTAGTGAACTTTTGGTCTGCAAAGGCCAGTTGGTATTAAATCTTCTTGCACTTTTTTATATGTATTTCCTACTTTTTTTCTGAATTTGGAGTGGGCATTTTGCTCTGTGATTGCAGAACACTAATCTCTGTGCAACACATTTGATGCCCATGATTTGGCCTAGATGTTGCTGAGAGACCTACAGCCCTAAACAAAGGTAGCACACTCACATTCATCCTATTTCACTTCTCTATGCTATTTTTACTGCCAAAAAGTATTCTCCTAGCATATCTGAAAGAGTCTGAAACAGAAGGATGGCCCAGGGGGCAGGGAAAGACAATATAGGCCAAACTCCTTGAAGTACTCGAGCTGTACATTATCCTCCTTCTATCACATATAAGCATTTTGGATGGTGTGGGTCCCATAGTTCTCCTCTCTTCCTACCTGGGAGATGTTGTCCTGGTTCATCAGGCACCTGAAGCTGAACATAGATGAGGTGCTAAAATTGCAGCACTGGATCTTAAGCAGAGGTTTAGGATTTATCCCAGACCAGTTTAGACAACAGTTGTGTAAAATGTTGTGTGTTAGCTAATCACCTTGTGATCACCTTACAGTAAACAGGAACAGGGTCCTGTCCCCTTCTGGAACAGGTTCTACCTTATCTCTCCGACACACGTACAACAGGTCAGAGGAGCGGTCTAGACATGCCAATTGACAGTAAAGGAGATGGATGATTAGTGAAGGTATGGACATACCAGACAGGATTCAATTGAATCCTATCCTGACTCAGCAGATACCTGCAGATGGGCGCCTGTACCTCAGATTAGTTGGATGTAATTCATTCTTAGAACTTTTAATCCAAACAAAAGTGCACACAGAAAGCTATTTCCTTCTCTCCTTCTGCAGCTAATTTTCCCATATTTCACATCTGTCCTCTCTCCCAGTCTGTGCTTGAAGGGAGCAACACTTTCACTAAAAGCTGCTGCAGGAGCAAAGCCTTTAAATTGTCACCTCAGATTAAGGAGCCCCTCTTCATCCCACATAATTCAGTGTTCGCTGAATAGACCTTTATCTCACCAGGACTCAGACTGTCCCTGATGTGCAAAGCCTTGTCACCCGCTCTTTCCACACAGCCCAGGTGCCCCACTGAAATCCATGTTCTTCTTTAGCTATAGTGTGGTGATGGGTGTGAGTATGGAAAACATGGCTCTGATAGGCATTTCCTGAGAGCCGGCATCTCACACATGCAAGATGTAGTGCCAGCTGTTTCAAAAACAGCCTGCCATGTATTCCTTCGATCAAGCTTTTACACAAAGCACGCTCTGCATGCTCATGTGTGCACACAAATTCAAGTTGTCCCTTGTTTCCCCTGTTAGAGATGCTTCCGTTCTTGAAAGGTCCTCCACTAATCCCAGACTGGTGGAGAAGTAGTTACAATTGGCAAAAAGGCTAATCAACAGGAAGGGCTGGTTAAGCTCAGTTTTTAAGGCTGTATCATTATGAGGCTGCTCTTAGGAATCAATGGACATTTTCATAAAGTGTTTAATAGTTAGAGTGAACTGAAACTCTATAAACCCATTCCAAAGGAACCTTTTGTTGAGATATTGGCAGTATATGTCTGGCTGGAGTCAAATAAATTAGTCATCAGATAAATCAGTCATGCCAGCCATGAGAGTGACACCAAAATAAACAGAATGTTTTAGTCAAATCTATGAAACAATAGGAACAGCAAATCTCATTTAAAATTCCCCCGTGTAATTGATGCATAATTAAGCTTCTAAACATGAATGCAAGTGTGCTGGTCCAGAGTATGTGACGATGAAGATTGTATCTTTGAAAGTAAGTGGGGATCTCCGGATGCAATTAAAAGTAATTTTTGAGTTGCTAGTTCCAAGTTCCTACTGGCAAAATCCAAGAAATTCAAAGCCTGAGTAATTCCTAAATTACTGCAGTTTTGATGCCAGGGAAACTCCATGGATATTGATGGAGTTACATCAGACTCAGATTTCATGAGGCCAACAAAACTTACTCCTTTTAGAAATAGATTGTCAAATACTTTAAAAAGAAAATGTCAGAAAAAGTTTATGGAAACCACATTCTACTGATACAATAACAAAAGTTGGGGCATGCGTAATGTGGCAACGTCAGCTGGGATAAGATAACATGAGTGCTTTATCCCAAACATGCTGCCTTAAATAATCTACCTTACTAGTCTAAAATACACAAACAGTCCGAGCTCTTTTAAATTTTTCTTGTCCTGAAATACAGACAAAATAATAGCAGTGATGTTCTTACAATTAGTCCACTTTACCTTATGATTAGCTCATATATTAATTGTTATTGTAATATAAAACATTTTTTAAAGCTACTTGTTTTACCCGTGTCCTTACACCACTCCTCTGCATGCCTGTTAGTCTGACAAAGGGCATGTGAAAAACAAGCAGTGCAACCAGGCAGCAGGTTGTGGGAGAGAAGAAGCACTTCTCTTAATTGGACTGAGGAAGTTAAAAGTGTTGTGAGAAAGCTTTTCTTATCTACTTAGTGTTTGTTTCCTAATAGCTGCTATTTCAGCCCAAAATACTACATTTTGGGTGCTTAAGATCAGATAAGTAAGCAGATTAACTGGCCTTGTGCATAGAGGATTCAATTCTCATGGGCTTCAGATGTCTGCACGGAGATCCGGCAATGTGACCAATGGTAGTTCTTAAGTTTGGCTTTTTTTTTACAGTAGTTTGTATACTATTGAATTCTATATCTAGGTTTTAATTCCAGCAATAAAGTTACATTCTTCCTCTTGAAGGACAAAATTGTATTTGCATTGGAAAATCTGTGCTGCTTTCATATTTACCATGAACCACAGAGATTTTAGAACTGACAAGGACTAGAAGGAAAATATAGCTCTGTAGGGTGCTTAGGACATTTGTGAACCTGATTCTGTTTCCTGAGATATTTTCACTGTTCTGTTGTCATCTATATTCACATATTTGGGGCAATACATGTCTCTGATGTAGTGCTCCTCAAAGGAACCAAGCAGAGGCATTGTGCTCTATTTGCACTTATGGGGAAACACTGAAACCTGAACAAAAGCTGATTATCTATTATTGGCTTCTAGGACTAGGCCCTGTAATTGGCACTGTGCAAACACAGAGCACAAAGCAGCTCTGTGCCAGAGTATTTATCATCTAGGGAACAAACTTCAAAAGAAATGGGTAGGTTTGTGCCATAATGGAGGAGGAGGAAGGAGGTAGAAGACGAGGATCAAGCTTGTTTGATCACACTGCGTCACAAAAAGCTAAAGAAAAAATACTTTTGGATTGGTGGGGTTTGTAGGCTCTTTGCAAGGCTGTTCCTCCAGGGCACTGGGAGTTACTCCACCAGTCACTGCTGCATTTCTTGGCTTGGAATAATTTCTATCAAAATCAAGAATATACAGCATTCCACCTCTCCTCTTGAAATGTTTTACAGCTCATAGCTCTTTGTCATCTTGAACACAAGGATGAAAATGTCCAGTCAGACTGCACTCAGACATAAGGCAGAAGTCAGAACCCTTTGCCACAGCTGGACCACAGAACAGGAAACCTCATATGTGACAGCAGCAGCTGGGGGGTTGGTGAAACCACCCGCTCTCCAGTGCCCACAGGACTCGTGGACCTACTGGAATGAGTCCAGAAGAGGGCCACTAAGTTGATCAGAGGGCTGGAGCACATCTCCTATGAAGACTGGATGAAACAGTTGGGGTTGTTCAGCCTGGAGAAGGGAAGGCTCCAGGGAGGCCTCACAGCAGCCTTCCAGTACCTAAAGGAGGCCTCCAGGAAAGCTGGAAAGGGACTTTTCCCAAGAGCATGCAGTGAGAGGGAAAAAGGGAATGGCTTTAAGTTGATGGAAGGCAGGTTTAGATAGACCTAATGAAGAAATTCTTTAGTGTGCATTTCTTGAGGAGAAGACATTAGACAACAGAGATTTTCTGGGAGAAAAAAAATTCTCTAAATTTTATTCTCTTCAAAAAACAAATCCAAGGTTGAGAAGAATCTGTGCAGGGAACATTTTTGTAACTGTATAAAGACTAACATCTGGATCATACAGATTCTCAGTAACCATCACAAAGACAAAAAGTCTCAGTGGAGGAGATTCCTCATGCTGTCCCTTCCAAAATTATTCAGGAGGTTGTCAATTGATACAACTGAGGAAATTATAAAGGTAGTTATTCTCATCAATAATGTGCTCTTAAATGCGTATTTCGAGACCTCTATACCATAAACCAATTTGGATTTTCCCCTTTGGTACATTTCATGCATCTTACACTGTTCTTTTCTTTTTTGGAAAGTATGTTTCAATGTAGACACCAGTCTGGTCCTAATTATCTGAGAAGAAATGAGATGAGTTGGCCACTTATCCAAGCTTCTGTGTTATACCTAGAAAGAAACAGATAATTTCTTTGAGTTTGTATGTTGCCTTTCTATTAATCATTAATGTATAGAATTATTGAGGTTGGAAAAGTACTCCACAATTATCAAGTCCAATGTCCAACCTTTATCATCATCCATTAACATGTATATGACAGAAGCTCTTATATAGCCAGTTACAGCAGAAACTAGGGTCCAAGAAACAACTGTTAGGGGAAGAACTTTATGTAAACACATCAAAAATTGACCTGCTGGCAGGATTAATAAATTTAATGTGGTCCTCTAGGATAAACATTTCTAAAAATTTGATTTGGGGATCCACAAATGACTGGCCACACAGAAAATCAAATCTGCCTCACCTACAAAGAAAAAGGAGGAGGAAGTGTCATTTTACACTGGCATAGGTGTTTCTTCTTTCTCCTGTTCCCCTTGCTGTTTATGCTGGCATGATCAACTGGACTTTATTTGGAAAGAGGAGAGGTTTTACAGTGGATAATCCTTTTTGTTCTTGAAATGCCTAAGAACCTTGTTGTTTATCTGTGAGTTTTTTCTATGGATTTATTCCTATTTCTAGAGATTCAAAAGTTCACTGGTGAAAACCTAAAGTCATATTATTAGGATATTCAGTCCAATTATGACTAAGACATGTAAGAGTATACAAACCTGGTAAGATTTCCTCAACATGTAAAACATTATGAAACATTCTTTACATGTTTCATTTGAAATGCTGTCTTGCACAACCCTTGGATGTTAATGTATGTGATTAAAGTTTAAACTTACACCCAGCACTAGTTAATCTGCTTATAGCTTCTGTCAGCAATATCAGTGTAAAGGTATACACCAGTGTAAAGGTATACACCAAACCAAACCTGATATAATTAATCATGTTTATGTAAGTTTGGAGTATAACCTCTCATTTAAAAAGGGGAAACATCTCCTTTTATATGTCTGGGAACTCCAGAGGAGCCTGCCTCAGACCACTGTGACCCATCATGTCTGGGGCAGCACCTGCTCTCAGAAAGGGACATGCAGGGGCCGCCAAGGAGCTAGGTGCAAGTCTAAAAATCATCTTACATAAAATGTGACAGAATTGGGAATAGTTTAATTTACATGCACATTGTTTCAATACCTTGTGCTGTACCTCTGCCAGCAATAACAGGGCTTCTATTTGCTTGCTGTGTTAACGAAGGATGAAAAGGAGCAGGTTCACCACAGACCCCTGCAGGCCCCTCTGAGGGCATCATTGCCAGGAAGGTACTGATGATTCAGTGAGTATTTGGCATCCTGCCTTAAGACGTTTTCAGCAAACCTAATATTGTTTTTATTGAGTGTGAAAACTCAAGTTATACAACATTTAAGTACACCTTTCTACTTAACTGTCCTTCTAATCTTTTAGGAAAGAAATTAGATTGATTTGACAGAGCTAATCTGTACTGACTGTTATACGTCTCTTCTTTGTTTTAAAGGTACATACAAATAGTTAATTCCACTACCTGTTTAAAAAAATCCAGCAATTGATGCTTGGTGTTTTGGGGGTATTTTAAAATTTTGGCCCTGTTTGTCTTTATGCTTCTGCCATTAAAAGTCCTCCACGAACCTGTGAAGGCCTCATCTGTGCCACAAAATAGAGCAGGGCGGACTGATGATCAGGATTGCTCAGAGCACACTCCAGAGCAGATATGTGTTGGGGAGAGACAGTTGGTGTGGCTCAAACTGAACTATAAAGTTTTACAACTGACAACCAAGGTCCAATGCGTGAGCTCATTGCTTGGACTTTCTTTATAGAGAAGTATGCATGTACTGAGAATTGCATTGACTTCTTTAAGGCTACTTCAAACTTCTTATCTCATTCCAGGCTATATATAGGACATCTGCCTTGTCCTCATAAAACAACAGTTCTGGTCTGCCAGAAGTGCAGCACATGGGCGAGCGGCCTTGGCAAGTTGCCCACTGAGTAATTCCTGCCCCATCAACATGCCTCCAAGATATAAAGAGAATGTATCAAGGGCAGAGAACTTTACCCATAGAGATTTTTGCTGCCATTTCTGATCTCCAAAGATCTTTGAAATAATTTTCTGCCTTTAAAACACTTTTTAGTGTAAAAAGAATGCTTCAAAGAGGTGGAATTACAAGGTCACACATACCACAGCACTTTAAATATATAGTATTTAGAAATCACCCTCTGAGATTTTGGCTTTATGCCTGTATCTGGGCATTTTTCAAACAACATTTTTTCCTGATCCGTCACAAGAGAGCAGACAGAAGTCAGGAAGCGTCAGGTCACATATTTACTTCGACTCATAGCTTAAACATCAGACAGGAAGGTATGTCTTTCCAGACTTGATGACTACCACTCGCATAGTGTCCCAGATGCTTCTATGGTTCTCTTTCATGCCCAACTCCTACTTTCAAGGTGGCTTTTGAAGGCTAAAGGAAGATTCCCCAGAAAACAAAGCAGAAATTTCTCCTGATGTGAGAAGATTAAGACAAAATAGCCCTGGTGTCCTTCACTGTATGAGAGGTTTCAGACTGGAATAATGTGAGAGGTGTTCAAACCTCACCCAGTGCTACACAGAGACATAAAGAATGAGCCAAATCTCTCAGCTTCAGTTTTTGTTTAACAAGATCTGGCAGCCTGTTTTCGCTAAAAGCTTGCTCTTAATCTCTCCATGGATTCTTTGGATCTGCCTCCCTCTAAAGGCCATTCAGTGAATTATTATATTGTCCTGAATGTCAATAAAGTCTTAACGTGAAATCAATTCTTAGATGTATTCCTTATCTGGAGAGGTGTTTGAACTCTATAAGAACAGAAATAAATACTTTCAGGGTTATTTCTTGTTGTAAGACAGCTTAAAAGAAATAATGTTTAAGTAAAGTCAGAGATTTATATCAGCGAACAGAAGTCTTCATGATAAAACCTATCTAAAAATGAGTGTCAATCATATATGCTTTTGTAGTTCCTTATTGCACAGAAAAGTGAACCACAAAAGTGGACTGGTTTGTCCCAGGCAGAAATTGGGATCTGGCCATCCTTGCTCCCAATCCTATGCTCAGAGGAGCAAGTGATCCTTTCCAGATGGGCTGAGGCATTCGACCTCTCAGGCATAGCTGCAGTATTGCTGCAGTTTCGTGTGTTCCCAGGTAAGGAACTTTGTGGTGTAGTAGAGCTTGGGCCGACTGTGTCATATGAAAAGGTGAATTGCTCCTTCAGCTGAGAGGCTCAGATGTGCCATGAAACTGAGATCTTTAATTGAGGTGTTGGACTTCCACTGAACTCAGTGGATAAAGAGAATCCCAAGCTGGAGTGACACGCTTAGAAATTGTTCATTTTGCCTGCTTGGTTAAGGGGAAAAAAAACAAAAGAGAAATGTTTAAAGTATACCTGTCTGTTATTTGGGCAGACTGTGGGAAATAGGACAATCCCTAAGTATACTAGTAATCTGAGTAATAATCATTGTCAGCCAGCATTTTTGCACAGCTTCAGCAGTGTATAGGCATCTCTGGAGGGGATCAAATTTTAGGTAAATGGAGTACATCTCTCCACTCCTCTCTGCAGTGGGAGCACAGGAAGTTACACTCCTGAATAAAATTAATGAATCAGAGCCTGAAAGAAAGGTTCATATAACTTACACAGAAGGGAAGAATTGAGGTATTTAAACATAGGACATCTTAAAAGTCCTTAAAATACCTGAAACTTTCTGAAGGCCTGGCAAATATGGTAGAGAAAACACACACCCCTCCAGTCAGGGCACTGGAAGGTACTTTAGGACAATTAAAATGGCACTAGCCTTATATGCTTACGGACCTGAATTGCTCCTTAGCTGTTTTGTTTACTTCAATTGCCCTAACCAGAGAAGAAATTGTCCTTTAGGACTGCCTCTTCCCTCTCTGCAAATTATAAGAATCTGCACAACAAATTTGAGGCAAATCTTTTAGCTAAAGCTGACTGAGCTGCATCCTGCCCTGATACTATATGAGTGTTTCAGGCCACTCCAGCTGTAATGCAAATCCAGGTGACTCCCAGCTATCTGGGTTTGGGTTTGGGTTTTTAGAGACTGAAGTCTGCAGGTGCATTTGCCCACACTGACTGGGTCTTCACCAGGCCCTTCATCATCCTCACCATCATTGTCAACTCTATGTAATTTATTTCACTTACAGCATCTATTTTGGAAGTAATTAATTCATTTGACCAAAACATAAACTGGCATGCATTTCTGAGGACAGCAGGCTCCACAGATTAGCTTTGCCAATAGAAAACAACTTTTAGGTTCTTCGAGCCAATCCTAAATCCAGTTTTAGTCTTTCTTAAGACTGCTCACCTCTGCTTTATGCATCCTTGCAGCCTGTCCTGCAATATTCTGCTTAAAGCCTGCTGTAAACAAGAGTGCTGCCACATGCCTCACTCTTTCTGAGGTCAGCCCAAAACCATAAAGCCTATACAACTGCCATTGCAAGGCTCAGATGTGAAAACCAAAATTATACGGTATGGCAAATGCTTTCATGTACTCAAAAGCACCACCAGCCTGGTCCCTTACTGTGATTTACATTTAATTCTCCTGAAAGGCTGAAAATGTAATAATATCTGGAGAACTGATGCATGGAAAGTCAAGTAGATTCACTCTGCAATTCCAAATAATATAAGTAGAGTTTGCAGTGTACCATCAAGGGGTTTGGGCAAACCTATAGAGAAAAATGAGCACATGTAACAAATCAATACCATGTCGGCTCATTTTTTATAAAGGCAGGAAACAGTGCACTACCAACTGTCACTGGGAATGGAACTTGCCTTAGGAAGGACAGCTTTATGTGACCTTGTGAGAGGGAGGCAGATGGCCATTTTATGCTGTTGCCAGCACATTTGCTCCTGTGTTCCTTCCTCTCATCCAAATGAGAATGAATTCCCACATCCAAAAATCTCCTGCAGCAATTTACAATTGTGGGGCATTTGAGATACCTTTGAATCCTCAAAGAAGAAATCTCTGTTCCTTGAAATATAAGGTGTACTATTAGAGGGGACATTTAATTTGCTCGGTAACATCCGAAACTCTTCAACACAACACAGCTGAGGCATCTGAAAGGGAAAAAATAAAGAGTAAGTAGGTGGGGTAAAGTTGCATGAATCAGTAAAGGGGAAAAAAATGATACTTTTTTTTTACTTCAGCCTGTGAAAAGAAAAAAATTGAATATTCAAGAAAACAAAGGTGATGGCAGAAGACTGAAGTGTAGCAAAGGATTTCAGGTAGGAAGTCAAGCAGGTGAAAAGGCTCTCCCTCCCCCACAGAGATACCATGAAGTACAAACAAATACGTGTAAAAGCCCATCAGATAACTCAGCTGAAGAGCATCATTGTTTGACCAGCATGTCATGCTGAGGATGCTGAGGCCTACTCACACAGCAAATTTGCAGTAGACCTTGCCTGGGGGAAGCATTATTTTTAGGACAAAACCATTCACATTGGAACTTCCCTACTACCCAACCAAATGCCAAAGAACAGAACAAACATTGTCATACAGATCACTTTGGACAGAATACATTTGTCTCAAAAAATTCCCGTCAACTCCTCCATTCCACACACTAAAATGTAGCAGTCTTGTAACAAGAACAGATCCAGAGCTACTCCCAGTGGGCACCTTAGAAGTACATGATAATTAGCTGCCAGGTCAGCAAGTGATGAGTGGTAAAGTTCTCACTCACCTGCTTTCCTCACCACCTGCCAAGTATCAGAACAGCCCAGTACCACAGACCAGAGTGGCACCATCCCTCCAGCTCTTCCTCCCAGGGGTAGTAAATGATTCAGTGAACAAGATCTGCCTGAATAGATACCTGAAGAGATGCCTGTAATTCAGCTGAGGGCAGTAAGAGGGCATGCCAAGGCAAACACATTCCAGGTGACTTGCAACATAGTGTGAAATTTCACCCTATCATAAATAACACAGTAAATGTGAATGTTGTATTTCCCAAGGTACTAGTCAGACACAACCTTTTCCCTAAAGAGCAGACATGGAGGAAACCTATCACTGCTGCTCCTTAGGCTTCACAGGCAGATCCCATGGATTCCTGCAGCAAGGATGACAACGCTATCCACTCATCCCACCTGCTGCCTCTGGGGTAAAGAAGGATGCTTCAAAAGCCATGCACTCTGGCTGTCAGGGCACACACAGTGCATAAATACCTGGGAAAACAATGAACAAAGCTGTATGCCTTCCTCTTTCCTGATGTGACCTTTTCACTGTGTTCTAGCTGTCCACAGTACAATAACTCAATTTCACCATAACTTGAGACCATACACTAGCACAGGCTTGAAAGCCAACCCACTTGGTATGATGAAAGCGGATTTTTTGCTTGTGTCTATACCTTATTTGTCAATAATCAGGTCCAACCATCCATGGATGAAGCAGGCATCATCTAAGAGGAGAGAAATCCTTCCCAAGTGTGGCCACTGGGGCTGTTTACAGATAGGAGATGACGCAGATAGTTGCCAAACTGTGGGTACTATATGCAGTTCATCGCTGGTCTAGAAAGTTGCTTTTCCAGAGGTGCACAGCCAGTCACTCATTTCAACAGCACTACCTCCTGAGTTGAGCAACGTTTGGAAGGTGGGGCTCACGTCACTAATTTTAACAATCTAAAGAGGATTTCTAAGGTAATAATCTCAAACTCCTTTTGCAATAAGTGAAAAGAGACAGGGATCCCCAGAGAAATGTCTATGAGGTCAATGGACTGGATCACCCTCTGGAAACGTCCATCTACCAGACATAAAGTTTAGAGTCAGTGGCTTAGGCTAAATCCTAAACTTGAGAGAACTATGTTAAGACAGACAGATCCTATTCAAAATTAGTAGGTGGCTAAAGCTTGGGGTTCATAGGTGAGAACCATGTTTGTACTACAAATTCCTCATGGATTCCTCCCTACCCTACCCCTGTTACTGAAGAGTAAGTCTTTCTTGTAAAATGACCATATATCTCATTTTGCTGTGCCTTCCTACCTTCTTCCTCAGGGCTTGCTACTACTTCTTATGCCTGTATTTTCCCTGCCCACAGGCAGAATATTCTGAAGTGCCAGATATTTCCATGTCTCCCAGGTCCACAGGAGACAGATTCCCTTCCTCCAGGTTTGTTTGAGACAGGTTTGTTTCTCTCTTCTGCTTTTTCACAATTTTCACCATCCACTCCTGTTGCAGCCTGTGCATCCCCAGCCTTTCATGTTGTTTGCATGGAGTATCAAAGTGTCAACAGACCTATGCCTCTGTCACTGTGCAGAGGTTGGGAACTCACAGGAAATACAGACCCCAAAGAACAGATTTTTCCCATCCTTAGAAAGCCCACGTGCCCCATTTCTGCAAAATCCCAATAGCAAAATGTGTTCACTTCCAAGTTCAGCTAGAGTGCAGGAGGCCACGCTGTCTTTCAAGTTGGCAGGAAATGGGTCCCACAACTAATTTGCACAGGCGTGGCTGGGTGGGGAGCAGTCAAGGCTCCCTGGGTGTAGAGCACAGCCAGATCTGCAAGCTGTTCCATTCAGAGGAACAAGTGATGCTTCTGGCAATAGTGGGGACTGCTGAAGCTCTGTTAACTCTGTCTGATTCAGTGCATCACACAAGGAATGCTGGTGGTTGCTGTAATACCCAGCACTGAGCAGGAGCTGCATATAGGACACCACATTTTTACTGCTGCAAAAAATTTGAGCATATCTGTAGTAATTTTGGTGCAGTTGTGGGTAAGAGCAGCTCAGATCCAGCCCACTCTTTGTAGAATGGCAAAAGGGTTGGACACAAAATGTTTATATATATTCCAGTGTTAGTCCTTTTTGCCAGAAGTCATGAGTCTGCATCTTGTCATATCCATGTGCTGCCCCATTGCTCCTCCCTTTTCAAGGACAGTTAGGAAAGGTAACACCTGACAGCTCAGCAAAGTAAGGCTAGCTGTCAGTACCATGTCTGACTTGATCCTGCCTTATCCAAGCTGGGGAGGAGAACTGGCCTGAAGAGCAGCTCATTTCACAAAACAGATCTCATTTCTTATTCCTGGCAAAGTGCCTTTTCTTTCTGAGGCTCAGAATGCCTGGAGGGAACTGATTATTCTGGTGATCCTTTTCACACCATTGGCTAAGACTCTGTCAAAGATGTTATGATCAGGGTTAATACATATTTTTGGTCTGTCAGCAGTGCAAAGAGTAGTTTGTGATCTTTGCAATTTTAACACAGCAAATGCATCTGATGGTGTGTTTATTTACTATTCACTTACTGATACCTAGCCAGTGACCAGTGAGCTTCTGAGTGATCACACATCTCCAGCATGTGACCATTCATATCAGTGGAAAGCAGATTGCCTGCAAACACTTCTGCTGAGAGTGTACAGACTCATTATATCAGACTCTGGTAACTACCTGCTCCATTTTACTGTGTCCTGTTTAAATTAAAAGATTAGAAGAAGTGTCATTCAGCTGAATTGGGTGAGACAACTTAGAGACAGGAATGTGCACATCCCACCTGGAAAGCTGTCTACACTCCTTTCATGCCCCTTTTCACACATTTCAAGTTTCAGACAATGAATTTCTCATATAGATGGCAAACTACCAGCTCTCTCTTTTTTGATAGCTGAAATTACCATTCTTCCAAGGTCAGACTCTCTAGGTCCAACTGTTTCTTTCACTTGCATTATCCGCCTGCCACATTTGCTTGTTCAGGGAGATAAGGCATGTGATGTAGTCCTGAAAAGACATTTTTCTTCTTACAAGTGAAATAATAATTGCTATTTTCTTTCCTGTGACTGGGTATAGGATCTGATTGTGAACTCAGAGCTGCATAAATCTTAATGGTAATCGAGCAATGTCACTATGAAACTGCCATAGTTGAGCTTATATTCAGATTTTCCAGGGTGTTTCTGCTCTGGATTTTTCAGGCTAACAGATACCAATGGAAATTTTAAAAATAATAAAAATCTTTATTTTCTTTGAGCTTCAGTGTATTCACTTGTAAATCATATTTCACAAGAGGCCACAGTCTGGTTAATAACTTCAGTAGCACGTAAATTCACAAACCGGGAGCCATGTGTGCCAGTACTTGTAGTGATCAGAAATGAAGGATTAGTCAGCATATAACAACTCTGCTCTAGGACAATGAGGAGAGTAGTTCACTGTACAGACGTCCTTTTTCCATGTTTTATATGTACCAAAGATATTTTCCAGTAGAGGGTGCAAAATTCATCTCCAGCAGTACAAAAGCACTACGTTCCTGCCAGCCTGTATTTGTTAATGATAAAACCTTTTCAGACCGTTTCTATTGCCATTTGTAAATAAGGGATTTGACATTAAAATATCTGACAGTAAAAAATCCCATCCCTTGACATTTGTTATACAGATGACTCCATAAGAATCTGTCCATTTTGCTTCCTTTTACAGTCCATAAAATGAAACAGGCACTCAGAGACAGAGTTCTCCCATTTCACCCTATATTTATCCTCTGAGTAGCTCTCCAGACTCCTTTGACTATGGTGCATGGAGCTCTGATGACTAGCCCAGATGTGGACATCTGCACTTTGGCCATCCAAGTTAAACAGGATCCCACCCCTGGCATTTGCCAGGAAATGCTCTACAGTGACAGTGTGGAACAGGGTTGCCTATAATATGCTTATTGCCAAACACCACTTGTCATATTGCATCATGTTCACTTCAAATTTAAATGAACTTGTGGGAAGTTCTGATTACTTTCTTTGTGGGGCTACTATCAATGTTGCAATACAGAGCAGAATGAAGGGCCATTTGGAGAGGCATTGAAGAAGTCTCGGCTGGCAAGGTAAGGGAGAAGAAAAGAGGTGTCACTGTGGTTAGACCACATTGTTACAGATGCCAGCTGTCACACAGATAGATAACTCTGTTTATTCAAGTGTCATCAGTCCCTGTTACCATTTCACATGGCCTTAGTGATCTTTAAACTTCACAGACCAGTAGATCTTGTGGAGGGGTTTGAAAGCTTGAAGTAAATCCTTCTTGCTCAGCTTTCCTCATAACTGTTCACATGAAAATGAACAAGCATGGATCATTATTCAAAATAATGACTCATTTTGGAGATGTAAATGCTGTGAAGATTATATCACCTCCACTGGATACGATACAATCTTCAAACACTGTTCTTCTGTGATTTATGCACTCACAAAGAGCTGCTTTCAGCTCCAAGACATAGCCCTGCCCCTTAAGCATATATGAGACAATCATCACACAAAAACACTTCTGTTAAGGTGTCTCTGCACGCTCAGGTGCAAAGCCAGTGTCACATTTCTAGCCCTGGTTCAGCCAAATGGGGAGGCTACACAGTGTGATCTTCGTTGTCTCAGCCTACAAAGGTGGGCAGGATTTTGCATTTCTCTGGAGTCTCTGATCTGAAGATTGCTTTCCAGGCACAAAGGCATCTCAACCTCACCCTTCCTTCCAGCAGGCAGGGATAGCTAATAATTATGTAGTAGTATTGTCTGAATTTAAGAAACAACAAAAGTGACTCTAAAAAAAATACATGAGCATGCTCATACATAAAGCCAGGTCAGTCGTTCCCATCACCATTTAGACATCCTTTCTGACATGGGCATCAGAAAATGGTTTAGGAGTTGGAGAAGTAGTGTTCACAGCTGCTTCACATTTTCAATAAAATACTCCAATATTAAGAAAGTAAATCCCTTTCTAACTTGCCTCTTCTGTTGTTGATCCTTCACTGCTTCCATAATAATAATAACAGTCACCGGGATTGAGCTCATAATCATAGAATCATAGAATCATAGAATATTCTGAGTTGGAAGGGACCCATCAGGATCATCAAGACCAAATCCTGGCCCTGCACATCCCTAGGGGTCACGCTGTGTGCCTGAGAACATTGTCCAAATGCTTCTTGAACTCTGTCAGGCTGGTGCTGTAACCATTTCCCTGGGGAGCCTGTTCCAGTGCTCAACCACCCTCTGAGTGAAGAACTTTTTCCTGATACCCAACCTAAACCTCCCCTGACTCAGCTTCATGCCTTTCCCTTGGGTCCTGTCACTGGTCATGAGAGAAAAAAGATCAGTACCTGCCCCTCCACTTCCCCTTGTGAAGAAAGTACTACTGGCAGTTAGTTTTGGTTGTGAACTATTTAGGGAGCTGGTCATGACCAGACATAATTTAAATAGGAGTGCAAGTCTCTGGAAGCACAGTGTAGAAATAATCATGCAAACCAGCGCCTGGCTGCACTGAAGGGAGACACTAGGCAGAACAGGACTACAGCACATTGGCATGAGCTGGCAATGCCATCCTTCTAATAGAAAATCTGGCAAGTTCTACTGATGAGTACAAACTACTCCAAAATTAATTGCACAAGAGGGTGTTTATACAGGGCCACCATCAAGGCTCCGGGTATTCCTGAGTTTGCGAATATATTGGGACAATAGAGCCAAGTCACTGAAGGTGATGGAACACTCAAGTGAAAAGTATTGTGTTGCAACAGTACAGAGCATGCCCACAGAAATGCTAAACACTCTTCTTAGTGCTCATTGTAGGATCAGGAAGGGCTTGAGATGGCTTATCTCACCAGGTGTGACAGCTGCCATACAAGAAAAAAAGTGAAATCAGCATCAAATGCTGGAAGTCATCAGGGAAAAAACCTCAGAAACACCTCTCTCTTCAAGGCTACTGCAGTCCTATCAAAAACAAATGGACATGACTCAAGTACCTTACTTCCCTATTGCAAAAATCTCAGCTGTTGCACAAATCAACACAGAATATCATATTTCATTGTAAACCACTGTTTGAGATGAGCTGACAAAAGACAGCAACCTGTGATTCACAACCAGCTCATTTGGGAGCTCTTCTGCCATGGATTACACACTAAAGCAAGTTCTAAACTCAGACAGTGTAGAAGAAAAAAAAAAAAAGGGATGAAAAGCAAAATCCTAATGAAATTATTATCCTGGTGGGCATTTTTAGGCCTGCAAAGCAAAGCTACAAATGAATTACAAAGGCAGTTTCTCTGTTTTGTGAGTAAATCTAGATTATGCCTGATAAGGCTAATGAATAGCTGTAATTATTACATGCCCACCCCACTTCTAGTAAGGAATTGTCCTAAGTATATACAGGTAGTGGGCAGTAGTATCTAAGAATATCTATCACAGAAGAAATTCTGTGGGTAAAGAGAAGCCCTGTCACAAACACCACTTGTAGTCTCCAGTTGTAGATTTCTGTAAGAAAAGGAAAAAGAATATTTTCATCTGCTAAGGCGAGGGAGAGTGTGTGTGCTGGGTTATTTTAGTCTCCTCTACTTATCCTAAACCCTTATTTCTCTCTTGCTGTTTTATGAATTGGTTTCATCAGTTTGTGGTGGTAATGCTTACTTATAGAGATGTGTATATGTTTAATATCATTAAGAAAACATGAAACTGTGGTTGGTGGGGTTCTTGCCAAATAATTTTTCTCCAGTATCTAGGAAAGACCAATTTTGATAAGAGCCTGATCTCTTCTGAGACCTAATATAAGGCAGGGCTATATAAAAGTATCATATTCTTTCAATATAAATTAATAAATATATATATGCGTGTTCTTGTTCCCTGTGTTCTAAGACGTGATTTTCTTTGTGAAAGACCAGTGTTTGGTATTTGGCCTGTTTGAAAACCTGCAGAGCAAATTCTGCTCTCACGGATGTGCATCCTAGTCTAATGGCTTTATTTTATTTACTTGTGCATATTAATATATTCAATGATGCCTGTGCCACATAAAGGACTTGTGATAATTTCTTGGCATGATGAGTATGTGGCATAAATCTTTCCCCTAAGCACTGCTACAAGCTTTGATGTACTCAAGGGAGGGCTTCCTCCGCTGAGTTCAAAGTTCAGAAGTTCAAAGGCACTTCTGATTAGAAATTAACCACAACACTTTACAAATGAGAAGGGAACGACCTATTCCACGCCTGAAGAACTTGGCAGGAGCCATTCCCACAAGCCAACAGACCACCAGCGTGTCAAGAAATGTCTCACAGAAGAGAGGTTGAGTTCAGGGGCAGCACAAACAGGAGAGTGACCTCCTACAGTCCTGCCTTGGAAAACACAGCCCCTTGGCTTCTCCAAGCCTTGTTTGGAGAGCAGGTCTACAATACAAGCTGTTACATGCCTCATTTACAGCGCTCTGTATCACTTGGTAGATATCAGGCTGAATATCCAGATGGATGCCCACCCTTGGGACAACATACCAGTCCCAGGGAGTTCAAGCAAATCTAACTTTCCTGTCTTTTCTTGTGTGGCTTAGAAACCCCTAAGCGGACAGACAGAGGCATCAGGTTAGTGACTGAAATGCATCTGGGCAAGGAGCCTGTCAGCTGACAGGCACGCATCCAAGGATGCCACTGCTCCCTGCCAAAAGACAAGAAACATATCAGCATTTGTGAGGTTCTCGGGGCAACAGGGCAGTTTCTGCTTGCATGAGGCACTCTCTGTGGAAGCCACTGCTGAAGACGTGAGAGGGGCAGAGGGATGAGGGCTTCAAACCCGAGGATGCCCACCTGCTGAGCCACTCATGCCGTGACTCACTGGGATGAGAACAGGCAGCCAATGTGTACAAGTTAGGTGGAAGGCCTTGAAGAACCTAGGACAATATTGGGCTGATGGAGTGGGCAAGCAGAGGCTGCTCAGTCAGCTCTCCAGGCATGAGGTTTGCTGGGAAAATACAAGAATTAACTTTTGTTGAACACAGGGAAGGATTGCACTTCCCTTTTGACTTAACTGTGGCTTTTCATTTCTATACTTTAAACTCAGTCCTCAAAACCCATCACATCTTCCATTTCTCTGGTCACCCTGTGTAAAGCTGGGAAGTGATACGTGCCTGAGGCTGGCAACCTTCGGCCATCATTCCCGCAGAAGTAATGGATTGACACAGAGTGAGCCTGCAGGCAGGAGAGGGGCATTTGTGCCTTTGGTCACGCTTAAGCCAACCTCAGCCTGCAGAAATGTCCACCACTGGGGCTTGTGCTGCCAGAGCTGGAGAACAGTTGTGGCAGAGGTGAGGAAAACCTCCTGCAAAGTATAGGCAGGCAAAGGGATTAGAGCAACCTCCAGGGCATACACCTGCTCAACGAGGATCCCAGCTTGAGCTTAGATCCTGTTTGGGATGGGAGGAAAATTGAAACTTGTTCAGGCATGTGATCCCAAAATCAATATTTTCACAGCTCAGGGCATGTGACGTGTCACTGGAAGGTGCCTGGTGAGGACAATGGCTGGCACAGGATTGCAGCTCCACACGGCTCCAGTGCACTCCACCACTGAGCAGCCTGCACACAGGCATCTGGGAGCTGATGCCTACAGCCCATGGCTCTACATTTCCTTTACAGGCAGGAAAATTCCTCCCATAAACCTGCACACATCCCAGGGCTGCCCTGTGTTTAACGGGACTGGAGGGTGTAGGGTGGGATTTTTGACTGGCAATGGAATTTCATGCATTATATGTTTTGCATTTCATACTAAAGCATAGAAGTTCACACTAATGGTATATCCAGCGATAGCACAAACATTTTCTCCAGCTAAATTTTAATATTTGTATCCAGCTCTTTAAGGGATGCAGCAAGCCTGTAGCTTTTGCATGCCATGTCCTAACTCTCTCTTACAAAATCAGGTTTTTCTTGTATGTACTTAGAAAAGTTAACAGTTCCCAGAATACCACATGAACAAAATGCTCTGGGCCATCTTTCCAAATAAATCGTTAATCCTCAGACATTACTGAAAGTAATTTTTGTCAATAGTGCACCATCCAGTAGAAAAACAAAGAGCAGTCATTAAAAAAACTAAACACACTGGTGTCTCCAGTCTCAATGTTTGGCATCTGCTGGCGTTTTTATTTTGCTGGTATTTGTCAAGCAATTTACAGTCAAAATCCACCACTTTGTCACCCAGAGACTTCTGAAACATGAATTTGCTGTTGAATGATTTTCTGATTCCCTTCTACATCAAATAACTACACCAAGCAGTGGAAAAGAAAAGGAAACTGAATTTTCCCAGAGCTAGCACCAGGTAAAGAGATTACTGCATTATCCCATTTTTTCCCACTATATAACTTTTTTGAAAACAAAAAGTGCAGTGCAATATTTAAATCCATATAAAGCCACCAAAATCAGAAACATGCTCAGTTTTCTACTGTGAGCGTGAGGCACCATCCAGTGCTGCAAACTTTCCTTGCAAACTGCAACTTAAGCCAAAACTGTTTAAGAATGTCTCCTTTTCTAAAAGACAAAATGCATCTCTGATAAGAAAAAAGAGATTTTACATAGTTTTAATACTGAATTCTCAAAAGTGATTCTGCCCTTCTTCACCCGGCTTACAGATAAAGTGAATTAAAAAGCTGCAATGAACACATAAATGAGCCACTGAAATAAACAATCAGCTGAGAAGAACAAAGAGGAAAACAAAGAGAAAACCAGAAAAAACCCAGAAAAAAGTGCATACACGGATCTCTATTATCAGTGGAAAAGGCTTTATTTCTTTGCAAGGGCAATGGCAAGGTAGAACTACTGCAAAGTAATGAAAGAAAAATACTTTCCATATGGGACCATGAAAGCATTAACATAACAGGCAAAGCACATTATGTCCTGCCCTTGGCAAATGTCTTGTTGGCTACTCTGGACTGTGACCCAGCAAAAATAAGTCCAAATGAATTTTCTCCTGGGTAATACACTGCTTCATTTACTACATGCAGGAGTGGACTGTTTCCTCAAGAGTCAGCGTGGAGGCTGACTGAACATTGCACTGAAGAAATAGGAAAACCTGGTCGTGCACACAGATTGAACACAACAAATGAGCTGAAGTGTTGCTTGGTACACTAAAAACCTTCCAAGTTCATTTGATCCATTCGATTTTTGAAAAGGCAGCTCTCAGTAGATGAGAAGACGAGGGGAACTTGATCGTGTCCCCCAGCACAAACATGCTGACATTGACACTTACATTTTAAGATGGCTTTTTTTCTCCTTATATCTCATTACTGCCACTTTTCTTTGTGATTTCTTAAGCTCAGAAAATTTAAATTGGATTTTAAATCTGTCCTCTTTATCCAAGAGCCTTCAAACCTGGAGGCAAACCCCCCTTTCACTGGAGGGTTTTACCCACTTCTCTTTCAAATACAAACACCACGTCAGAAATCAAATCAAACCAGAAGGATCAAAAGAAGCAGTATTGATGATGGATCAAATGCACACTAACCACAACCGGTTTATTGATTTTTGAATCTGTCACATATTATTTCCTTATTCCCTTTGTTTCTGAATTGCTTGGGCATGTTGATCTAAGACAGCTTTTAACTCTGCTTTGTCACCATGACCTTTTTTGATCCCAGTCCGTTTGCTCTCAAATTAAGTTACACTACAGAAGCTGCTTTGCTCCAGGTTGTGGTTTTCATGCTCTCGGTTAAACTAAATCGTTCTGTAGCACCAGCTGGGACAACTGGTGCTTGACAAACAGTGGGGCCAGGGACAGTAAACTACAACACCCTCTCCATGACACAACCATTCCCTGAGTAAATAAGGAGCCCCTGTGGGAACTGGGGAGATGAACCAGAAGAAGGCATGTGGAAGAGCTTCCTTGCAGATAGAGACACTAGTGGGAAGGTATAAGGTAGACGCTCACCTTCACCTGTCTCCCCTTCCTTCAATTTGGAAACTGGGACAAATGTGTGTTGAGGGCCAGGCTGCACCTAAGCAGGGACAGGTACAGAGAGCACGGTGTAAATTATCACCCCTCATTCTGCTCTGCTGCAGTTTATTTCTGCCTCCTCCAGGGCCTTTGCCAGTCACCTCACATCTCCTCAACTGCTGTGTTCAGTTGCTGCCACCCCCTATTAGCTGAAGCTAAACACACTGAACAGCTTTGCTCCTGCATCCACTTGGGAAATGAGTCACTCTTCTCCAGAAGCTCGTCTCCTCATCTCCGCTCTGCTGTCTCAGGAAGGGTATCACACTGACAGAGCTAAAGGTCTCTGTGTCATGTTCCCCTCTTGGGGTTTTCTTTAGCATAACCATGGGCATCCTAAAAAAAAAAAACAAATTAAAAAAGAGGATGACCATGGAAAAATTTCCCTATGTGTGAATAGGTGAAAAAGTAGTCAAATGTACTGCTGTTATGAACTGAAATACAGCTACCTGTGAAAAGATTTCAGCACACATGCTAAATAACAGGGTAGCAGGGACCACATGGAATTGTGTTCTGGGCATAACATATAATCTGTGATCATTAGTGCACCTGGGTGCCACTTAGAGCTATAATAAGCCAAACGCAGCCCAGTGCTACTCTATCTGCTCCAGCGAGGTAACAAAATCACAGGGTAACAGAGTAAGTCAGGTTAGAAGGGACCTCCAGGGGTCATCTAGTCCAAAACACAGCTAATCATATGGGCTTGTTCAGGGCCATAACCAATTAAGTCTTGAGCACCTCCAAGGAGGGAGATGACTCTCTGGGCAGCCTGCTCCAAGTGCTTGACCATCCTCCTGGTAAACAATTTCTTCCTAACACCTAATGGGAATTGCTGGCCTTCCACCTCGTGCCCTTTGTCCTGTTGCTGTGCTCCCCCCAGAGGGTCAGCTCCTGCTTCTGCGAGTCCTCTGGCTGGGAGCTATCCTGGTGCCTGTAAAAAATGACAGACTCCTCATGCCCAGATCTACCAGGTGCTCAGGAAACAGCAGAGACTGGCTGTGGCACACGGTGGCAGAGGACACGCTTGGTGGCTAAGTGCTCCAACTCCAGGGACACCAATATCCAAACACTGTCCTGCTGCTCAGACACTGGTCAGGACTCAACTTCTTTGTCTTCATGGCTCATTGGCAAGGATCACTTCTGAACACCTACTGTTCTAGAAAAGCATTTGCGTCTCTGCCTCCCTCCTCAATTAAATCCTTTTAAATTCCATTAGACACAGTATTCTTTTATTGTGAAAACTTTCTAAAATTTTGCAAACTTTCCAAATTGCATTACATAGGGCTGCATGTTCTAAAAATTCATCTGAAGGTTTCCTGCCTTTCCACAGCAACCTGTCTGTACTTAGAGAAACTTAATTTGATGTGGAGGCCACTTCTGAAGGACAAGAGCTGCACCTGTGCTGTCGGCCAGGAGGAATGTACCTCCAGGAAAGCAGGAGATGCACTTCTTTCACATTTCCTGCTGAGTTTGTTCAACAGGTTATATCTATTTTTAAAAGCATTGTATTACAAACTTTCAGGGAACAACACAGGCTTTTCTCAACAAAATTAAGGTGAGCTGAAAGAAAAAAAAAAGAAACAATGCATTAACCACCGTGTCAAGAAACAAAGTCTGTAATGTCTGAATGCACTGAACAGAGAGAGGGAGAGGGGAAAGCTTATTGGCTTGTGGAATGCAATTTTTCACTCTTTTAAAATGCTCTGGATTGTCAGTTCCTATTAATTTTTTACTTTTTGTTATGTAATATATGAACTGCATAGCTAAAAATCATTCTTGTCCTGGCAGTTTACAAAAGACATGCAGTAATTTAATTTCATTCCTTTTCCCACCACTTAAGAAAACAACTATGACAACCCCAGCAAAGACTGGTGATTATTAACTGATGTTCCCAATATGATGTTGTTTTTTTTTAGGTGAGACAGAAACATTCCTTTGTTTGCTCTCTTTTGAGGAAGAGGGTCTGGTTGTTCATTTTTTAGGCAGCACTTTGTTCTGCACAATGCAGAGCACCATACAAGCTCCTCACTTACAGTTGTGTTCATCTCCTCTAATGTACACACCAGTTTGGGGTGTCCACCCCAGATCTAGCACTGCCAACAGACCTGACCTTGCCCAGGTGATGACATTCTGGTGAGCCTGTCTATGTTCCCCACATGTCTGCCTTGCTTTTTCAATATTCAGATTCTCAGGGAAACCCTAGCAAACAAGGAAGCTGTCCTTCAGCCTAAGAAAAATAAAGTTGGGGTTTTTTCCTTTTGCACAAGTGCTCTAGGCACCCTGGAAATCATAACATGGCAAAGCCAGGAAAGAGTCTCAAGCTGCCCAACCTATGCATGGTAAAATTACAAGAAAAATTACTCCAGGACAAAGCGTGACGACCCTAGCCTGCTTATCCTGGCTGCAGAACAAATGCTGTTGTCATCCAGTGTTTAACTTATGAGGCAATAATGATTACTTGTGATTTTGATCCTGCAAGAGCTAAAATAATATCCTGTATTTCAGACTTGAGAGCATAACCTTCTCTGAAGGGTTCTTTTGTACATGGCAATATAATAAAAGTTTGTACATTAGAAAAATTCAACTAGTTATTAATATTCCATCCTGATTTGTAAAATGTATGTTGTTCAAAAACCTCAGTAGCCTGGGATTGGTCCCTGCTGGGATTAGTCCCTTCCCTGACTGGAAGCTAGCCAGTGTTATTCCAATCTACAAGAAGGATGCAAGGGAAGACCCAGGGAACTACAAACTTGTTAGTCTAATTTCAGTTCCTGGAAAAGTTGCAGAGAAGATCACACTGGGTACTGTTGAAAGGCATTTAAAGAACCACGCAATCCCCAGGCACAGTCAACATGGGTTCACAAAGGGAAAATCCTGTTTAACCAATTTCATATCCTTCTATGATAAGGTCACCCACCTAGTGGATGAAGGCAAGGTGGGGGATGGAGTTTTTCTGGATTTCAGTCAGGGTTTTCATACTGTCCCTTACAGCATCCTTCCACAGAAGTTGTCCAGGTGTGGGACGAATGGATTCATGGTGTGCTGGCTGAAGGATAGAGTCCAAAGGGTTGTAGTGGATGGGGCTACATCTGGCTGGTGAACAGTCACCAATGGTGTTCCTCACACCTCAGTCCTGGGAGCCAGATCTGTTCAATATCAGCAATCTGGATGCAGGGCTTGAACACACCATTAGAAAGTTTCCTGATGACACCAGCCTGGGAGATGCTGTTGACACTCTTGAGGGACAAAAAGTCTTGCAAAATGATCTGGATACATTGGAGCATTGGGCTATGATTAATGGGACGAAATTTAACAAGTCCATGTGCTGGATTCTGTACCTAGAACACAGTAATGCTGGGAACAAGTATAAGTTGGAAGAGGAGTGGCTGCAGAGCAGCCCTGCAGAAAGGGGTCTGGGGGTGCTGGTCAGTAAAAGGATCAATGTGAGTCAGTGTGTCCTTGCAGCCAGGAGGGCAAATCCCATCCTGGGGTGCATCAAAAGCAGCATCACCAGCCTGTCAAGAGAGGTGGTTATCCCTCTGCTTTTAGCATTGGTGCAGCCTCATCCAGAGTGCTGTGTGCAGTGCTGGGCCCCACAACTTAAGACAGATGTTGAGGTCTTTGAGTGCATCCAGAGGAGGACAACAGCTGGTGAAAGGGCTGGAAGCCATGTTCTGTGAGGAGTGGCTGAGTAGTCTGGGCTTGTTTTCCAGTGTCTTATCCCTGCAGGTTCCAGCCAGCATGAAGAAAATGCCATGGGGGAAGAGTATCTCTTGCAACTTCCCTTACTCTTCAGCCTGGGGTGAACGCTCAGCTGTGCACTGTCATTTTGGGTTTACATCACCAAAGATGAGATCAGAAGCACAATGTCTTGCAATGATTTTAGATGAGAAATATGGTAACAACTGGACTAGTGACATAAAACATCCTCAAAAGTGACAGTGTCAGGAGACGAAAGGAGGAGCCTTTCCCTGAAGCTAAAGCAAATCTGGTTCTCATGTACACTGAGGCCACTTTACAACATTCAGAATAAAACAGGGTTTACAAGGGAATGAATGTATAAATTAGCCCTAAATTAGCCTTGAAGGGTTCTTCTGGGCAGGCAGAGAGTGAATTGAGGTTGAAATAACTTCATCTATCCTAAGCCACCTGCATGGGCTCTCCTAGAAGTCTCTGGCAGCAGACAGGTGGCCATCAAAGAAACATGGATCCACACTGCACATGGCAGCTAAGTCTGGCTTTGTTGGAAGCAGCATGGT
The DNA here is from genome assembly GCA_013397795.1 of Orthonyx spaldingii. Classification (NCBI taxonomy): domain Eukaryota; kingdom Metazoa; phylum Chordata; class Aves; order Passeriformes; family Orthonychidae; genus Orthonyx; species Orthonyx spaldingii. The sequence continues at coordinate 984,453 of VZTJ01000748.1, forward strand.
CTGGGACAGCACAAATGATTGTTACCCATCACAGCCAGAGCCTACGGCAGCTTCAGCAGGACTGCTCACCCTCAGCGGGGTCACTCACCATCCTGCCACTTCTACTGGCCCTCTGGGAAGCTGTGCCTATGCTCTTCAGGAAGATTCTCTTACTCTCCTTCTCAGACTCAGGCCTAGAGATATCCTGGCTGTGTTCCTGTCCTTCAACATTCACTCCAGCCTTCTGGTTATTGCATGGCAGCACACTAAGAAGTTCTGATGGGCCCCGGCCAATATTTGCCCAAATGCTACTCCCTGGATTCACCAACCAAAGCAGTGTTATCAACAAAGGAATAGGTGAGCTTCCCATGTCAAGAAAACATGGTGACCCAGGTTTGGACTCAAGCCTCCTACCTCAGACTTGATTAGATCCTAGTTGATAGCTTGGATTGATCTTCTTCACCACCAGCAACACAATTCCAGTCTGCAAGATCTCAAAGTGCTATGATGGGGGAAAATACTCAAAAAAACCTTTCTTTTCTTTTTCCTTTCTGCGGCCACACCCTACGATAACTAGATATAACATCATGGAGATGGGACTTGGATCTATGGTCATCTTGGTGTTCCAAACTGAGCTCTGGCTACAGTCTGACACCACACTGGAGCGTGGCTCACCTGCTTCATGACCCTGTTTCTTTTCCCTCCGGGGAAGAGAAGAAGGCGTCTTGGCACAGAGGTTGAATGGAGCTGTACATGCTCCATGCCCAATGCTGCTGTGCAAACAAGCCTCCTGCCTGCTTTCCACTCTCCCTCTTCCTTGCCAATGCTGCTGTGCGTCACCTGCAAGTCAGAGGGTACCAAGGAGGCAGAGAGCAGGCAGAGAACCACTGCGTCAGTAAATGCGTCGGTGGACCCCCTTTTATCCTGCTGGAGCATTGACAGATCAACAAACACCCTGTTCCCACTGAGCTCTGACACACATCCAAGGGTACACCTAACTCTGAGGTTTTTTCCTTTTTTTTTTTTATTTTTTATTATAGATGTGTAAGGTGATTACATCCGGGTTTGTGTCCATACGGCAAAACCAAAGAGTATTCACTAGAAAAATAATGATGCAAATGTGGCTTCTTATCCTTCAGTGATTGCCCATCTGGCAAAAAGGTTTAGAAAATGTAACAATAGTTTTGAAATAAATAGGAAGAAAGTAAAGACCGGCAGTGTACTTTCCACATCAATGGCAAATATACTACTGATGTGGAAAGTAAACAGCTTCAAACAAGAGGAGAAACCACTGTGGATAACTCTCCACCTGTGAGCTGCAAGCTCGAATGCCACTGCATTAAAACTGAGGTAGAAAATCCCAAGTTCATCACCTCACATTGCAAAAACAGGTATCAAACGCTGTGTCATCTGTGGTTGGGTAATATGAGGGGGCCAGCTGAAATTCAGAGGATTAAAAAACCTTGTTATGCGTTTCAAAAGCTTAAATCTCCGTAGGAATATGGAGTGCTCACACCTGTATTCTACAAGCATTCCTCAAAGCCAACCTCCTGGCGAGGCTGTTTGTGGGAAGGATGGCGGGGGGGCATACGGAAAGAGATGCAAACCTGCAGCTACGGAGGAGATGCTAAGGACGCACCTGCCCCGCTCCTGCCGCCCCCTCCCGACCCCTGCCTGCACACCTGCAGGGGAAGGGCAATCTAACCCCAGATTACAGGTCGCGCCGCTGTTTGTTTGTTTGCGGGTCTGGTTCATATCGGCACCCCGGGGAGCGCCCCGCCGGGCCGTGCTGGGGTCCACTCCGGGGACCCCGGGGCGATGCCGGTCCCGGGCGGGGCGGGAGCGGTCCCAGGGCGCTGCCGGGCGCTGCCGGTGCTGATTGGACTGCGCGGCCGCGGCCACCGCCCCCGCCCCGCCGCGCTGGGCTCGGCTGGGCTCGGCCGGGCTCCGCTCCGCCCGCCGCCGCCGGGATCCGCCGCCCCCGGGCTCCGCCGGGATCCGCCGCGGCTCCGCGCCGCCCGCCGCCTGCTGCCGGGCCCATGGCGAGCACGTCGGCGGAGATCATCGCCTTCCTGCTGACCATCTCGGGATGGGTGCTGGTCTCCTCCACGCTGCCCACCGACTACTGGAAGGTGTCCACCATCGATGGCACGGTCATCACCACCGCCACCTTTTGGGCCAACCTCTGGAAGACCTGCGTGACCGACTCCACCGGTGTCTCCAACTGCAAGGACTTCCCATCCATGCTGGCGCTGGACGGTCAGGCTCCCGCTGACCCCCACCCCGACCCCTCCGCGGTGTCCCCTGTGCCGCTTTGGGGAGCTCCCGGGGCCGCTCCGGGCCGGGCTCGGCGGGGCAGGCGGGCAGCGGGGGGTCGGGGTGCGCCGAGCGGGACCGGGGTGGCGGGCGGGACCCCGACGGAGGCGGCTCCCCCGCGGGGCCATGGGCAAGTGCCCCCGTGTCCCCAGGCAGCTGTCAGCGTGCTGCTTGTGCACACTTGTGGAAGTGGGGTTTTTTCCTCCAAAAAAACCACTGGTTGAGATTATATTTAGTGCCCAAGTGTCCGTTTTGGCCTCTCATGCTGTCACTACCTGCCTTTTTTTCCCCGTCCGAAGAGTGTGTGTGTGGATTTGACACAAGAAGAATGCAGGCAAATTTTTCTTGCTGATTTATTTTCCGACCATTGTGACATTCCTCTTTTTTATGGTTTTGTCAGCCATGCAACGGTCGGTGGAGAAGAACAAGCCTTGGCGTAGTTTTGTTTTAATTAATGTTCCTTTGCTGGTTTTGCTAAGCGGTTATTAACTCAGATGTAATTGCTTCATTGATAAATGACAGTGTAAAAGCTCGGGGCAGTCAGGGATGCAAAGGTATGCAGAAGGGATGCATAGCTTTGCTCAGCTTTAGGGCAGTGTTATTTTGAAGCAAAGCTAAGAGTTTTGCTATAGGGCTTGAAACCAAAGATTGAGTCGGTGCTGCGTTTCTTCCCTGGTTAAGGGGAAACATTTTTGCCCTTTAAGGAAGCCGTACTGGGAAACTGGTTCACTGCAGGAAATCTTTACAACTAAACTTTTAGTTGATAAATCCACGCTGATTATAGCTGGCAGAAACAGGAGAAGTGTGTATGGCACCGGTTTGTAGCTTCAGGAGTGACTGTAAAGAAAGGGAGGAAAGGTTGCTAAAATTATTGCACCTTTTCTAAGTTTTTCTACTTATGATTAATGTGTAATATGCAGTGTTCCAGTGACTTTGATACTCACAAAAGAGCATGCCTACTGTTCACAGTCTGGCAAGACATCCCCTTTGCATTGGAGTCTGAGAAGGTATTTTGGTGTAAAATCTCTGTTTGAGAGGAAAGGAAGGTCTGTTAATATAATCACTGACAGAGATTAATACTATTGTAACAGGGATTAATATGAACCTGACGTTAATACCAATATCAGAAAACCTTTGACCTCTGTATGTAGAAAGGGCTGAAAGAGGTCAAGGTACCAAAAAGAGGTAACACAGGCAACCCTTAAGCATCCCTATTGCAGGATGCTTCCCTTGGGTGGAGAAGTGCTGTTCCCCAGACCTTTTTTTGATCCAGCCCCATTGGGCAGAGGGATTTGCCTGTTCCTCTGAAGGGACAGGAGAGCTGGCTGGCCTCCATTGACATGAGTCACTCTGTGGCCAAGTGTAGCAGCTGAGAGTGTAGTTTCCAGGACTGGGCAAGGAGCTGTGGTCTCTGTGCAGGTGGACATGGAGTGATCATTGGTGCGAAACCTTTTGGATCCCTTGAATCTATTGTTTAGCTGTTCTTTTAGGTCTGGGTGAATCTGTTTTCAGAGTAAGAAAAGCATAGTTACAAAGTATGCAGAATTGGGAACATCTAAATTTTCACAAGAAGATGATACTTGACAGCAAGGTCCTTACCACCCTTTCCCCCAAAGGCTTGTGCATTGAAACTTTGTGTGTTGGGTAGCATGTTGCACTTGGCCAAAGAATGAGTTTCCAAGGTGCTTTGTGCATGCTGAAAGAGCCATCAGGTCCTTTTGGACGGAAGTAAATCTGAAATGCACATCTGGAAGGGCCCTGTCCCAATCCTTCTGGCCAGACTGTTTATCAGTAGTGGAAAGTTCTTGGCTTCAGTGTTTCTCAGTAGCATCTCTAAATGCTCTGGGGCCAGATTCTGGTACCCAGGCACAATGTGAATGAAAGGCAAGGCTGTAGGGAGAGGGATGTACCCACCCCACACAGACCAGGCAAGCGGGGTTGGATCAGAGGGGCAGCCACCACAGTCAGGGATGCTTTCAGAGGGTAGCCTAGCCCAGAGTGCCCTCCTTGTGGTTACAGGCTCTGCAAGGAACCTGTTCGCCACTGACTGTGGGTGTGTACGTCCCCTCTTCACCCCAACCCTTCCCCTGTAAGGGAGTGCACTTCAGGGCAGCAGTGTGTCACTCATGGCTTGAAGAATTTGTGTCTCAACAAGTAGACAAATCTGCCTCAGCCCTTGCCTACTCTCTCCCTTCCCTCCTCTTCCTCTTTGCCCAGAGTTGCATATCTAAGATGGATCCTATTCCCTGTGATTGGGAATGTGGGAACTTCCTGTCTCCATCCTCAGGTGGGGGACTCGACACAAAACAGGGTACATCTGGTTTCCTGTTTTCAGTGAAGGGTTTGTGAGCAGAAAAAATAACCCCAAAAAACATACATGTAGTGACAATGTGTTGCTCTCCTCAAAATGGTAGAGCATGACTGGGAAATTACTGAAAATATTTGTGTTGTCCCAGGGAAATGTGGCTCTGCTCCACTCCTTTGTCACACAGATGGAGAGGATTTGCCTCACAGAGCAGTTTCTCTTCTACAGAAATACTTTTTTTGGTCAAATTGGAAACCTCTAATTATGCTGGACTTCTTACCCAGAGAAACTGCTCAGGTCTTCCAGGGGATCAGAGACAAAACTAGAGGAAATGAAATCAGGGTGTGACCGTGCTTCGAGGAACCTGGTGCATGTGAGGTGTCCCTGCCCATGGCAGGGGGTAGGAACCAGATGACCTCTGAGGTGCCTTCCAACCCAAACCACTCGATGACTCTATGATTCTACACCAGTTGCTGGAGTTCTCCTGTGGAGTGAAGAAGTTCTTTCTTCTTCAGAAGCAGTGTCATAGTTCAGGTCAGGGGTACTCAGAAGATGGTTTCTCTTTTACCCTTGTTTTGGTTTTTGTCATGGAGTGGGCTTGGACTGTCCTCCCTGGATTGCTGTGGGATGTCACAGCAAGCAGGGCCATCCTGAGGCCGTCACTCCACACGAAAGGCTTCCAGAGAAAATTGCTTGTGGTCGCCTTCCACCTTTATGCATTCCTGTAGAAAATATCAATTTGGCCAGCCCTCATTTAGTGCTAAGCCCCACACTCTGTATGCAAGCAAAAATGCTCTTCTGTCTGTGGGACTTAGTCATTTCGAGTTTACTTTCTGTGCCATTGGTTGTAGGTGGAAATTTACTGATGAAACCACCTCCCCAAAAGAGGACATATCAGTTTTCATGTTTCCAACAGTGAATCTGATGACCTTTTGCAAGAACAGAGCTGAACAAAAATTCAATTATGAGCTAAAAGAGGGTATTAGAGCTTAGAAAGACATACAAAAGCAATGGGTGTGTACTTTTGGAAGGAATCTGTGCCGTATCTGTAAGGCAACCTCTTACACTTCACATGATGCAGACTGCAAAATGCCACCAGAGGCATTTATTGTGAAAGTGGCAGTCCCCAGAACTTTGCATATTTTTTTTTCCATAGTGTCATATGATATGAATATATGAATGCCTCCTAACTCTTTGTAAGCATGAGACAAGTGTGAGAGCAGTGAGGCAAGAAAGATGAAGCTGTAACAAGATTAATTTGAATGCAAGACAAAACGCATTTGTTTAAAACAAAGAAAAAAAAAACCACCTTGAAATAGGTTTCTCTTGGAATGCTGCTAAACATGACTTTATGAGTAATACATGTTTGTCTGCTTGTCTGTTTAAAACACATGGCTTTTTGCTGCTTGGAGCTTCATTTGGGTGGTTGGTATGTACATGACAAGTTTCCTGCAGGAGCTGGTGCAAATACAAATAATAAACATTTGGAAAAGAACAAGTTTTAGTCTTGAGTGGAGGACTGTGAAGAAATTGGCAGCTCCCTTTTAGGCTCCTCATTATCATTGGATCACAGAATGTTTTGAGTTGGAAGGGTCCTTAAAGACCACCTAGTTCCAACTCCCCTGAATGGGCAGGGACACCTCCTACTATAAATGTTGCTCAAAGCTGCATGCAGCCTTCAACACTGCCAGGGATGGGGCATCCACAGCATCTCTGGGAAATCTGTTCCAGTGTCTCATCACCCTCACAGTAAAGAATTTCTTCCTAATATCTGATCTAAATATGCCCTTTTTCAGTTTAAAGGCATTTCCCCGTGTCCTGTCAGTACACACTCTTGTAAAAAGTCCTTCTCCGGCTTTCCTGTAGTCCCACTTTAGGTCCTGGAAGTCTGCTGTAAGGTCTCCCCAGATCCTTTTCTTCTTCAAGATGAACAAGCCCTCTAGGTCTTGGTGTCCAATATAATCTTGCTTTCCTGAAAGCAAAAAAGAGGTTTAGTTCCTCTTACAGCCAAATGTTATACAGAGTTTGAATCTAGGATCTAAGCAATAGGAGGTTAGATTTGATGAAAAGGTTGATTTCAACCTTTCATGCTTCCTAATGCTCCAGTCAACCTAGTGGGACTAATAAGAGCCTTTTGCTTTTCCACAGTACTGGTGTAAACTGTGATTTTTTTTCCCTGTATTTTGTTTTAAAAATACATGCCAGTTGGCTGATTGCTGTGGTGAACTGAAAACAAGCCCTGCTGTAACTGGCCTGCCCAATTCAGTGAATTATTTAGTGAGAAAGGTTATTCATTCAGCAGAACTGAGCAGTCCTCCAGTTCATGCTGTTTATAATTGAAAATGATTTCTGAGTGAGTGAGTTAATTATTTCTTGCTGTCTCACCACCCTCTACCTATTCTAAAACTGGGTATTGACCTTCAGGAAAAACTGAATTTCAGCCCTGTGGTTACTAGCAAATGCTGGATATTTTGGTTGGGGTGAATATTTACTGGTTTTCCTAGGAGGTTCAGACATAAATAAAAGTTTAGAGGACCTCCGGGTAAACGTGTTCATGGTTCAGCACTTTAATGTGTCAATTAGCTAACTAACACTGTCAATAAATTGGACCTGTCAAAAATAATAGCTTCCTATTCAGTCTTCATCTTGTGCTCTACCTGTCTGCTGCAAGAAATACATTACACACCACCTAAAGCAGCACAAGCCAACTTTTCCGTGCCTATAGCAAAAACTAACAAAGCAAGGCTGCTGTCTTCAAACCTGGCTCTTGCACAAATTACTCTCTCTCTTACATTCCAACATGTGAGCCATATGGCAGTCACACTTATTTCACTGACTGTGTATTTCCTTAGCAGGTGGGCTGCAGAAGCATGTTGCAAATGAAAGAAGTCCGTCCGTGTGCCAGCAAATGTAGATAAATGCCAGCAGGTTGTGTTCACAGACGGGCAGCACAGATCCCAAGTTCAGTAATCCTGCTAAAATGGGGTGTTATGTGCTACAAACTGCTTTGTTGCGCAAAGCTGTGAATCAGTGAGGGATTTAAAACATTGTTTAAGCATGGGGTGGTCATCCTGGAGCTGATATACCTTCAGCAGGGGCTAAAGGAGGTGGTAGTAGGGATAGCAGAAGGTGGCCAAGTGTCTGTGGTAGCCATCTGCATCTCAAAGATCTGCCAGCCGGGCACAGATTTCTCTGTCAGGAATGTATCCAGTCTCTTTTTGAGTCTCTGTAAACCCTTAGTGTCCACACATCCTGTAGAAAGGAGTTCCACAGCTTCATTTTACAAACAAGCACACCTTTTGTTTTGAATCTGCTGCCTTCTGTTTTCGTTAGATGTCCTCTAGTTCCTGCTTTAATATATTGTTTTCTTTCATATTAAAGCTTTTATGCAGGGGTTGGTGGGGTTTTTGTTTATTTATTATTACATAAAATTTGGTGTAATAGGTAATGACTATGTGGTTTAGCTGTCAACATTTCCACCCACTGGAGATCAAAGCAGAAAGAATGAATACCCTAATAGTGGGAGTTCATTTTGATTTTAAATGAGATGTAACAACAGGTTATGAAGAAAAACATCTTGTGATGGTTATTCAGCTGTGTAAGATTGCAGCGTTCCACCCCGTAAGCAGTGATATGAGATTATCACAGTCTTTCAATTACAAGATATTCTCGGAAGGGAGAAGAGGCCAAGCAGCCCATTGTCCTATTGAAGGGTCCTGCCCTGGGAGGTCCCTCTGGGAGCAGTCTCAGGCAGCACAGCCAAATTGTTTGTGGCTGAAGCCAGGTGCAAGCTTTTGTCTGGGTTTAAATGTGGCAGTGATTTGCTTTGTCCCAAGGGACTACTGCTGTCCATAGAGCTGAGTGTGTGGCTGACTTCCTTGCAGAATGAGGGCCTTCTTGGCAGGTCCAAATCAAATCGGTGGCATGTCCAGGCAGGCTCAGGAAGGCCCAGGACCCCAGCCAGGGTCACTGCTGCCAGCCCCGCCACCATTCATGTTGTGTCTGCGACACACACGCACAACAGGACTATGTAAGACTTGCTTTGTGTGTACGGGGTGGCTCTGCAACCTGTGACAGCCCCTGATCAGGCCTCGTGGAGTTGCTCTTCTAAACCTCATAGGTACAACCTCTTGCAGATGCTATACCCAGTGCCGTGGGATTACATTTTGAAGCCTGAGTGCCATAGTATGTTTCTTAGGAGCTGGGCTCAGGTGATGATGCCCTGTGAAGGGCATACATCACCTAGAAGAATACTCTCAGTGGTAGGGTGATGCTGTACCAGCCAAAGTCTGATTCCATTTGCAATAGTGAGTGCCTGATGCTGCACTGAGGGAGAGGAACTATAGCAAAACCCATCATGGTCCCAGTTCTCATATTAGCCTTGCTCTTTCTCTCACAGGTTACATCCAAGCCTGCAGAGGATTGATGATATCTGCTGTCTGCCTGGGCTTCTTCGGTGCTGTTTTTGGACTGGTTGGGATGAAATGTACAAAAGTCGGAGGCTCCGATCAGACTAAAGCAAAAATAGCTTGTTTAGCTGGACTGATTTTCATACTCTCTGGTAAATATACTTTATTTCTGTGAATTTGCATATTTGAAGTCATACCGGAGCCACTTCTTTTCCACAGAAACCCATGCACAATCCTCCATGACTTTGTTGACTTCAGGGTCAGGCCCAAAGCTCTCCTGCCAGCTCCACTGAATGGTTTGTCTTATGCTTTTCAGGGTTGTGCTCTATGACTAGTTGTTCCCTGTATGCAAACAGGATTACGTCTGAGTTCTTTGACCCTTCTTTTGTTGCACAAAAGTAAGTACTTTCCTATACCCATAAATCTTTCGAACAAGTAGACCTTACATTTCCTACTGCGCACCAGGGCCTGTTTAGACAGAGAGCAGCTGCTTCTCCCCTTGGGCAGAGGAGGAGAGTGGGCTGCAGTTTTACTTAATCACAATTTCTAAGTGGAGTAACCAGGTGCTGAAATTCAATGAACAAACCCTTTGCTGTACAGTGATGTCTCTGCAATCTGTGTGCCCAGCTCTACTGTGGGCTGGCAGGGCAGCTGGGGTTAATTGGGAGTGAAGCCTGCCTGGATGCCAGAGGTGCAGTAAAAGGATTGCACAAGACAGAGGGGCACATTAGGTGCCTCACTCAGTGGGGAAGGGAGAAAAGTATTTCCTTGAGCCTTTGATAGAAGGTGGTTTCCATAAAGGTGTCAAGCACTGCGCAATCTTGATTCCTCCTGCGGAGAGCTTTCTGCAGGCTCTGTGGACATTTTGCTGACAGATTTTCAAATCCAGGTGAATGAAATTTGGATCATAAACCTTATCAGAACCCACAATCTTATAAGCACCAACATAAATGCTTTGCCTATACATACAATTAAATTTAAGGGAGTGAATATTTATAGAATATTAGGATCCATATCAGAAATAATGAGCATCACTAAAGACTCCCTTTAAATCTGTGCAAGTTCTCCGGGCCTGCAAAAGCAGCAATCCACAAACCAGCACTTGAATTTTGGATTGACATCTTAACTACCCAGTCTGAAAATCTGGCTGTAAATTATAGCATCACAGACTTTCCTGTTTTGCCTTCATACATGATGTAAACTCTTCTTTAATGGCAAAGATTTTAAGGTTTCCATGGCAGTGATTCCAGGATATGTCACACATTGGGTGTACATTTCTCTTAGACCCAAGCAAGGGATCAGTAAGGAACCCTGAGCCTTTATGTTTATCTTTGATAGAAAGAAAATAGTCTGAATAAATAACACTACAGGGATCTACATTTGCAGCAGGGTTCACACTGCTTTTCCTGCCTTGAAAACAAGGTTGTGTTAGTTTTCCCCATAATTCCCCTATAGTTTCTGCTTATTTGATACAGTGGAGACAGGATCAAAAGGCCTCCAAAAGAAAGAAGGATGTAAGGTTCTGTGAAGAAAATGGAGCCTGGCTATAAAGACAGAAGTTAATTTTTCATCAGTCTTACTCTTTTTAGTGAAAAATGCCGTGGTTGTTGCCAGAAGTCCTTTTCCTGCACTGTATTCCTACACTTCTCTGCTGCAAAAGAGCAGGCAGATCTCACGGTGGAATTTTACTGTGAAGGAAGGAGAAATCCAGTTGAAATATTGAAATAAAGGTAGTAAAACATCTTCTCTAGAAATTACCTTTTTTTTTCTGGACAATCAGCATAACTTAACTGTAGGCAGACATAATCATGAGTGTAAAGATAAAGGCAGAGAGGAAATCCAGAAGTTTTAATTTGAGTTGTGCAAAATGCACGTAGCTCATGCAGTGACCTTGCATCAGACTGAGCTAATGGTGGCATTCAGTTCCTTCCTCTCTCAACCACTGTAAAATTTCTATTTTGTTGCCATCTGTGAACCCTTATGTAGCTATTCATTGCAGGAGCATTTAAGTTTCCCACTTTCCAGGCAAATGACCTTGGCAAATAAATTGTTACTGCAGCAGCCTTCCTGAATCTTGGTCCAGCTCTGTTCTCCAGCACCATGGTGATCTGCATTGACTTCATTGGGGAGCCTAGTCCTGGTCCATGTACCTTAGGTGTGCTCTGGCAGTCCTGTAGGGATGGAGGGATCCCCAGGATGGGGCTTACTTCACATCTGAGCTAGTCCCTTTGATCTGCCTTTACATGTCAATAAAAGAGGTGCCTTGAAGGTGTTTAAGAAGTGCACTCTTTGTGTATTTCTTGCATGTTGACTATAATGGGATCTTAGGTGATGAGCTCTGATGATAGATCTCTGCTTCTAATCAGAGAATCCCCTGTCCTTGGACAGACAGAAATCTTCTTGAGTCATGTGAAAAATGTAGCAACGTGGTTGGAAATGTGAGCATAGGTAGAATTAAACCTTCACAGGTTTGGCAGATTTTGAAATGAAATGGGACTGGGTGCAGAGTTTGCCAGGGTGAAAGGAGCTATGGTTCCCGGCAGTTTAAGTTGGGGGTCGGGTCTGTAAGCCCCATGCTGGTGTTGAGGAAGGGTTCTGAGGCAGAGTCAGTTTGCTTCAGTTTGAGTTTGGTGTCTCCAGAGAGGGAGCCCATAAAAAGAAATCCCTGGACCTTTATCCCCTCACAGTCTGTGCACCTGATCCTCACATGCTCTTCATGAAACTTGCATGTCCCTCTTGGTCCAGTGATCATTTATGGTCTGGGGCCTTCTAACACCTCACTGGATTATTTCTCCATGTGGGCAGACCATTAATTGTTCTTATCTTCCAGCTTGGGCCAGTCTTGGGGCCCTCCAGAGTCTTAGCCTGGTTATCTTCAGAGGAGAGTTTTCTCTGTTTATTCCCCTGCTTGGCCTTTCCTGCTAACAGACACAGTTCATTAGAAGTTCACCTAAACTAAGTTTTGAGCAGGGCACATTTCATGCTGAGCTGTAAGCAAATTACAATTAAACTTAAGCCTACACAATTAATTTCTAATATTCTATAGGTAAATTTAATCCCCAATATCTGGGCATGGAGAATACTTGGGGGAATTTAATCCTTTTTTTTTTTTTTAGCAAAAGATGATAAATAAAAACTCTACTTTGATGATGTGAACAGAAAATGAAAAAGGAGCCTAGAAGCTGGAGCACTAGTGAGGCCATGAAGAGTCAGGTGCAAGTCCCATGGAGTGTTCTACCTCTGAGCTCCAGTGTTTCTATTGCTTTTTGGCACTAAGCCCTTGGGTCAGAAATTGCTCAAGTCTGGGTGTCCATAGCATCTAGCAAAGATATCACAAGTGTAGTTTTTTGTCTTTGCATGACTATTTATTTTTTTTTCTAAAGTCTGTGCTTTACCTCTGGCTAGGCTCTCAAGAAAACATGGAAAAGTGAATTTTTAGTTCCTTAGCCAATGCTCACCATCTTGTGACCTCTTATAGAAATCGCTATGTCATTTTTTGGGTGTCTGGGCAATTTTTGAGTGTTTCTGCAGTGCCATTTTGTAAAGACACAAGTTTTTCAGAACAGCTGACAGGTATTTTCAGTTAGATATTATGGTAATGTGGAACCAGGGCCTGTGCACACGGAAATGTTCAGAACTAGCTGAGAAGTGCAACTATGCACTGTTGCAGTTGCACAGGCAGGCTGTTAAGCAGAGGCTTTTATTTGGCTGCCTCACCACAGCTTACAACAAATCAATTTAGTAGCATCTGCTCGAACAGCACAGACACCTGGTTGATAACTGTGGCTGGATGGGGGACAGGGACCTGTGTTTTCCATGCAGGATCCCAGAAGTCTGGAGGAGATAAAGGTCTCCTTAAGGGGAAACTGCAGCAGAGAAGGAGCAAGAGACACACAGTGTGTTCTAAATGTGAGGAATAGAAGACTCTGGAGACTGTTGGGCTGCAGGTTATCCTAAAAGTGCTTCATGAGTGGTACTCGGGCAAATAGCTGGGAATGAAGCAGACAAGGGGCAGCCATGGCTTGCTGCTTGTCTTGAAGCTCCAGCACTGAGGGGGAAGAAATGAATCTCTTCCTGATGCCCTTCTTTTCCTTCATTTACTACTCTTGCTTTAGAAATGTGGACTTACCTTTGTGGGATAATGCTTCCAAAGCACCACCTTCTCCTCTCAGAGACAAATGGAGCAGTTCCTGGCAGCAGAGGGGACCTTTGCTGGTGACTGGGAGCTCTGCCCACGGACGTGCAGGGGAGCAGTTTCTTCCAGAAAGAATCCAGCCACAGGGGCTAGAGAAGGAGAGATGCTGGAACACGCATTTGTGTGTTCATATGCTTATACCAGACACACCTGTGTATGTATATGCATACACTGCACGTGTGTGTTTGTATATTGCATATGCACATTATGCATATGTACAAACCCTCGTGTTTTAAGCAGGCTGGTGTGTGTGGATAGCGAAGGGAGGGAGTCACACAGATCCTGAGAGCTAGAGGGGAAACTTAAGGAGAGTTGTGGGCAGAATTTGTAATCTCTGGCTCAGCAAAAGCACCAGTTCAGTTTGGTTTGGGAGCCAACTGGAACAAAACTGAAACGGAGGAGCTGGTGCTGTAAACAGGCCAAAGTATGATAAAACCCCACAGCAAAGCAATCCAGGAGGAGATGCACAAAGGCCAGGCCTTTCCCTAACCCCTAATCCTAACCCTGGCTGTGCAGGGAGAAAAGCATTGCCCAACTGTACTGCAAGGACAGAGTTTGCCTCCTGAGTCAGAGGGAAATAATGAAAAGGATGTGGGTGAATGGCAGAGCTGTCGATTTTGTGGTTATTAATGTATGTGTCAATGGAAAGTTATTCAAGAAAAATAAAATATTTGGTTGTTTTTTTCTGGAAATAACCCTGTTAAATGCATGCTCTCTTTTGTTAAATACGTTTATTGACTTTCTGTAGGTATGAATTAGGAGCAGCTTTGTTCATTGGATGGGCTGGAGCTTCACTCTGCATAATTGGTGGCATTATATTCTGCTTCTCAATAGCTGAAAACAGTAATTCTGCAAGGTAAAACACAAGTTGTATTTACAGAAAGAAATCAATACCTATGCATTTGTACCTGCTATACGTATACAGTTTGATTACTGTTCCAAAACACTTTCTAATGAGATTCAGAAAAACATCATGTAGATAAAAGAAAATAAGGGGATTTAACAATAATGCTCTGTCCATCATTAATTTAAGAAAAGGTATTGACTCGGAACAAACACTTGTGATATATATACTTATATTTATATTTCATAAATTTACTACATTTATTTTCATAAATTACTGCTATGCTGGAAAACAGTGCATTCACTGATGTAGGAAAAGTGATCAGGTCACTTTACAGGTGTGAATAGACAAGTTTCTTTGATCTCAAATCATCAGGTCAAAAGTGAGCTGTGGTGGCAGTGGGACCTCCAACAGCTGAAGAGGGGTGATAAGGAAGAGGAACAGCTGTAGGGAGTAACTATACACCTAGTATCTGCCACAACTTAAATTATTTCATTTTTGGGCCCTAATTTACTTAGCTGTGAACAAGGGATATGTGTTACAGAGAAGTGCATTGCAAAGACAAATGGCTGGAATGGCAATGTCAAACTAGAATGGGAGCACACAAAGTAGGAATGTGCCCTCTCCCCTGAAATTTGTACATTCCCACACATTTCTTCTAGCTTTATTACTATAATGCCTGGATGCAGAGATAACACTTGTCTGTGGGATGAGCTGTAAATGGTTGTTTTTTTCTCTTCAGGAGGGGGTATGCCTATAATGGAGCCACATCTGTGATGTCTTCTCGTACAAAGGTCCACAACAGTGTCCCTGACAAAACGCCACCCAAGCACTTTGACAAGAATGCTTACGTTTAGTTGCACTCTTGGAAGACTCAAAGTGTTTCAAACATGATTTTGTACTTTTCATTCCAACTGATTCCCCTCACCCCAACCCCTTATGTACTTACCGCTAAGACAATGACTTTTAAAAATATTAACTTGCAGCTTTTTACATATTGATGTAAATTTTATTATATAATATTTTAAGATTGATGTTGGTATTGTAAAGTTTATACCTGGAAATCATGAGCTGATGTTGCGTTCTTGAGAAAAAATAAATGAGGTATTTACTAATTTGTCATGTCAGCTGCTTATGGGAATGGCATCACACACAACGTATTGGCATATTGCAGGAATTTCTGACATGGGTTCAGTGCTGGACAGAACAGTCAATTAGAATAAGAAGAGGAATAAGAAAGGACTGGGTGAAAATAAGTATGGGATTTGGGGAGGCAGGAGCAGGTACTGATCGTAGTCAGAGCCAATGTTAAGAAAACAAAACCCATCAGGAGGGAGGGTCTTGCATGGCCTCAGCAGAGCGTGTGCTCAAAAAGACAATGACATGCCCTGCTGGTGACAAGGCACCTCCAGGGGGTTGTTTTCCTTCCCTCCCACTGGGCGGGGTGCTGGGACACCTCCGGCTCCTAAACGTCTCAAAGTCACTGACTTGCAAAACAGAAGGAAAAAACCCAGGCAATTGCAGCTGGTCGGCTCGGCCAATGGCATTCCTGAAGGGCTGACCAAATAAAAGCAGGCAATACTGAACAGCACAGTTTTAGATAACCCAGACTGAATTACAACAATTCAAAAATTCAGCTAGTATTTTTCTCTTTGTCTGTCCACAGAAATGTATGACTTTTGAGGGAATATTTGTACAAGTCAATAAATGAGAACAGAGTACAAATAACCACAAAATACCTTCTAGACTGCGTCCCTAAAATCAGACACAAACTCAGGTTTGTTGTGGAGCTTGAACTGATGGACTTTTGGAGTTTCAATAAAAATTGGTTATTTGGGGAGAACAGGGTAAATATAAAAATGAATATTCCTATTTAATAATAGGCAGTATAGAAAAAAAATTGTATCTGATATTATCTAAATTACATCAAAACTACAAAGTCCCTCAAGGTTCTTTTTGTTTTACATTATTTTTGTACTTCATTTAAGTTGAAACACTGTTGTGTTTTTTTAAGAAGACAGCCAGTATGGACAAACAAGAAATATCAAGTACTTCTGCAATGTCAGGTCAGTGCTTTCCTAACTGTGGCTTGACATTTGAAATTTTTTTTCCAATTGTTGTCCTTTTATACTAACAGACTCAACTCCAATACAAAAAAAACCCCATCAAACCAACTTCCCCATATAGGAGGCATTTAATGATGATTGGTTTTCAGAGCTGAGGCTTTTTTCGTTTCATTTGGTGTTTATTGCAAACCATGGTAGAAACTTAACAGTTTAATACATGGACATATTTTCTTTAAAATGTTGACAATTTTATATAAAGTTCATGATAAAATACAAGAAAATATGCATTAAAATTGTATAAAGTAATATTCCGCAGTATATTCTGTTCATTGGTAACAGGCCTTCTTGCAAGACCAGTTTCAATCTTTAGTGTAAACATTAGAGGCAAAATCTTCACCTCAGTGAAATGAAAGAGACTTTCACCACTGAACTGATGAGTGTGCTGGTTTTGGCTGGGGTAGAGTTAATTTTCTTCACCATGGCTGGTATAGCGCTGTGTCTTGGATTTGTGCTGGACACAGAGTGGATAATATAGAGATGTTTTTGTTATTGCTGAGCAGGGCTTGCACAGAGCCTTTTCTCTTTTTCATACCACCACATTGGCGAGGAAACTGGGGGTGCATGGGAGGTTTGGAGGGGACACAGGTGGGACAGGTGACCCAAACAGACCAAAGGGGTATTCCAGACCATAGGATATCATGCTCAGTATATACAGTGGGGGAAGGAAGAAGGAAGAAGGAGACATTTGGAGTGATGGTGTTTGTCTTCCCAAGTCACCATTACATGTGATGGGGCCCTGCTCTCCTGGAGGTGGCTGAACACCTGTCTGCCCATGGGGAGCAGTGAATTAATTCCTTGTTTTGCTTTGCTTGTGTGCATGGCTTCTGCTTTCCCCATTGAACTGCCTTGATCTCAACCCATGACTTTTCTCACTTTTACTCTTTCAAGTCTCTCCCCATTTCCACTGGTGAGGGAATGAATGAGTGGCTTTGTGGGGTTTGGCAGGCATTAAACCATGACAAAGAGAAAGAAGAATTACTTTGTTTTCAAATAGACATGGCCAGTAATGCATATTTCAATATTCTTTTTCAGAGTCAGACTGAAAGACACAAAAGCTCTGTAAACAGTATTCCTTGTTATTACAGGACCAATGAGAGAAATTACTGGGAGACACTTGATGTTTTCACCTGCATTTTGAACCCCAGCAGAACCCAAAAGCAGGACCTTCCATCAGGAAGGGAACAATTATATATCTGAAGAATCACTCCAGTCTGTTACAGTGACTAAGCTGCTTTTTAACGTACTTGTATTATCAGCTTCATGAAGGCCTGTTAAAACAAAGAGACAAAAAAGTTAATAGTTATTAATACTCCTTTGGGGATATTTTTACTTTGTATTTGTCTATGAGATAAAATGACATGCTAAGTGAGCAAACAGCTGTGGACTTCAGGAAGTCCCAAATTTCAACCAGTGAGGAAATGACACATGTTGATAATATGTAGATTGTTTCTCTCACAAAATATAAAGCACAGTACAAGCAATGTCAACCTTACTTTCCCTTCAAAAATAACCAGAAGTATCTTTATGTAACTGACACAGCTTTAACCTTTACATACATCAATATGTTAGGGTTAGAAACTACTGTATAAATTATATGTAAGATTGAGGCTTTTACTTTAGCACTAGTTCAAATATTTATTTCAGCCTGCTAAGTCAGTTAGATATTTTGAACAAACCTGAAATGTTATTTTTCTCAAGACAAAGCAAGTCCCTTTCTCCCTTAAATTTGGAAAAGAAAAATGCTGGATGATTAATTTTTAAGATGAGTTTGAAGTCTGATAATATTATGTTTAAAAATCTCAAATTTAAATTGGCATCTCTGTATATTTATGTATGTGTGTGGTTTACATATCACTAAGTATCATGAAAATATGATCTTATATGTCCAAAACCAAACACAGAGTTTTTCTTACTTGTTCTTTTCTTACAAAACATCATTTATTGCATTACAATGTGTAATACACTGTACTTAATCCTCCTCTAGGTGGGGCAGTCACTTATGAATATGTTACCTTCCTCCTTTGGCGCACTTTTCTTGGGAAGACTCCATGCATGTACCACAGACGCAGCATTGGGCTCATTTTTCTGAACTGTCAATGCCTTCTGAACTCTATTATCTTTCATCAATAAAATGTCTTCCTCTACTGATGATATATCCCAATCATCTTCATCAGCTTCTGCGAGCTAACAGGGACAAGAAAAAACAGGCATTTTACCTCTGTCTGTTCAAGTCGTGCTGAGATCTTTCCCAAACTCAACAATGTGAAACCGCTAAAGAAAAATGCACTGGCACATGGCCTTTATGACATCTATCACCACAGTTTTAAAACCTACATTAATTCAATTACATAAATGATATGAATTCACTGTTATAGTTCTGAAACTAAGAGAGGTTTGGTTTTTTTTTTTCCTAAAGTCAGGAACTGCAAACATTCAATTTCTGCCAGTTCAGTATCTGACATAAAGCCCTGTTTTCAGGTACTACATACCAACCTTAAAAAAGGATTATCTTTTCTGGGGCATTCCAGTGAGATGAAAGTCCTTTGATCATTAGAATGTGTATTACTTACATGAAAATAAAGATATGATATGCAAGGTGGCAGTTTACAAGCATTCTGTAGTCAAACTGGGAAAAAATATTGCAGTAAAAGCCTTTTCAATTTAAAACTAATTTATTTAAAGAGAAAATGAAATAATAAAAATTTAAAAAACCACACGGTGCTCAAACTTTATATATACATTCCCCTCAAGACTCAGTGTCAGCATGTACAAACATACTTTAATTAAGTGGTGGATTTGTATATTAAGTTCACAAAATGAGAGTCAATTCAAACAAATGAACCTGAAGGCAATGAGTGCATGGCCCTTCTTACCTCATCTGCCTGAGAACTCAGTATCTTCATTCAGCTTTAGAAAGAAGAGCTACAGCATTTCCCTGTTTGTCAATCAAATGTGGTTCGATAGATCTGAGCTATTTTTACAGAGCTTAACTGTGGAAAGCAAACGATAGTTTCTCACAAAGCTAAAACCTTATTTCACTGGAGTCTCCAGTATTACAGTAAGGATCTAAATGGTGCTTCCATTGCACAGAAGGAAAGTTCAGATGCTATTAGAAAACAATGTAAGGTATGCACACGCTAGAGAAAAATCAACAAATATGAACGTGTCATATGTCTCGAAAGAAGGGAAGAGACTGCAGTAATGCTTTATCTTGCAACATAATTCCATTTTAACATTGCAAACTGTTTTTCAAAAACTGACAGATCAGATCTGCTCAGTGTGCTGTATTATTAACATACCAGGATTCATTACTGTGCTGTTTTGAAAGTCAGAGCCACAAATGTTGAGAAATGCTGGAGGAAGAGTTTCCTCGAACATCCACAAAGTCCCAAATGATTGTTAAAGTAAAAAATAAAGATAAACATGTCAACTTCAAAGAGAATTCGGTTTTGATGGAGTGTAAATACACAGCACCAATCAAAACTGCTAAACAGTTTTATTAACTCAAAGACTTACATAAAGATGTCTACATTTAAACATATAAATATGGGCATAAATATGTTCATATAACTACCAAAGCATACAAGATGGTGTGTTCTTCTGTAAAGATTCCAGAAACGAAGTATCAATGCCTGCCCTGGTATCATAAACTTATTCTGAACTCATCAGGTCCATACAGGGACAAAATGTATTCTAAATAATTTATAGCAACAATATTTTTCATAAAACAATGGAAAGGTTTGAGTTGGAAGGGACCTCAAAGATCATCCAGTTGAACTTCCCCACCATGGTCAGGGACACATTCCACTAGACCAGGTTGCTCTAAGCCCCCTCCAACCTGGCCTTGAACACTGCCAGGGATGGGGCATCCACAGTTTCCTTGGGTAACCTGTTCCAGTGCCTCACCACTCCCACAGTAGAGAATTTCTTCCTAATATGTAATCTAAACCTACTGCCTTTTCTTTATAGTCTAATTTTCTGTCCTAGAGGATCTGTTCCATGATCTTTCCAGGCACAGAAGTGAGACTAACAGGTCAGTAGTTCCCAGGATCCTCTTTTTTACTTTTGTTAAAAAATGGGTTTATTTTCCTTTTTTCAGTCAGAGACTTCACCCAACTGCAATGACTTTTCAATTACCATGGAAAAGTGACTTAGTGACTCTATCAACCGATTTCCTTAGGACCCTGGGCAGCATCTCACTGGGTCCCATTGACTTATGGAAGTTCAGGCTTCCCTGGAGGTCTCAATCCCGACCTTCTACACAATAGGAGGGATTTCATTCCCCCAATACTTACCTTAAGGTTCAGGGGCTTGAAAGATGTATTAAGGGAGATTATCAGTGAAAACAATGGCATTTTTTAAACATAAATTTTAGGGCTTATTTTGCTACAGGTCTTTGCTCTTGAAGTCCAAATTCCTAAGCACAGTGGCCCAATCTCTAAAGATCTTTACAAAATCCAGCCAATTTAACTGTGAACATTTTACAGTCTTGTAAAATCTGACATTACAAAGAATTTGGAAGTAACACTGGATAGAAAATTGCACTGTAATAGTCATGTCTGAGTTGATAATTTTGAGTCTAGTGCAATTTGCAGCTCCCACACAGTCAATGGACAACTTAGGTGTCATCAATGGCAAAAGGACACAGGCTAAATGTGATGCTACCCTCACTGCCAAAGTTGATGAAGATAATCACCCCTTTCTGGAAACTGAAATAGAAGTGTCACTGTTTCTGGGGGGGAGTGATGAATTTCAGATTTAACTCACAGTCAGGAAGCCCTAAGGTATCAGTTTTAACATGAATAAATAATAATTGTCAGTAATAATTATTTGCTAATTTAGTGAAAAAATATTGTATTGAACACTAGTACTAGTACCTGTCTACTTCAATCTAGTAACAACTACTCAAACTGAAACAAAATCACTATCTGCTGTTGACTTCTCATTTGGAATAACATTTGTTCCTTTTAAAAATTGTTCAGGCAAAGATCCCAGTTTGCAGTAAAACGGTTTACCAATTATGGAATTCTAAACTGAGGAGAAGACTGGGACCTTAGGAGCCTGAGGGGTAACGAATACATTGTGTTAGTATTCTGCTGCTGAACATAGGCTATACTCAATGGACAGCAACAGATTTTATGTAGTCTGAAAGCAGTATGTGATTGTGGATCGATGAAGAACAAAGATCAGTGGAATCTGTCCTCTCATTAAAATGTATTTAAGAGATCCATATTAGATAAAGCTCTAGAAAAAATGTTTTTAAATATTAGATAAGCAAATTCCTTTTCTCCTCCATCAAAACAAGACACTAGGAAAGCAAGTAAAGAAGGGCTCTTTATGCTGCTAGATTAGAAGATAAGAATGATACCGATTGTGCCTAAACTTTGGGCTGTAGAGACCCAAACTGATCAAGGTATAAGCTAAATAAGCAGTGTGGATGAAGTCAGTTGCCACTGGTCCCTTGCTAGCACTTTTCTACACATCAGTGCAGGTGTACCTAAAAAGACTACTTAGCTGTAATTCCAAAACTGTCTTGGAGAATTCAGTTCTTTGTTGCATCAAGATGGAAAAAACTGAAGTAATATACATGTGGTTGAATTAGTTAAATGTAATAATGCTGCATATTAAAAGTGATACCTTCAGTTCTTTCACCTCTTCTTTCTTAATAAATGCCTGTGCAACATTAATTCCTCCAGCTGGTTTGTTCTTACTTCCATGGTTAGAAAGACTCTCTCCAACTTGTTTGGTCAGTTTTTGAATAACTGTTCCTAAAATTCAGAAAAAAATTGACAGTTTCCATTCACAAGGAGGGATTTTACTGTAAACCCTTTAGAAATCTTCCCCAAAGTAAAAATAAGTAAAAGAAGTCTCTCTGATACAATGATTGTCTCTTCTCCTGAATTTATATAGAAGAGCACAATACACCTCTCTAAGTAATATATTAACAGAAACACGTTAGCAAGAAAATAAAGTGCACACCTATATATATATACATTGAAGACTAGGTAGTCTGCCTTCATTATGTTTTCTAACACAGAAATATTACCATGAAATGCAAAATCATGCACAGCTGTTACAACATCCATACACAAATGCAGTGAAAAACCTTTAAAAGTTTTGGCAGGTGTTCCAGATTCTTCAGTTTCATTTTCCTCCATCTCATCCACATTAGTTTTGCCAGGTTTCTGAAAAGCATGGACTATGCTGCTTGATGGTTTTGACTGCTTTTGCAATATCTCTGGTGTTTTGTAAGGCTGTTTAACATCATCTTCATCAGCTTCTTCCTCTGAACTGAATGGTGGTGTTCTAAGCAAAACCACATACAACATGAGCACTTACTGGGTTTAAGGGAGTGCATCACTGCATACATGTTTAAGCTTTCTTGTATTTTCCTTTGTAATAATGTGCATTTTTCTTAGTGAAAAAAACCAGAATCTCTCCTAAATTCTAACTATCAAAAAATATTTAAAAGAAATCATGCTGCTAATTAAACTCAGAAAATTATCCCAAAATGATCTCTTATATGCACGACTCTTTCCATTTACACAACCATCTTTACAAAGCAAGAGACCAATATAAAACAAGTCTTGCCAGGCAAACACAGATAGGCTTTCATGGATCAGCAGGTAAAGCAAATTTCAGGGTCAAGGAATCTGTGCCACAGAAAGTCTGTTTTGACATCAGTTAGATGAAAATAAAGCAGGAATTTTTCAGTGCAGGAAGTGGCAAAGTAATGTACCTGATGTGAATGGACCACGGAATATTGTATTTCATTTTAGCTGCAGTATGAAAATATCAATAAACTGAAAAAATTAGGTCACCGAAGTCTTTAAATGCTTTTAACTCAATCAGAAAAAGCATCCAAGAAAGAAAATAAAAGAAGTTGTTGAATATCTCTCTCTCTTGATCACAGCAAAGAATATATATGCTGAAAGAAAAACATGCTATCTTTCAGGGATTATAACAACACACTCAAATGGAGTAATACTTTAAACCAAAACATGAAATATGCAGCCCATAGAGTGTTTATGATTTTAGCTTAATAATAGTTTTTGTGTGGCAAACGTGAATATTCAGTCACCAAAATTGTCTTCTCCAAAAAGGCAAGGGAACAAAACATACGTGATGCTAGATGTCTTTCTGGAAACTCCACTTCCAAGAATCTTCCTGGATCTAAAAATAATGAGACAAGTCATTTCAAGACTGAGAGTCAACTAAGCAAGCATAAAGTTTACATAGAAGTTATATGAATTCTTTCTTCAGTTCTTACAATTCAGGAAATGTTCACATCAGCCACAAAACCCCACACCCATAGGACTGTTATCTGAGACATGAGTGTTTTTAGAATGGCAGCTCTTACTTTGGTGTAGAAGTGTACTCAGGGATGACTGTTCTTTGTCCACGTGGGTGGACAGCTGATGGAGACCACTTTGCTGGTTTTTGTGGTGTGGCAGACGAGGAAATTCCCAATTGATTGAACTTGTGTTTTTCTGTAAGAAAAGTTATCTATGTCATTCTTACAAACAATGTTTGGTATCTTTCATATTTAATTTTTACAATTAAAGATGTCTCTGCTGCAGACTATAGTTTTACAAAAAAAATAAGAAAATAAGTAATTCTTTTCTTCCAAGCAGTTCAGAGTTACCATGCATTGGGTTAAAAAATGTAGCAGTTTGGCAGAAAATAAACCCCCTTGCTTTCCAGCTGGTCCTCACAGATCAGACACCTTTCAGAACTGAATCCTTGTCTATGTCAAGTGCACTGACCCAGGAAATTAAGCTTATGATTGCAGTTGTATTGTTAGTGCTATAAACAGCTACCCTGCAGTCAATGATTATATATATAAATCTGTGTGTATATATGCATGTATAATGTGTATACGTATATATATATTTCTGGCAATCCAAAAGAACTACGTATGTTGCATTTAATAGACTGGCTCTTTAGAATGTGACCAGACCTATGGTTAACAGACTCTTCATGCACCTGGTGTGGAGCCTGTAGTTATGCTTTTGCAACATGATGATACACTAACAGGTGGAGAAGACCCCACAGGGGTTATGTGTGCAACAGAAAATGGTAGGAATGGGTTAATAACCTTAGGCTTAGATATTCCTACATCCAAGAGTCAAGTGCCCAAAGCAGGTTAAGTTTCTGACACCTTGGGAAAAATAGAGCATGGGCAGAATCTGTCTAAAAGTCTAGTCTAGTCTAAAAGAATTACAGCAGTTAATGGGAACTTTAGGATATTGGTGCAAACATCCATGGTTTCTCTATTATTGCCCATCCCTTATTCAGTTTGCCCAAAAACGGAAGATCATGGGAGTGGACTGAGCAACACATGAAGTAGTTCCACTGTTGCCAACACATGAAGCAGTTCCAACACCTTGGTCCCACAACCCCCCAGTAGCCCTATTGCAGCAGAATGGGGTTCTATTGAGAACACGGCACTTACTGCAACCTGTTTCGCACTGCTTCTGATGGACCAGAGACATTCACCCCAACTGCATTGAAAGAGACAGCGCAGAGATATTCTGAGTTGGAAAAGGGACTTCAGTCATCAGTCCAAGCAGTTAAACAAGTTGAGCCACTAAGGGATGACCTGTCTGGAAAAACCCCGATGCAACCTGTATTGTTGCCCCTTTCCAGGAACGATACCGGGCATGATGCCAGCACAGCCTTACTGAAGATCAAGTTAACCATCTAAGGACTGCTTATCCTTGTTGTAGGAGCAACTATTGCCATCATTAACCAAATTTGGTCCACACATCAACAAGCTTGACCTGCAGGATGGAGACCCTCACTTCTTCTATCTATGGAAGCTAATCAATGTGGTAACTATAGTACATTCTGCACCACACACACTTCTCACTTGTGAAGTTCACTGTGGCAGCAAATATAAGGGAAGGAGATGAGGGCACTTTGCCCACAGAAATTAGAAAGGTAACCTCAATGCCACTGAATTTGAAAGGGAATTTCAATCCCGGTGGCATCTAATCAATTTTATTTATGACCTTGTTAAGAATACAGTAGGAAGTACGGTGGACAGCATCAGTGGTCAGACCCCCCCCTTCAAATGGTCACCCACACCTACAGGAATTTTCAATAAACTACTTCACCCTGTTGTTGCTATGTTAATCCTGATTCTAATATGTTTTGCTTTGATCATAGACATGTATGCAAAAATCTGGATAATGATCTGTCAGAAACATGTAAGGTCTGGGTGTGGTATAATGAAAGGTGTAGGGGAGACGTATGAGCAATTACAGAGATCCCCCCTACAGAGATCCCCCAAAAATCCATTAAACAGCTGTGATAGGGGCACCAAATTGAAGGTGTGACTGTAGTCACGTGGCGGATAATGCAGGAATGAGGCCTACAGCCATGAGATATATGATGAAGGGACTTCCATGAGATATGCCATGAGATGTGAAGCTAAGGGATTATGTGGCCATGATGGCATGTTAAGGGTTTAGTAGGTTATCAGGCAGAGGCTGAATGACCCTTATCACTGTAGTCAGCCAGAGGGAAGAGGAATTGATGCTCAGACTTACAGTACTGAATTGGCTAAAATCAGAAATTAAGCCCAGGCATATCCAGCCCTTCGGATCTGTGAGAGTCAGCTGGATCAGCTGGAAAGCAAGAGGGTTTAATTGCTGCCAAAGCGCTACACTCCCAACACAACACCAGGTGTCTTGCCAGTATAGGAGCTAAGATATTTGCAGTTAAACACTATGTCAAGAACCCTTTAAAGAAAACAGTTTAGTTGTCCATGGATATACAGCATATTTATATGGAAGAGTAGGAAAGCAGCTATACAGAAACGTTGTTAAATAAAACCTGAAATAGCAGTTATAACATGTAAGAAAATGAAACAAACCCCCAAATCCATTGAAACCTTCACCAGGAAGCTGAACAGAGGAAACAGGTCTGCTAGAAGGTAATGATTTCTCTTCAGCCCGAAAGCTAACTTGACGTTCAAGATGCTCTCGAATTCCATGAATGGTGGGCTCTTGCTTCTCTTTGCACTCTCTGGCACATTGAATAGCTCGCAAAATCTTATTTAAGCGATCACTTGATATTCCACGAACACCCTAAAAAAAAAAATTGTATTGTAAACACTCTTTTAGGCTTCAGATACCACAAAGTTTGTAGAAAAATCACAAAAGTCGGTAACACTGTTCCCAAGTGCAGCCATATGCTCAACAGCTGTAATTTGATGGCCATCCCCTCAGGTTAGTTGCTAAGGAATTACACTTATTTAAAACATGGAAATTTAGCTGTGGATTTTATAGGTTGAGAAGTGTAGTACAGGAGTGAAAGAGAAAAGAAAAAAAGTGGTACAAATATTACCCTTCTTTTAAATAATTCAATATAATCTTACTGCTTTAATTCCCAAGGATTCCAGCTTCTCCTCCAGGGCTTGCTCCAAAACAACTCGCAATTCTTTAGTTAAAGAAGGATCAGACTTCAGAGCATTGATTAAATAGTGGTTACTTCTACCTGGTTTATGATCACTTTTCTCAGTTTCTGAAATAAGAAGGAAAAAAGCTTTTAAGAGATATTTTAAAAATCCACAGTACATGAGACAATTAAAAATTGCACTGAAGCATGCATTCTTTAGAAACAGCATAGGCATATAAGTGCACTTTTTATTTACATGGAATTCTGTAATTTTCAAAATATTGGGCTAGCTTACAAAAGCCAGCTCACTTGGAATCTGTACCTCAGCACCTTGTACTCACCATCACAAGTATCTTTTATTGTTCGTGTTACAGAATTGCTGTAAAGATACATTGCTGTATATTTAGCAACAGAGATCTTTACTTCTAGCATTGTACTTGAAAACTTCTGATAAAGAAAGACTATGTTCTGATACTTAAGTTCTCTAAAAGTGGTATTTCAAATAAAAGCTGAATTCTAGCAGTAATGAGAACAAGTATACGACAAACTTTTTCTCAAGAAAAGCTTCAAGCAACAAGATGTTCTCTGATAAAAATTCTCTACTGAAATTAAATCCTTGCAAAGTTGTAACACTTTCAAAAGTCTTGGTAAAGACAAAACCTCAGTCTGGGGCAAATTGTTTCACAGAAAATACATGATGGATAATAGTCATCTTCAAAACTATTTCAAGGACAAAGTTCAGTGTCATGTTTTCTTCCATGCAAGTCTATGACATCATACATACTTAAAAGCAGACAAAGAAGTTTCTATCTCTTTCCCTTGCTTTAAGTGTCAATAATGACTCTTATGTCAATAAAGAACTCTTATGCAAGAAATAAAGAATCATCTAGACAGATTCTTCCATCTAAAATGAAGACTGACATTTAAGTTAGGCCAGAGTATTATAGGGTCACACAAGGGGGTAAAGAAGCAAAACACACCCATTTGGAACCTGTTTATAAAGTGTCTCTGGCAAGACAAAATTTTACTTAAAGTGTAAGGAAGCAATAATTGGTGGAACCACAATGGCTGCTTCTGTCTGGCAGGGATCAGCAAAGCGACAAGGGGTATAAAACATCCCAGGAAAGCATGTTGTACACCACACTCCCAACTCCCCTGAAGTAACAGGTAAATCTTGGGCAGGAGTTTGTCTCTTCCCAGTATGCCTTCCAGGGCAGCAGAGTCAACTGCCAGCCAACAGACAAGGACAGGAATGAAGACATAATTCCATATTGTGACTTGCAAATATTTTATTTTGAAACAAATGTGCCACTTTTCATATTTGTAAACAATGACAGCTTATTAGAAAGCAGTTCCATTTACTTTTCATTTTTCTTTAAGGGAAAGACAAGCATCCTAAAGAGGAGACAAAAAAGCCTCAAGATGCACAAATGACATATTAGGCAGTTTTGAGGAACTGGCTTTCCATGGGGTCCTGGAAAGAACTATAGGTAATGAAAAGTGAAAGAGAGTCCAGCTGCCATACTACTAGACTTGTGCTGAAGAGGACATAATCAGGCTGAAATCTCATCTGGTTTTGGGAACTGTGTGGACGACTCAATTCCTGACAGAGATGGGGTTAAAACTGATTTGTCTGGAGAACTGAGTCCTAGAAGAGGCAAACAATTGGTCTTGAGGAAACACAAGGCTATCTGGCTAAGCCCAATCAGGATGAGATGGCATCAGCAGTACCAAATCCTCCCAGAAAACCATACACGAGACATTTTAAAGTGGAAGGCTCCCAGGAGCCTTCTGAAAATCCTGTCTCTTTCTGATGTTAATCCTTACAATAAAATAGATACATTTAAACACATTTTTAAATTCCTAATTACTACATACTAATAAGGGTAACAAGCGTATCCAGTATGATCCTAATTAATGACAATATTAATTCTTGCTAATTAACTCAAGCCAAATCCTCTTTGCCAGAGCAATTATTTAAAGAACTGTTTTCTTATTCATCCCTAAATACTAGATTTAACAACTTTTGAGACAAGGGACCTTATGTCTGGTCCACTGTCTCAGCTCCTACATAATCCTAGAAAATAATGTTCTGAGTCAAGAATTTTCACACTCTCCCTTACAAATGACTGTCATCAAAACCAAAAAAATCTTGGTCCATCTTTTCAGACTGCATTCTTTCTTTTTTTCTTCTGCACTTCAGGCCATGCCTTTAGGCACAGTAGAAGAAACAAAGACAATCCATCAAGAGAGAAGATGGCAAACAAGAGAAATAGCAGAAGGAATGGCAAAAATGCAAGCAGTCTTTATTTCAGATTGTTCAGAGTCACTGGATTTTCCCTGGGGAAACCTCCCAACACAGATGTATTCAAACAACAATTTTGTTTTCAGAATAGCCTCATTCCTTTGAAATTTAAACTCACTGGCTGTAAGGTTCAAGACTGAATTTGGTTTTCACACACAGAAGAGATTTTTATGTTATTCAGCTGTTTGGTGTGCACTATTAAGTACTATTAGTATCTATTAAGGTACTATTAACTGCCTTCAGGAGAAGAATACCATGCAGGATGAACCAGTGCTTTCTGTTCTGTCAGTGTAAATGTGGCCTTCTCCAAGTTCTCCTAGGATGAGGCACAACAGCTGCCAGTGCTGGGCTATGTAACTTCATTCTAAATTGCACAACCCTGGCTGGAGCTGGGGCTGCTTATGGGTAGGTGCAACTCAGATTACTTGTAAAAATACCTGTGATGCATTTATGAAAGCTGGCAGCTCCAACCTCCACCACCAGCTTCCTGGTACCTGAACTCTTTATCCTCATATGCAGAGTTTAAAAAGGAAGTGAGCACATACTGCAATAGTGTCAGTACCAAAAATTTCCTAGTGAGGGGCTTTTCCCCATCAAACATTTTTGCTCCACTTAGTTCAAGTGCCTTTAGATATACGGAATGTGTGTGCTTTAAAGAACTTAGCCAGATTTTCATGAAAACATTGAACTTGGACAAGGAAATAATAATATTTACAAGCACGAATAGCAAACGAGAGACTGACACAAACAATGTTCCCACCCAAATCACAAAAACATACTGAAATACAATGGAAAATACTGTAGGTATCAAATAATAATTTTTGTTTTCAAGAAACACATGCCAGTATATTTTGAGCTGAATCAATCATTACCTTTTTCCTCTTCTGAAAGCTCCTCTATGGGCTCCAGCATATGCACCAAGGGTGCCTGCTCTAATAATGAGGAAGAATAGGAACACCAGACAAAAAGGACAGAAGAAGGTCAAGGTCCAGAGAGGGAAAGTCAGGAAAAAAACCACCACACTGATGTCAATTTGCTTGATTGCTGACAACCTGCTTAACCATCACAAACCTGCTGCAACGTGCCTCTTCACTGCCTTGGGGGTACATTTTTGTAGAGGAGACCCTAATACAATAGTCACTTCAGGAGTGATTCTGTTGTCCAAACACAGGTGTATGATGTCATCCCAGATACTTCAGAACTTTAAGCCATCAGTGCAAGGTTAACTGATGCATCACACAACTTCTGGAATGGCACCAGGTAGACCAGGTAGGGTGTTTTTAGACATCTACAATGACAGGGCCACCCAGGATTACATAAATCAATATGATTGTTCATTTCTCATAAGAAGCATTTTTTAAAAATTTATTTTAAAATATTGTTTATGCGCTATTTGATACTAAAAGTTTAAAAAAGGCAAGTGAAATGGACAAAGTAAACCTCAAAAATAAAAGGAAAAATATATTAACTCACTATTCCAGAGAATTAAGTACTGAGTCCATATGTGCGAGACAGAAATTTATATATATATATATATATATACATATGATAAATCCAAATAAAACTAATTTAAATAATCTTCAATCACTCTAATAGAGTTAGATTCAGTATTATGTGTTTTAAAGAATTCTTGAAATGTCTCTGCTGAAAAAAGCTTCCTAAACACACTGAATTTATCATTCTATAGGCTGTCAGGTACAATTTGCTTCACAAAAATGAAGCCGGAGTACAGTTTATTTACAACTTTATAAACTTCAGATATAAGACATGCTTGAAAATGATTATATGTAGACCAATAAATATTCAAATTTTAAAAATGTTAATATTCACTTTCTACAAATTAATTGATAGAAATGAAAACTAGAAGTTGAGTGTCTTTTAGGGTTTACAATAAAAACAGACATGCAAACTGTACTTTCAGCATTCAACTACAGGCATTAAAAGAGAAAACAATCTATTGGTCAATATTTTGGGCCCATATGTATTTGCCTCATACTTCACAAAAAACCTCTTGCACTATAAATGGTTGTTACTCGGTATGGGTAAAAGGAGAGGAAGTGATGCTGCAGTGAAGATGCTCTTTGGCACTCCTTGTACACCAGGTACAAACACGGATGCACTGTGCCAAGTAATCACAGTGAAACGGGCATTTGGAGCTAAGTGACACTGCCACATCTCCAGTACTCCTGAAGTACAGGATATTAAACTGGTGGTATAAATTCTTGGGTATGGGAGCTGCTCTCTCCATGCTTTCCATGCCTTTGGTGATATTCAACCTCTCACCTGCTTTTCCAAGCCAGTTACCAGACTTAAGATTTGCTCCCACAGAACTTGAACTAAATAAGAAGTTATAAAAAAGTGCTTCTTATACCCTCAGAAGTTGTTAACAAGATGCAAGTATCAATATATCTTAGGAAAACATTTAAAAGCATAACTCTGAGAGACAAATGGGCTTCTGGTATTTCAGTCCCTAAGGCTGTATAATTTATCAGTGCCACAGCATTCCTGGGCACTGGAACATGATCCTCCACACTACTGCTTCTGGCACACTGCTGCCCTTCACCAACTAAGATTCTCCAAAACATTGTTCAGACACAGTTTGGAAACATTCCCAAAAGCCTGAAATGTGTCTGTTTAGATGGACAGAGCCTGAAGCACAGATGAAATGTTCTGGAAGGATTTAATTTAGTTGCATGGGCACCAAGGCCTTTGAGTTTCTTGGCTGGACTTACCAGTCAATAAGGCAGTTGCTGTGTAGTTGGATTTAATCTATGCTTGTTTTACCTGTACTTTACTCCAGTGCTCTCTCTTAAAGGGCTTGACTCACCTCTGCACAAGCCCTTGCCAAGTGACTTAATGTAACAGGGACAGCCCAGTCCCCAGAACTCAGACCTTAAGATAGTCTGCTGATCTGGCATAAAGATACATGCTTTTCTTCCTCAGTGTACCAGAAACAGAGGAAATGAAAAACCAGTAATTACTGAGGACAGTTGCAAGAGCAGACCCAAAATGCATTACTGTTATGGGTAATACTGCTGTTCACTGCATGGTAACAGAGGAGATCAAATGCTAAGGCATGAGGGAGTGCAGCACCTGAAACACCAACTTCTCTGACATAAATAGGCCTTTCCTTTCTCTTCACTATACACATATTCCAAGAGATCTATTAAACATCACATTGGAACCACATGTTAGAAAAACCATTACTCTGGTTTATAGACAGGTGTGGAGATGACTCCCCCCCCTTAAGGAGTCCTCTCCTTATGTTTACCAGAGATATGCTTCTGCTGGCCATCTGATCAGCCATATTAATTCTAGTCATCATTAAGGCCAGCAGTGGTGTGTCTATCATCCCACATCTTCCAGAGTATCTCTTCTGCCAGGTAGTATTGTGTAGAGACACAGATGAGATGTATCAAAAGTACAGGTTACCTTAATTTCTTAGGGGATAATTATACTAAAAAATTATGTGCCCAGCATACTTTAAGAAATAATTAAATACTTGTTTTAAAGAGTATTTGAAGACAATTTCTATGCAGGTGGAATGGGAAAATATATTTAACAATAACGAAGGATTCAGGCTATGTATATTTCATGCATATCATATATTATTTGTCTGTTCTTATCTACTAGTTAAAAAAAACCCTAATATTCTGACAGTACTATTGGAAAAACAGACTTCTGGCCAACATTTAAAGAAGAAATCCTATATATTTATGCTGAAATATGAAATGCTAAAGAACTTTTTGCCTGAACAGAAGCATTAAAATTATCTATGGTCTAGTGTCATCTACAGTAAGCACTTTGCACTTGCAATGCAAAAACCTAGGAAAACCCATAAAATTTGTTTTTGTAAACTACTGCATTTCTTGAAGGTGTAAGGAATGTAAGCCATGGCTACACTCATTATATACTCCTTTATTTTATACTCAAATTACACATACAAAGAGCTGCCAGACTTAATCTGTGGTACCTGTAATTTGGACTATTGTTTTCCAATTAATGCACTTCATATATTTTTTCTTTTAATTAATCAATAGAAAGACACATACTGCACATAAGCAGCAGAATTATTAATTTTAAACCAGTATTCCTAAGTATTATATTTTTTGACACTTACCTGAGGCCTCTAGGTTAGGACCCTAGTCACCTCAGACTCCTCCTACAGTCATTGAAGAGACACAGGCAACCTCAAAGAACAATTCAGGTCTTAGTTCAGATGAACCAAACTCTGAAGGTGCCCCTTTTCTCTGTTTACTGTCTAGGAAGAGTAAGTACTTTGACTAAATTTCCCTCAGATGCTTCAGCTATGTCCCCAGTGATAGTTGGGCGTTGGTTCACACCATGTTTGTAGACTGAGACATAGGTTTTAATGAACAATCTAATTAGTAGCTTTGCCTTTTAACTACTCTCTTCAATTCCACCTAATATTATTGACCTAACAAAGATTAAATATTGAACAAGTATCAACATTTCAAGAGTAATATAGGAGCCAAAGCCTAATTTTAAAGTATTATTTAAAAAATAAATCATAATTGATCTGTTGCCCTTTTGTGAGACTGAAGTAATCTTTGAAAGTAAGACCTAAGTTATATCTGCACAAACCCCTACAGGTAGTTCACAAATGGACAGAAGAATGGTCTGCCAGGATGGTATTCAAGGAGCTCTACTAGCTCTCACTAGAAGTTAGGAATATTAACACAAAAACACCAAACTAACATAGTTATTCTCCTACTTTACACCTAAGACAACTCACATTTGTAACTTGGGTATCCTTTCATAACACAGATTTAAGATGTGCAGAACGAATATTAGGATGCAAAAGCTTCTGAGCAGCTTTGAAAAGTGTACTTAAGTTCACATTAGAGAGTCTTTTCTAGAATTAACTTTTAAAAAAAAAAAAAAGAAGATATTTTATATGCAGGCAATTATAAGATGATCTGTGCTAAATAAATTTGTCTACAGAAGTTACCAGGAAGTGCTTTCATTTTCATAAAGGCATGAGATGCAGCCATGATGTCTTAATTCAGTAAGTCAATCCCTTGAGGAGTCCTGAAAACTTCGGGAAAGACTCCGTAACTTCTGCTAACCTCCAGAAAATTAGGTAAGGCAAGTTTAAAAAAAATCCAGAAGGGAAGAAAGGGGACAGAGAGAGAGACCTGCAGAGATAAATAAAATAGTAATCAGCAAAGGAATCTGAAGGGAACAACTTCTGTGAGGTTTCATAATAAACTGGTGGTGAATCTTTTGTGTATCAATGGCAGGAACGGCCTTTTCTATCTTGAGAAGTTTCACAAGATGTCACAAACTTCACATTTGAAGCAGCAAAAAATCGTGAAAGATCTGAACGAGCTGATTTAAATTGTCAGAGTATAAAAAATACTAATGTTCACAGGACTGCTTCTTTTCCCAGTATAAACGAAGGCAAATGCACCTAGTAAGTAATGCTTGACAAGCTTGGTGGGTAAGTCCTTCGCAGCAATAATGTTCATAAAACTTAAATTCAGGGCAATAGCTAAGATACATGCTGTGAGACTTCTTAGCCAGAACCAGCACTACTGTTTTGGTGTAATGAGGCTGGCATAAATGAAAAAGAATTAATTGCTTAAAATGCTATTACTAATTCTCTATACTTAATATATTATTACTTTTGTCTACACAATATTCATCCATATAGTTTAACTTAAAAAGCTACAAGCAATGAATACTAAACCTTGCATAGATTAGAAAGAAATCTCTGTATTCAAATAATGTTACCATAGAATAATTAGCAGTAATATAATCAGTCTTGCTTGTTCGTACTCTTGTTATAACAAATATTTTAAAATGAGCGCTACGTGAGTTTCTCATTCCTCATCAAGTTATCAAAAGCTTGATGTATACTGCCCCTTCTCCACAAATGCCTTTTCAGAATTTTGAAGAAGAAAAATTATCTACGTTTTTCACAGACAAATTCCATTTAGTCTCCCTGTGACAGGTTTAAAAACTAAGAGAAATAATTAGAAAAACCCATCATTTAATTATAATTCAAATTAACAAACTGTTTTTAAACACTTTGCTTGCTTGTTTTTCATTACTTTCCTCTTACAATGAAAACAAAGAATTAATTGATGGAAGAATATTGGTATGGTAACAATACTCTCCATTAATATGGATACTGGTTAAAAAAACAAAACCATTTTCACAAAGTACAAAACCATGTAAATATAGATCCCTCCACCCCATTCCCCTTCTAAAGGATAGCAAAATGCCATAAGATAAAATACCTAAATAATGACCTATATGTGACCACAAATATACTCTGGAAGAGCTAGGACAGGATAACTGTCTATTTTGATTATTTCTTCCGTATTTTTACTCCTTGCCATTTGAAGTCACATGGAAAATACAGCATTTCAAGACTCCTAAACAAATATCTCCACGTTTCCCTATACAAATTCCAGTAGATGCATGTACCTATCCAGTATATGCATATATCAGATAAGCATATTTTGCATTAGAAAACATCATTCTTTGTCCTCAATAAATTTCATCTAAGTGCTTCAATGATATACATGTTCTAGGAAATATTCTCAAATTATTTTTATTTGGTTTTCATTTGTTCTTCTCAGTAGTGCATCCTTATAATTACTTCAGAGAAATTCTCAACATACAGCAAAGCAATTCAAATTATGTTCTTTCAATATAACTACTCTTAGAGCTATGATTTGACAAGCAACATATCTGAGAGAGTGTTAGATTTGAAAGTACTGGATCTGGACCTATCAAAAAAACTTACCATGTGTGGAAACTGATGGACTTGGTTTGGGTTCTTGAAGACGCTCTACAGGAGTTTTCACTAAAATAACATAATAGTAAAAAAATAATGGAATTCTATTATAGTAAACAGTGACAGACAAATACAGATTCATAAATGTAGCAATATTTAATCATATTTATAAATTAGTTCATTTTTTACATTAATGGGGAAAAGAAATAAAAAATTTCCAAAGTAAAAACCAATTCTTCACAACATAAAAGTTGCATCTCTATATATGCTTAACATTTTTAACACTTCTAGAATCAGGAAAAGAAACTACTAATTAAATCATCACTGAACTAGAATGTGATAATCTCTTTGGTCATGAGTGCATGCTGTCTTTGTGTCACAGGGAAGAAGTTTTGGCCCAAAGCTCCTTAGTCAAGACCAGCCTGACTGGGGCTTGTAGTCCTCAGAGAGAATCTGCAGCACCCACACTTGACATCAATAAGTGCAAACCCTCATATATCTATAGATCATGTATAGACTGTTGCCTTGGAGTGAATTAGCACGTCAATCCTACATTCCTCAGATCAGCTTGGGGCTAGGAGCAAATTTGCCTGTGTGCCATGGACTTTTACTTGTCTGTGCTTCAGTGTGAATGAATACGACCAGCTACACTTGAAAAGCCACATGGCCTTGCTCTTGCTAGGCCTTCCTCAAATTAAACCTACTCCCTGCTGTTTGACTCAGTCCAAGCCAATGCCTTGTTAAGACAGCAAAATGGTTTCCAAACTGGGATCAGAATTAATTCATCTGTCATTACCTTTTACAATAAATGTACATCCAAGTCATTGCAACAGCAGCATTAACTATATGGATGTTTGTGGTGCAGGACAACATCCTAAAAGACTATTATCAGGTTTAGCTATTTGTAATACACTTCAGATGCTAAAGCATTGCACAGACAGAAATATCAGCGTTCTATCATTCTTTGAACATCTGTGTCTTAACCGACAAGTTAATCAATTTTGTCTACTCTTTCAGTATTTTCCCTTTTGTGAGTTCTGCAGTCTAAGGACAGTCAAGCATGACAAAAAATCAATTAAAATTACACTTCATACAGCAAATCCAGAAGTTTTTTACATAATACAGAACAGAGTTGTTCTGTTTCATATCTCTTCATCACTCAAGCAATCAACTTTGTACATTAGAAGTCTTTACAGCTACAAAACATGATCTTTGTAAATCATGGCATGGAAACAGGTAGGTACCATGTGAAAATAAATATATTTCCAGTACTGATTTTATTTCAGTATTTTGTTAGTCAAGTTGATGTCTATATTTATTTCAGCCAGGCTGCAGAAATCAGAAACTAAGTCTGTTTTTTCTTACAGTTTGTACTCACCATCATATGTTTTAACACTTGGAGCTGACTTTGTGGACAATTCTTTTATCTAAAGGAGAAAACACAGATACATGAATAGATACAAATGTAAATGATCAATATCTAGAATGAACATTTAGCATAAAACACCTAGTTTCAGTACTATTTCATAACAGAAATTATTGGTTATGATTTGGGGAGAAAAATACTACTTCTGTGCCCAATATATATTTTGTTCACGCTTAATGAATGCTTTTGTGTTGTCTTAATGTGAACTCATGCTTTGTACATCCTGTTATTGCAAGTTATAAAGTGAAATGAGAGTAGACTTACGGGCCACTTCAGCACTTAAGAGTTTCAGTACTTTCTTCCTCAGCAATTCATGTTCCATTTTGCAAGCCTAGCTTCCACTCCAGGGAAACACCGGAGTGTTTAATTACACATTGATTTTAAATGCATGAACAGTTCTCCTTTCTGCTTTACAGTTTTGTCTATTTGACACCTCAGGACAAGAATTGAACTGTCAGAGTAAAGGAAATACACTGGCTGTAATGTGATCTAAAGAAAACAGGAAACTTGCAAATCCTATATCATTAAAACAATGTTCTGCACTGCAATCCCCCTAAGAGAAGAACACAATTCATTCAAAGACACAGTCAGTGTCAGCTGGAGCTGGCACAAGATATTGGATGCTGATCCTCTTTTATTTATCAGTTTCGCTATAGCCAGTAGTGCCCCTATTCATTGTCCATTAAGTTTGGATTCTACAAAAGTGTTAGCTATTTCTCAAGCCCTTCTATTTTCCAGGGATTGAGAATTTACATCTGCACAACTGTATTTCACCAGCACCAAACTTGGACCCCTCTGAACCTATTATACATCTGTGGTCATATTGTTATCTTTCCAAATGTCACTTTATTGAAGGAAATTCATCTATGATTAAGCCCTCCATTTCCCCAGCTATCAAATTTGTTAAGGTGGAAGTGTAAAAACTATTATTTGTCTTTCCATTCTTTAAGCACTTAAGTACAGGTTTAACATTACTCTCAAGCAAAAGGTGTAAAATCAGATGTTGATTTACAAAGAATGCACCATCTACTAGAGGAATAGGCCACATAATCATGCCATAGACTAAACTCCAGACTACCCAGATCTTCCCGCACCAATCACCTCAAAAAATCTATAGTTATGTTTCAACAAAACCTTATTTTAGGCAAAACCAATTCATTTCCAAACACAGAATCATAGACTATCTCAGGCTGGATGGAACCTACAAGGATCAAGTTCAATTCTCTGCTCCTCACTTAATCTTAAACCTAAGATCATCATACAGACAATCCTAGAACTCTGTCAGGTTTAGTGCCATGATGACTTCCCTGGGAGCCTGTTCCAGTGTCCAACTACCCTTGGGGTGAAGAACCCTTTCCTAATACCCAATCTGAACCTCCTCTGTTTCATCCCATTTCCTTGTGTCCTATCACAGATCACCAGAGAGATCACCACCTCGTCCTCCACTGCTGCCCTTGAGATGTGATGAGATCACCTCTCAGCCTTCTCTTCTCCAAGCTGAACAAACCAAGTAACAGCAGCTGTTCCTAAGTCTTGCCCTCAACACCTTTGATCACCTTGTTTGCCTTCCTCTGGATGCAT
The DNA here is from genome assembly GCA_013397795.1 of Orthonyx spaldingii. Classification (NCBI taxonomy): domain Eukaryota; kingdom Metazoa; phylum Chordata; class Aves; order Passeriformes; family Orthonychidae; genus Orthonyx; species Orthonyx spaldingii. The sequence goes on from VZTJ01000748.1 coordinate 1,023,112, forward strand.
GGAAACAGTCTGGTGCCCTTCTCATACTGAGGCCCAAAACTGCACACAGGACTCGAGGTGAGGCTGCATCAGCACAGCGCAGAGTGGGACAATCACCTCCCCCAATCAGCTGGTGATGCTGTGCCTGAGGCACCCCAGGACATGGTTGGCTCTCCCGGCTGCCAGGGCCCTCCTGACTCATATTCAACTTGACATCACCTCAAACTCCCAGATCTCTTTCTGCAGGACTTCTCTCCAGCTTTTTGTTCCCCAATTTGTAGGTATAACCAGGGTTACCACATCCCAGCTGGAGAATCTGGCACTTGGTCTTGTTACATTTCACATGGTAATTATTTAAATAATTATTCTCACAGTAATGAATATGATACTTTATTTTTAGTGTGAGAAGTAATGTATTTTCAGATTTCAAACACTACATCTCATTTTGATTATTTTGTGGCAGATTAAATCCTTTTCACGATTACAAACTTTTTATCTGTAGAGGTCTTTGGTAACTGTGACCTAGAAATCTTTCAACTTCATTTTGGACCTATTAAAAATATTTGGTTTATTAAGCCTTTCCTTATCAAATGTGTTTTAATTCCTGGTTTACGTTCCTGTATCTCTTTTCCACATCTATTCTTATTTATCAACATAATTTCCAAAGTGTAACCAAAACACTCCAGCAATACTGTTACAAACTGTCAATATTAAATATGCAATCAGAGATATATCAATGACCAAATGCTAGTATAGTGGTTCTCTGTGTCCTGTGCTTCATGAAACAGACCTGTTTCTTCTGACTAATAACCAGATCATTCTGCTCCTGAAGTCTCTGCTCCAATTCTTCTATCTTCTTCTTGTAAAATATGTTATTTTTGTTCAGGTCTTCTCTTGCTGATGATTTAAGTGTCTCAATCTGTGACAGTAGCTAGAAAGCAATCAGAAGAAAAGCAATATCATATTAATACTGTACAAAATATTTTAATGTTATAAAGTTTAAACAAGCAACTGTCATGCTTAGATACTTTTAATATTTTTTTTCAGCAAAAACTTCCTGTCTTCTGTGATTTCACTGGGATTTGTATGTATTACAAACTGTATGTATTACAAAAGTTATCTGGATCACTTTTTAATCACACAAGGAAGACTACCTAAATCCCAATGTAAAGAAAAGGACATACAAACACATTGCTGAGGTTGCCTAAAAAAAAGATTGCAGGAAAAAGTGTATAATTCTATAAAAATGTTTTAATTATAAATAGTGTCAAATAATAATACTTTAAGGAGGTGATATGTGAATTTGTATAATAAACCTAGTATAGTAACTCTGAATGTGGAAGAAAGGGAACATTATTTAGGTGCACCATCTTAAAAGTAATACTTACATTACTCCTCCCTTATTCTATTCTTGCACTGTATGTGGGTGTATCATTAACTACATCCTTTTTGGGGACTGTTCCATGGTTCCTCCCCAATGTTTTCTTGGCAGAGGAGGAGAATCATTGGTCAGACCACTATGACCTGCTCAGTTCTTACATGGTCACACAGATGAAAGGAAAATGAAAGGAAAAGAAGCAAGAGAAACAAAGCAGGAGAGAGATTAAAAAGAAATGTAGATGTGAAAAAAAAATCTGAGGAATAAAGCTTTGTATAGTAAAATATATAAACTGATGCAAAATAAAATGCCATGGCGTTTTTTCCTAGAAAAGCTGAACAGAATCTGCATTAGAAAGCTACAACAGAAAAAGCAATAGAGAAGTGATAGAAAGGAGAAAAAAGACTGAGACATATGCTATAGGTCCATGGTAGCAGCAGGTACAGGGTGGATGAAAGCTACACATTGGCAAGTCATAGCTCAACTATTCAGCCTATCCACATAACATGGAAAATACTGTATAATACAGTGCTCACAGAATCAGCTGTAAGCTCTTCAAAAGATAGATACAGTTTCAGTTTTCTGTCAGATTCTGAAATGATAAATTCAGTTTCAACCCTGGCCTTAACTGAAACACCAAGATCCTACCAAAACAGAAACACAGAGATGATAAATACAACTAAGAGGACACACTCTTATAAACTCTGGATATCTGGCAGATGTACTAGAGCATATCAAGAGCTACTGAAAGGGTAATAAAATAAGAAAAATGTCTCCTTTAGGTGTAAGTGGTTTGCTGTGCCACTTACCAAGGATTTTTCTGTCTCATGGTCATGACGGAGGGCTTGTATTAGAGATGTCCATTTTTTTTCCTGCATAGAGGAAATCCATATTAAATCCTGTTAACAACACATTTAGTTTGGTATATGCAGCTTTATTTTTCTAAATAAAGCATAAATACCAACAAGATGACAGATGACGTGAAATTTGAGTAACCCAGTATTTAAGGCCTAGAACAGTTATCAGCACGATTTATACATCTGAGTGTGATTTTCTTACCAGTCACCCTAGAAACTGTGTATTTGCTCTTTGATTTGTACATGCAGTCACTGTGAGTTAGAAACACACAAGCATTTTGATACGTCTGTGTATTAACAAAAAGAGTAGTAACAGCAGGGGGGTTTCCCTCTAAATAATGTAATTTTGAGTACTCATTAACAACATATTTTGCATAATAATGACAAAACCCCAATATTAACATATGAGTTTTAGAGTGAAGCCAATTTTCTTTGATGAAATAAAAAACCCTATAAAGCAAAACTAAGTTTTCCACATCTTTGAGCAGAAGTGACCAAACTTCTGTGTAATACCAGCAGTAAACAAGACCTTCACATCCCAAAAGCCATGGAAAAAAAAAAAGGCACAGCGCAGATTGGAAAATCCTGTCAGAAAGTTTCCTAATTTTCTTTTTCATTTTGGGAAATGGAATATTCCAATTTTTCAGTAAGTGGCCTCACAGATCAGTAGACATAAATGCTTTTTTAGAGCCTTCTGGAATTGAACTGCCACCACACTTGGCAAAGATAGATATATTTAATCATAAAGAATAAGAGAGTATCAATAAATAAATAACAAGTACTTCATTTCTAAACGATAAAAAAAAATAAATCCTTGCTTACCATTATATGGATAATATTAAATAGCATTAAGTCTTAAAAACCAGCTATTTTTGGCATTGAGAAGAATGCAAATTTTACTTATGGATTTCATATCCTACTCAGAGATGAACAAAAATAAAAAGAACACAAGTAATCTGTCAAAAGCAATACATTAAGTTACAGTGTTACCTGTTTGTCCAGAAATCTAACCACATTTGGATGATCCTGAGGATGCTGAGGTTTCTCTGTAAATTCATGGCTGTCTTTCAGTGTTCCTAAATTGGATTTTTGTTGCATATTGGACTTTTGTAATTCTAACAGTTGCTAATAGGAAGGAGGAGGAATACAAAATTTTCTTTAAACACAGTTATGCAGAGATTGCATCAGATACTTCTCCCATTTCTCATGAGTTCAGCATTGATCAAATTTCATGTAATTAATAATATCTACATCTAACATAAATATGACTTGTAAAACTACACAGGACCTAGAAGCTACAAAATATAAGCTGCTCTGATAATGCCATGCAGATTTGTTTTCTGACCCAGCTATACTTTCATGATTCTCTTGCTAGTGAGCACTTCCAAAGCATGTATTGAAAACACACCAATTCTGTCAGGACTATAATGCAGAGGTCAGTCTCCTCCATGCTGTTTACGAGAATATTAACATACGGATGCCTAACATGCAGCAACCACAACAATATCTACTAATCTATAAATTCAAAGGCTGAGGAGTAAAGAAAAACTGACATTGTTGCTGAAGGTATCATTCATTCATCCAAAACAATCCTTATAATAAAAAAAAAACCCCAAACCTGAAATTATGTTAATAAAACACTAGTATACAAAGATACAATTACAGCTACCATTCAATCATTATTTTTAGAGTTTTGTAGGCAGACCTTTACAATGACTATATCACATCTCCAATACGTGAAGTTCAATGCCATCTATTGTAAAGGATTCATGCCTTAAAATGCTAGAAAATTTAAATCACTTACGTTTTCTAAGGTTGAATTTCTTGAATACAACTCCTTAAGCTCTTTCATAAACATCTCTTTCACTTTTTCTATCTGATCAGCCAATTTCTCTCTTTCCTCATCTTTCCATTTATGAAATGATTGTAGAATCTCTTCTTCTTTTGATTTTTGCTGCTCACATTCCTGAAATTAAAAAAAAAAATTCTTTGTTATTTTTCCTCACATTCAATACAAATTCAAGCTCTCAAACTATATGGGGAATGCAGTCACTTTCAATATTTGGGAAATCGTGTGACATCAAAAAATATAAAAACCACCAGTTTTTCTAAGAATTCTAGCAAACTATACATTTTGCTAGCAAAACAAGTATGCTTCAAAAAAGTTTTGTCAGTTCATTATTTTTCACTGAAAAACACACAAACGACCTTGCTTGGTGATATCAAAGATCCCCTTAGTTGAGCATCCTGTTTCTCACAATGGCCTTAAGTAAGAAAGGTTAATATTGGGGCAAGCAAACATGCATGTTCTCCTTCACAGTCTCCAAGTTGCCAACTGTTTTCAGCTCAAAGGACTTCTTCAGCCTGATACGGTTCTGTGAACTTCACTAACTGTGTAACTTTCAATACATTTCTCCTCATACACTTTGCAGTCATCCCGTGTGGCTCCATCAGCTTTTAGCAACTGCAACATCTTTTGCCAATGAGCTCCACAAGCTGCATGAAGAGCCAAGTACTTTTGTTGTTGTTGTTATTTGACTCTGGCTCCTGCTAGGTTCATTTGATGAATTCTGAGCCCTGCATTGGAGCACAGAGCGAATGGTTCATCGCTATTCACTCTGTTTAACCCATGACTTCACAGGTATCAGCATCTCACCCTCCATCTTCATCAAGCTCTTGTCTCTTCTTCAGACTGGCAACTCCCAGCACGCACAGTCATTCTAAATACTGACTGATCATCTTTGTAGCCCATCTGCACAGCTTTTATAGTTCTATCCTATCCTTTTTAGGATGAAGGGACTAGGCTCACACACTATATTTAGGCTGTGGCTTACACAGGGATTTTTCAGAATAATTGGTAATATCTGATTTTCTTTGCTAGCTGCAACTAACATTTCCCTAGGACTGTGTATCACAAGCTTAAGATCTTGCCCTTCAATAACAGCACTCAGGTCAGAGCCCATCATTTCATAGATGAAGTTAGAACTATTTTATCCCCTTATACATTTACCCCACTTTATCCCCTTATACATTTACCCCACTTTATCCATTAGATTACTTCAACCATTCCACTACATAGTGATGCAATTTTATATAGTTCTCAAATTGTTTAAAGTCCTGCATTGCACTGCCCAGGACATACATATTTTTCTAGGAAACACCTACATCTTTCCATCACACCATTCACTCTGAATTTGTTCTCTAACTATTACATGCAATCATTGTACAACTAGGTAGAATGGGATCATCTGTATCCTTTCACTTCAAAGGAGCAGAAGGGACCAATAATAGGAAACATGGCAGTTTATATACAAATTCCCTCCAGCAGTAGTTCTTCTAAAAAAAACCTAACATGGGAAAAATCTTCTGTTCTTTCAATCAAAAACATAACATTATGACACTTGAATTGACAGTGGATGTCAGTCATGGCAGACAAACTGTATCCTGTCACACTTCACATTTCTATCTTCCCTGATATCCCAGAAAAACAGAGAAGTTTTGAAAGCTTCTTGTTGTGTAACACAGCAGACTGTAGCTTCAGGACATTTCAGGTAGTCCCCTTACAGTTAGGAGTCTCAGCTAAGACAAGTGACTTCAAAAGAGGCCCCTAAGGCACCAAAAAATCTACATTGCACTGTTATGAAGACTCCAAGTTCCATCTCATACAGAAAACAATGCTTCAGGGGCAGGAGAAATATGTTATAGACATACTTTTCAAAAGCTAGGCACAGAATGAATGAGTAGAATTCCTTCCACAGGTCCACATAGGGCCAAGGCCCACTATTCTGACAGTGCCTGCACTCCTAAGTGTAACTCTATCAGCTTTTGATTTGGACATTTAGTACTTTTGAAAATAGAAGCTGAACAGTTCCAAGGGGGAACAGGAGGACTGCAAAAAGAAAAGTCTGAAGCTGAGTTCAGGGAAAGAAACACTCCATGTTTTACAGAAGATCAGGGTTTCCTTTGAAAACAAGGAAGAAAATCATCATCAATCATAGAATATCAGGTTGAAAGGGATTATCCTCCAGGATATCCTTGTCCAGCTGAATCTTGAATGTGTTCAATGTTGGGCTGGGTTGAGTGAACACAGTTCAAAGTGCTAATTCTTTAGATGTTCACATTACTTAGTACATATTACCTTAGACAACCTGGCCAAATTAGCCTGTTGTTCAAACTCTAACTGGGACTTGGTGAGCTGCAACTGCTCCTTCAGTTTTTCAATCTCATCTTGCAATTTTTCTACCTTTCCTTTCCTCTTCTGTTCTGTAGGTTTGAAAGAAACACAGATTTGAAAACAGTTTGTTGCAATTTCTGGATTTGTGATACTTACTGCAAATACATTTCAATAACATCTGCATGAAGTGTGACTTTCTTAGACCATTTCCCCTCCCACTACCATGATTCTCCATAGATGCTTTTAAATATATGTATTCTCTGGACTGCTAACTTGACCTCAAATACTTGTACTACTAACATGTGAAATAGTTTATGAAATACTTACATGAAAAAGTATTCTATAGTCTAATTTCAAAGGAATCTAAGCAACTCAGGCTCATAAAAAGGATGTATGAACCTCATACAGTGAACCTCAGTTATTCAATTCTTTTAGGCTAAGTTCATTCTAAATAACTTTTGTGAGGAGTCCACTTGGAATATAACTAATTATTTATCTGGAAAGAATTGGGAGAATAGCAAACAAAAAAGTTAAAATATTCAAAAAATCACAACAATCTTCAGTTGTGAAACATTTCATCAATTTACCAAGGATTTACTAGTCCATCATCTAGGAATCTGAGCACAATGCAGAATATTAATTCAGAAATAACTGCATGGGATATTTGCCCCATAGAGCCATTTCAGGCTAATCCTTTTATATGACAATTACTTCAACTATTTCTGCAGCACCTTCCACTATTGTTTTTATCAAGTGTAAGGTGCACAAGAGCTTCTTTCTTCTTCCAATACATTCACACTTCCTCAGGTGCTTACTCAGACCCCTCTCACTTTGGCTGCTGTTATATTCACCTGACAATCTACAGTTCAGACCTCATTAGATTCTTCTCACTTTTTCTCCTCACAAATGCTCCTTTTTTCCTAACTTGTTTCTAATCACTGTTACTTGTCAATATCTGTTAGTCCTTAGCAATAAATCATAAGCATACAGCCTAGCAGAAAGGAGGAAATTTAGATATGAGTGAAAGAAACTTTGAGAATATTGTTTTTCAAACTAAACATCTTTCAGTGAAGAGAGAAAAAGTATGCAAGTTAATGGTAAAGCAACCTTAAGTATCATAGATAGATGAAATTAGACTGTTCTTAACAGTTTCTCTTTCTTGCTACATTTTACAGTCAGTTTAATTCAGGAGAGCCTGATCCTATTCAAACTGATTTCGGGTGGGGTGGATTATTTCTGTATTACTAACTCATCTATATTTACAAAATTTATTTTCCTTAGTGTAACTTGTTCATTTTACCCAAGCCTTCATAACATACATGCCTAAAGAGAAATTGTGCTCTGAACTGTGCCACTGGCTGAAGTATTCAACAGAAATGCTAGTTTGAAAAAATGCTGCTGTTATGGCACATGGGTTTTTGTTAACTGTTTCCCAGAGACTTAAACATATGTTGCCCAATACATTGTATCCGTCACGCACTTGCATTCACATAAACTCCTATCTGCCACCGGAAAATGAAAAGTAAAAATTTTTATTCCAAGTTACACAAAATCATGGACTGCACATCCTCACTATATTTACACTTTTCTAAACTGCCTCTCTTAATTTTTTGGATAACATTAAAGTACATACCAATCTCAGACTCGCCTGGATGACGCCTTTGAATGTGACTTTGTAGAAAGGAATAGGTCATAAAAGCCTTTTCACAAAACGGACACTACAAAAAAAACCAGTTAAAAACAGATTAGTAACATCTTTTTGGTAAATACAGTAGTTAAGGTTTTTAACAGGTTATTAAATTTTGTTCATATGTCAAAAGAAGGTAACTAATAAATTCCATCTCACAAGAATAAGGACTAAAATTCTCATGGTACCCAATTTCTGTAAAGTTATCAGTATATCTGCTATCTAAAGTTTCACAGTGATGGTCACAAGCAATTGTGATTGTGCTAGGTACTGCACAAACTGAACAAAAAAGACTCTGGCCAAGCAAGTTCAAATTCAGCTATAAACCACAGACAAGGATTCATATACATAGGTAGAGAACTATAAGGAAAAGGTATGACAACCCTCTTCAGCAAAATACACAGGCTCCAGCCAAGTAGCAGCTCAGGTGTTCTTAGGATTCATACAACACCACAAAGTAGAGCACCACACAGCTGGAAAAAACCAATAAAGATGGGTTTGAGTGTATGAGTTGTACGATGGCAATACTCAAAGGACCATAAATATGTAAGGGAAAGTAACTACACAATTTTGTAAGAAAAGGTACATAGCTACCTTAGTATGCTGCCTAGAATCCTTCTGAAGAACAAAGTCATTTCAATTACTGTTTCTATAATTTACTTATTAGTTTTGAACTTAAATTTTAAGTCAAATTTGGATCCCACCCTTTTCAAAATATCCTTTTTACTCACCTTGAAAGTACATTCTACTAATGTTCAGAATATGTTAAAAATAGATGGGTAGTACAAGGACAGAAGCTATATCTACAAACTCTGTCTCATACTTCAAGACTATGCATGAGGGCCCCTCATTGCTTTAGGGTCGTTCATTACCTCTATCTCATACTTTTTTTTCAAATAAATACATTTTAATAAACCACAGATACTCAGATAAGTCATTTTTCCTTATCAGTGTGATATAACTGTAAGAAACCAACATAACAGATTCAAGATCTTGTCACCATAATCAATGCCAGAAGGAGGATCTGGGGAACTACAGGCCTGTCAGCCTGACCTTGGGGCCTGGAAATGTTCTGCAACAGATCATCTTCAGTGTGATCACATACAGGACAACCAAGGGATCAGAGCCAGCTAGCATGGGTTTAGAAAAGGCAGGTCCTGCCTGACCAACCTGATCCTTTTATGACCAGGTGATCTGCCTAGTGGATGGGAGAAAGACTGTGGGTATTGTCTACCTGCACTTCAGCAAAGTCTTCAATACCATTTACGGCAGCATTCTCCTGGAAAAGCTGACAGCCCATGGCTTGGAGAGGTGCACTCTTCTCTGGGATAAGAATTGTCTGCATGGATGGGCCCAGAGATTGTGGTGGTGTTGCATCCAGTTGGCATCTGGTCACTAGTCGTGTCCCCAGAGATCAGTGTTGAGGACAGCCCAGTTTAATGTTTATCAATTATCTGGATGAGGGGATTGAGTGCACCCTCAGTAAATTTGCAGACAACATCAACTGAACGGGAATATTGATCTGACAGAGGGTAGGAAGGCTCTGCAGAGGGATCTGGATAGGATGGATTGACGGACAGAGGCCAATTTTATGAAGTAAAACAAAAAAACCAAAGTGCCAGGTCCTGCACTTCAGCCACAACAAGCCCCTGCAGCATTACAGGCTTAGGGCAGTGTCTATAATGCTGCTCAGTGGAAAAGGACCATGGGGTGTTGGTCTACAGCTGTTGAACATGAGCCAGGGTGTGCCCAGGCGGCCAAGAAGGCCAGTGTCATCCTGGCCTGTATCAGCAGTACTGTAGCCAGCAGGACCAGGGCAGTGATTGTCCCTCTATACTAAGCCTTGCTGAGGCCAGACCTCAAATTGTGTGCCCACTTCTGGGCCACTCACTACAAAAAGACATTGAGGTGCTGGAGTTGTCCAGAGAAGGGCAGCAGAACCAGTGAAGGGTCTGGAGGGTAAGACCTATGAGGAGCAGCTGAGGGAGCTGGGGTTGTTTAGCCTGCAGAAAAGGAAGTTCAAGGGAGACCTTACCATTCTTTGCAACTGCCTGAAAGGAGGGTGTAATAACACAGGGGTCAGCTTCTTCTCCCAGGCAACAAATGACAGGACGACAGGACTTAGCCTCAAGCTGTGCCACGGAAAGTTCAGGTTGGACAACAGAAGGAATTTCTTCATGAAAAGGGTGGTTAAACATTGGAATGGACTGCCAAGGGAGGTGGTGCAGTCACCATTCCTGGAGGTGTTCAAGAAATGAGTGAACACTGCACTTAGTGCCATGGTCTAGTTGACAAGATGTTGATCAGCCACAGGTTGGACTTGATGATCACAGAGGTCTTTTCCAAACTAAATGATTCTGTGATTATGTGAAATTCCCAGATTTCATATTATATTTAAAATGCTGCCACTGGTAGTCAAGTATCCTATAAAATACACCTTTCAGCAAACACTAAAGCCATGAATAATTAAGACAAATTTTGTTGAACAAATGCAAGACTTAATATAAAAGCAAAATAAAGTGATATAATATGGCAGCAAAGCATAGCTGCCAACCAAGAGGGAGCTTACAGTGTAACAGATTGCACATGATTTACAGAATTAAATTGGCTGTGAAATAATGTTATCCATTCAAGCACAAACTTCATGTCAGTTTGACTTGCTGGTAGTGAAAGAGAGCTCTTACTGCAGGAGACAGGATTAACACAGGGAATATTTAGGTTTTGAATTATGCAACACTTTTCTTGCAACTACTTTTCACAGTGTTAACCACAACATGCACTGTATGCCTACACTGTACATAAGAATGTAAGATTTCTGAACAAAGTATCAAAAAAGTGAAAAATATTATTTAAAATTAAACTTGTATTACTCATATGAAGGTACTGACCAACAAGTCTTAAATATCACTTGTAGGTAGAAGAAACATTTTATAATAGCATTTCATGGTTAAATTTATATTGGTGGTGGATTAAAGGCATTACATCTGAATTCCAAAACAAATTTACAGTAGCTGCAAAGTGCACCTCCACTAAAAAAGGAAAGTAACAGGCTTATTTGTAAAACATCCATGACTTTGAGGGGACGGAATATGAACTACCCTCTCAGGAACACTGGTAAAACCCTTATTATCTGTCAATGCAGATCAGCCAAGATCATGACATAAATATCACACAACTATGCTTTACTGATCACATCGCTACCCTGCATTTACCAACACTAGGAAGACTTTAATTTATCTCTGGCATTCACACTCAGAATCCTGAAAACACTGTAAGAACTTCAGGTGTTGTTCAATATCATTACCTGAACTAATGTGAACCTAAGTAACTTCTAGAGAAAAGAAATTACTAACAGAGAGGAAAGAAACGGGGGAGAGCAGAAGTTTATATAAAATCAAATTACAAATGGGAAATAGATTTCCATCTCTGTTGTACTGCAAATGCCATTGAACTGCTTAGCAATGAGACAAGTTCACTACCACGTTTTTCAGCTTCCACAGAGACAGTTGACACTATAAATATTTGTGGAAAACCTGACAGTATTGGCCAATGACAGGATGAGAATTATTTAAGTTTACACATAAAATGACACATGCAAATAGTTTTATTGTGCAACACAACAGACAAACTGCTTTGTAAATTGCAAAAAGGTTTTTTAAAATAATACCATACCAGCAGTTTGTCCCTGAGACTGACACTTGAATGCATGAATATTGCCATATGTATAGTTCTACTCTTGGGGCATAAGGTACCTTTTCCCTTACAGAAACACTTGAACCAATTTAGCTGGTATCTTAAATATTGAACTTTGCCTGTAACTTTAAACATACAGAGTTAGCCCAAAATCATGTCAAGTCTGTGTCCAGTGAACTCTTTAGACTTCAGATTACATTTGAAGCTGAAATTTGCATTCCTGAAACCTGTTGGAAAATGCTGAAGCTGAAAAACATTTAAATCAAACTACCACACCGTTGTAGTGAGACAAAAAACTCCTCCCAATAAAAACAGAGTGCCATGACACTGTCAGTCAGAACAGCTATGTACTAAGGCTCTTAAGAAAGACCCCTCAGGAACATATTGTTGTGGAATCAGAGCTGAGCTAACTCACTGAAGCTCTTTACCATCTTGCCTGAGTCACCTCTGAGTCACACACACAAGCAGAAACTTTGTACCTGGAGAACATCAGTGCAGGACCAGTGACTTCTCGCAGACAGTTCATTACTGCTCAGCATGAGTTCTGATATATTTGCCCTGTGTATTTTCTGACCACACAGTTGACAGACAAGGAAAGACAGCAACACAAAGTAGTAACATGTTTATCACAGGTTTTGTATGTGTGTGCATCTGACATTTCAGATGCATCTAAAGTGAATCCAAGAGTAAAGAGCACTTGTTAACAAAAAGAGGATTTGTTAAAAATAATGTAGCACTCTCCCAAGAGTCTCTGAAACACAGACAGAAAACAACTGCAAGCAATGCACTTCCTTTTGCAAGGTCAATGGTCCTTGCAGTTCCAGCCTTTCACCCAGCAAGCGACTGCACCGCAGCAGCATGAGGCTGCTCTGTCGCCCATCCCAGCAGGCTCAGAGCTGGCCAGGTGTGGGTGGCTTGGCCACCAGGCCCTCTCCTCTCACCTGGTGGTAGTTGGCTCGAGCCTCCAGCATCATCTGCTGGGTGCTGATCATCTTCTTCCTCCGTCGGCATTCCTCCTTGAGCCCCTGAATCTCCTGCAAGCGCTGGGCCACCTCCTTGCCCATCTGGTCTCGCTGTGCCTGTGTCTCCCGCAGGGCCTCCTCCAGGCTGCCGAGCTGGGCGCTGAGGTACTCCTGGGAGTGCAGCAGGTACTCGGTGGAGAGCTGCGCCAGGCGCAGCAACTTCAGCAGCAGCGGGTCTGCGGGGCCCTGGCAGTGCGGGCAGCACTCCCGCTCGGCGCTGCAGAAGGTGACGTGCTCCAGGTGCACCTGCAGGGCCGCCACGTCCCCCTCCCGCGACACCCGCTCCACGTCCACGGTGCTCAGCCGCCGCCAGTCCGGGTTCTCGTGCCGGGCGCGGAACTGGAAGGCGGGAAACGCCGCGGGCCCCGCGCCGGGCCCGGCCGCCGGCGGGTGGTAGGTGCGCTGGGAGAAGGGCTGCGGGAGGGAGAGAAAGAGACAGACACGGCTCAGCCCGGGCCGGCGCTCCCCGCCCCGCCGCCCGCCCGTCCCGGCGCTCACCATGTCCGGGCTCCGTCCCTGCGGCTCCGCTGGGCGCCGGCGTCCTCCGCGTCGCTATAGCAGCCCCGGCCTGCGCGGGGGGAGGCGGCAGTGACGCCGGGCTGTGCAGCCAGCCTCCCGCCCGCCCCGCCGCTCCCCGCCCCGCGGCCCTTCGGCTCCGTGCTCGGCACAAATCCCGTCCCCTTCTCCCTCCCGGCATCCTCCTCCCCCCACGCCTCCGCAGCCTCCTGGCAGCGCCGCGCTGAGCAGCCCTTTCCCGCGGGTCCCGGTGCTACTCCTGCCCCGCGCACCGTACGCAGCGCATCCTTTACCATCTTCACACGCTACTCGCATCAACAAACATCTCCTCGGCTCCGCTCTTACGTATATGCACCCTAACCACAGCTACACAGCGTATGCTTTTCCTCTCCAAATTCCCTTCATTTCTGTGAAGTCTGTACATGGCACCCTGCTCGCACGTTCACTGCATCAACGCGCCTCCCCAACCTGTGCCTCCCCCGTGCTGCTCCTGACGCAAGCCTTTCTCACTCCACCATGACTTACACTCCTCTACCCCTGTGCTGTCCTATGCTCCTTCTCCAGCCTCGCCTACTCATCATTCTCCCAGATGTGACAACACCCGTCACCTCTCCACCATCAGCACACATATGTACGTCGTTTCTCTGTACATCTACTTCACGCTGCTGCACCCTCATGTGCCTCAGCTGGTAGCTCCATGCAATCTCTCCAGTGCAACTCCATACCCCTCCCAATGTCCACACACCAACCTCCTGCTGGGTGCTTTTGAATATCTTCCTCACCTGAACACAGTCACTTTGCCTGTCGCTTCCACACACTCCCCTCACTCATCAAATCAACACTGCCTCTGCCTGGTATCACCACACACCAGACCCACTCTTGCAACCATACAACCCCACAACCTCACCACATCTGTCATTCCTGGCTCATTCTACCAATTCCAAACACTTCAGCCCCATGAAGCACCTCATGGCTTGCGTACATCACCTACTTCACCATCCATACCCAAATACTTTCCTTCAAGGCAACCAACAGCTTCTGCCTATATCCCTGCCCCACCACAATTCCCAGTACTCTCCAGTTCAGTGTTTCCATTGCTTTGGCTCAGCTGCTTCAAACACTGTTTCTAAGAGGAAGCATCTTTCTCATCTATCATAAGAAGTTACCCTATTCCCTCACTCATCCTTACCACTCTTCCCTGAAAACCTGCTCTTTATGTTACCTTTTCTTAATATTTCAGTCCCCTATGCTACGTCTGCCTTACTGCCATGTTCCACATTTATACCTCCCTAACTTTTTCGTCCCTTCCACACATCTTCCAGTTTCTCATCCTCTTGGTCATTCCTAGATACATACCTCTCCATGAACATTCACACAATACATATGTGATCATACACTCTATTCCATATGTTCCTCTACATCATACATTATAGACTCACAGAGATGTTCTCAAGGGACCTCTGGTGATCATCATCCAGTCCAAATTTCTGCCAGACTCTAGTTCACATCACCTGTGGCATTTAAGATCAACAGACAGCCCATGACTTCCCTGTAAAACCTGTTGCATGTCTCTGCTCTCCTCCTGATGAAAACATTTTTCCTAATATCTCACTGAGTAGCTGCTATTGCCAAGATTAAAAAGTGGTTTGAATACTTTTGCTGCAATTGGTCAAGTAACTGTAGGCTACTAGTAAGTGCCCCTTTGCCTTCTCTTCACCACACTAAACAAGCCCGTCTCCCTCAACTTCTTCTCACAGATCATGTATTGTAGATCCTAACCATATTGTTAGGCATCCTCCACATAGTTCAGATTCCCCCTTAATATTTTCCTCCATTCACTTCCTAGCAATTTGGATGAACCTCACCTCACCTCTCACCTGCACTTTTAACATCGCCCTCTCCAATATAAACAGTAACATGTCTACCATTAATCACAACTCAGAACTACTTCCATGAAGATACCAACAATGTTGCTACATGCGCTAACATGAGCACCCTCACAAATTACAAACTTTTAGTTTTATGTAGGTTTCTATGTTGGTTGTTGCTTTTTGGACCTTTAATCTTAAGCATATTGGCTACACTTTACTGCAATACCTAAGGTTCAGTTCCATTCAGATTCTTCCATCACTTACCACCACTTGTTATTAATTTAGAAAGATACTGTGTGATGTTTGCAACATTGCAGTCTTCTCCTGCAAGGATGACATTTTTGCCACTTCCTTTTCCAGGAACTGAGTCTCCAGCAAATTGCTACCTTCAAACAAATCTATTTAACATTTTTTAATATATATCAAATATAAATATGCCTGGTTTACTACTGAACTTTGTGTTGCTCTGAGTCCTGAAGTAAGAAAATATACTGCTAATCTTCTTCAGAGCTATTTGTAATATAACACAGGCTCACTTCCATTTAGTGTATAAATACACTTATATTTGTAAGCAGCTAGACCTTTTAAAATGCTCAAATACTGGCTACTGGCCAAAATGTTCATGCCTCAAATTCTTTAAAACACCTTGAAAAACAGGTATTTGAATATTTTTTATAATCAAAGGAACTATTAAGTTACACATAATCAAAGATCCGAGCCTAATATGTGCTCCATCTATCTGACATAGGAGAAATTTCTTTACATAAAAAACATGTGAATTTTGCAAGCTACCAATTTGTGTGCCAAGACGACTGAAAAAGCACACATTAAATAAGGGTCTTTCACTGACAGGTGTGTGGGTTTAATTAGAAAAAAATAACAAAATATTATTTAAAGCCAGCAGAGTAAACCAAGCCTGAGGGTAGCTTATTCTCCCCAACCAACATATTTAGTCAGAATATCCATACAGATTTGCATGCTGATCCAACTAAGCCTGCTTTAACTGAACATGACCTTGCAGCGGTACATCATCTATGCATCATATAATGGTCTGTGTTGAAAGGCACCTTAAAGACCATCTAGTTCCAATCAGCTGCCACGGGCAGGGACACCTTCTAGTAGACCAGGTTACTCAAAGCCCCATCCATCCTGGCCTTGGACACTGCCAGGGATGAGAGGGGCACTACGAAGTTGAGAAGTGGCACAAGCCGCCCAGGTATCACGAAGGAGATAGAAAAAGCACAGATGGACTGAGGCGGTGCTTTCATTCTTTTTTCCCTTTCTTTCTGCCGAATTTACTCTGTTCTGGGAGTTGTGCTCATGAGGCATTTAGGGTCATCACCCACCCGCGAGGCTCCCTCGGCCAGGGGTGGCGCCGCCTGCTCCCCGGACACCCCTCCCCGCCGGGGCGGGCGGCACTGGGGAAAAACGGCGCTTCCCCGCGGCGGTGCCGGCGGGCCAGGCCCGGGCCCGGCGCTTCGGGAGGCGGCCGAGCACGGCCGGGCCTGCGGGAGGCCCTGAGCCGGGCTCCATCTGCCTGCCAAAACCTCTGGCTATGCTCCAGAGCGCGGCCGCCTCGCCGCTCCCTCCCTCCCGCCTGCCGCAAGGGAGAGGCCCCGCCGGGCGCTGCCTCCCACCGCCCTCCCGCGCCCGCGCTGGGGGGAGAAGGGGAGACCCCTGCGCTCACCTCGCGCAGCGGCTCCGCGGGGCTGGGCGGGCGCGGAGGGGCGGCGGGGCTGCGGCCGCTCCCGCCCCGGCCGTTACCGGCGGA
>VZTJ01000748.1:1047938-1162386 GCA_013397795.1 Orthonyx spaldingii
GGGGGCGGCGACCGAGGAGGAGGAGGAGGAGGAGGAGATGGTGTCCCCCGCTGCCTCCGCCGGGCGCCTGGGCTCCGCGCTGCCCTTCCTGCTCGTGCTCCTCGACCTGCAGTACCAGGGTGAGCCGGGCCGGGGTCCCTGTGGGGGTGCGTTGCGAGGGGGGCTGTGCCGCGTCCGTCCGCGGCCCGCCGGGATGGGGCCCGTGGCCGTGCTGGCGGGGGGNGCTCCCCAGGGAAGTGGTCACAGCAGCAGCCTGACAGATTTCAAGAAGTGTTTGGACAATGCTCTCAGGCACATCGTGTGACTATTGGGGGTGCCCTGTGCAGGCCCAGCAGTTGGACTCAACGATCCTGATGGATTCCTTCTAACTCAGGAAATTCTGTGCCTGTCTGATAAGGCAAGACTATTTCCCAATCCGATTTTCATTCTCTGTAATTCTTTGGGCAAACTGTTAACTGCTTCTGACTCCCGGGATGTCAAGACGAGCAGAGCACGACTGGGCAAAGAGACAGGAGATGAAATGCAGAGGCAGACAGGCGCTGTGCCTTTCAGCAGGGGGTACGGGGCGGGGCGCAGCGCCGCCATCTCCGCTGAGAGCCGGTGCCGGCCGCGCCGCCATCTTTGCTGCGGGCACAGGGCCGAGCGCGCTCGCGCCGCTCCCTCACGTCCGGCGGCGGGCGCGCGGCAGGGGCGGGCGCGCGCGCGCGGCGCGGCCAATCAGCGTCGCCCACGACCCNTGTCCGCCATGGCGGCGGGGCTCCCCCTCCGCCTCCCCCGGCCCGTGTCGGCTTTGGTGGGGGGGGAGTATTTCGGGAAAGGGTGTGAGGAGGGAGGTGCGGCGCTGCCACCTCATCGCTCGGGGCTGCGGCGGAGGGTGCGTAACGAGGGCACCGCCGCTGCCGGTGACCTGTCGGGGTTTATCGGAGTCTCTGGCGGCGCGGTCGGAGGTGCTCGCTGTGTGTGCACTGGGCGCTCCCCGGCCTGCTGACGGCCGGGCTGAGGCTCCGGCAGCCGCTGTGGGGCCTCGGTGCTGTGGTGTCCTCGGGTGCAGCTGTGGCACCGTCGGCCGTGCTGTGCCGGCCGTGAACTTCTCACTCCGGTGTGGATTTTGTGTGGTTCCGAAGTTCAAAGGCTTCTCCAGTGGCCCGTCTCAGCCGCAGCCAATGTTAGTAGCTCACTTAGAGATTCGCTGAGGCTTTTGATGGTTGCGTTGAATTTGTTCCGTTTTTGTTTTGTTGTTATGGTTTCTGTTGTTCTTTTTTTTCCCCCTCTCACCATTAGTATTTGAAGTTCAGCTTATCTGCGCTTTGTGCAGCTTGTTTATTTTCACAGTACACTGTCAGCAGCACCTGCGTAGCCGGGCTTTTATTCACAGCCTCCTGTTAAATTTCTAACTCTGTTGTACAATGGTGGTTACAGTCAGGGTTTCACCTGAGGGATATTCTTTACCTGCCAGTGGCAGATGGAAGTGGAACTGAAGCTGTCAATAGTCAGAAAAAGTCTGTGGGCTTAAGAAAGATATAGGTTAACATTAAAAATTCGGT
Organism: Orthonyx spaldingii; assembly: GCA_013397795.1. Lineage (NCBI taxonomy): Eukaryota > Metazoa > Chordata > Aves > Passeriformes > Orthonychidae > Orthonyx > Orthonyx spaldingii. The sequence continues at coordinate 1,049,483 of VZTJ01000748.1, forward strand.
TAATACACTAAATTAAAGAATAGTTCAGCTGGCCAGGTGGCAACACGAACTCTGGCAAAGACATTCTGCATTAGACCACGTACTGTGGTGTCAAATTGCCTTTTTTTTAATATGCATTCTAGTAGTGTTAGAAGACAAATAATAACTATTGCCAGAGTATGCTGTTTGTTTTTTTTTTCTTCCTTGAGATTGTGGCAGTGCTACTCCTGCTAAAGATTCTTTATTTAGAGTTGCCAGCCTATTTCAAGTATATGGTTTAATGGCTATTTGGGCTTACCACGTTTCCTGATTTGGGGGACGTTTTCGTCAGATAATAAAGATGTAGAGTACACTAATAGAATGACAAGTGGTAGTACTGGATATTATTTACTGAATTTATTAACCTCTTAGTTCATGAGTCAATTTTGCAGAATGTATAGTTAGAGAATTTTTGGGGACAGTTATGTTATTTAAGTATCTAGATTCCCCCCCCAGGAATATTGCTAGTCTTGAGCTTAAGGGTGTTCATAGTCACATTTAAATTTGTACTGTGATGTCTTGATAATACAAGTCTGCCTTGTGTCATCTGATTCACGAATCTGTGGAAGAGTCATTCTCTATTAACTTTGTATCTCACAGTTGATGTCAATGAATACTATTTATATCTGCCTGGTAAATACACCCAGTAAAAACATGTTTGATTCCTCCTCTTCACCCTAAGTTGTGATGAATTTGGCACAGATCCTCACTTGGGAAGATTCATTTCTCATTTCTGTTTGTCCACACTAATCACAACAGAAAGAGGTAACTGAAGAGGAATAAAGGAGTGTTGTTCATTTCCCCCCTCTCCTTTCTCGTAGTAGGAGAAAGGAAATGTAATAGGGGAAAGAATAAATGGGCTCTGAGTATACACAGCTCACTCAGTTACTGTCAGACCCCAAGCATTAAGTGTTTCTTTTCCTCCCCCACCTTTCATTTTTGCCCTGCGTTTGGGAGCTTTTTTCTTTTTTTCTTGGCCCCAAATAGCAAAGGCTGCTTGAGGGCAGGGCTTTTCTTGTCTGCCAGTCTTTGCTGTAGTTACCAACTTCCTTTGCAAACGGAGGGAGCAAAAATTTCATGGGTGGAAGTTACACATGGCTCAACTGGATACCCTGGGGCTCCTTGTGAGCCTCAGAAGTGTTGCCTCTGAAACTGTGGTTGCTTGTCCACCTCTTTCTTAGTTCAGTGTAGTTCTTGAAAATCATGTTTGCAAATATATCTAAAGCAAAGACCAAACTTGTTTAAGAATAACAGCAAACTTAAGATTCAGGGTCATTCTGATAAAAAAAAATATTGCAAAAGCAGGATCTCCCACTCACCTGACAAGATAAGGCAATCATTAAGCACCTCTGGGGAAAAAAATAAAAAAGGTTTAGATGAATGTAATTAAGATTAGTGACATGCATGCTGCTTCTTTGTAGTTGAAACAACTGGTTTTGGTACACAGTAGGAACTAATTCTGTTTATTTTCATAGTCTTGTTACTGAGCTTGGGAGCAAGATTTAGAAAAAAAGTAGGTGGAAATTCTACAGGGGGGATAAACAGGAACATGTAGACAAATGGAACATCTTAAACTGTTCTCAAGGTGCAGGGGTTTCTTGAGTTTTTTGTAATGTGGATAAGACTGATTATACAAGGATATAGTTGAAGTCTGTAGACATAGGTACCTACATATTAGCACCAATTATTCTAATAAAACAAAAATCCCACCAGGAAGCTATAATTTATTTCAAGTGAGTGTATTTAACTGGAAAAACAGGTTACCTGCACTTGCTTATCTTCCCTGTACCTTCTGATTTTTGTCCTTTGAGTTGTCAGGGCTAGTACCAATTATCTGGGAATAGTTTGGGGGTTTGTGTTGGTTTGGTTTTTTTGTGTTGGTTTGGTTTTTTTGTGTTGGTTTGGTTTTTTTGTGTTGGTTTGGTTTTTTTGTGTTGGTTTGGTTTTTTTGTGTTGGTTTGGTTTTTTTGTGTTGGTTTGGTTTTTTTGTGTTGGTTTGGTTTTTTTGGGGTTTTTTTGACTCTTAGATTCTTGCCCCAGTGCAAGGACTACAGGCTCTGAATTTATCCAAAATATTTGAATTGATTTGACAGCTGGGACTCGTGTGTGTGGTTGTTTGAGGTCCAAGGTGAATACTTAACAATTAGGCTTTAGAAATTATATTCAAATTAAAATACATGGAAGTTTTTAGAAATAAATGGTATGCTTGCATATCTCTTGTGTAAATTGAGTTTCTTGGTGGAGCATGCAGAGCTTCTTCAGCTGGGCCCTTGGTATCCAGCTCACCAATGGGGAGCTGTTGGAAAGAGCTCTGTGGGCTGGGTTTGGTGGGTTTTTTGCTCCAGCTGAACTTTAGTTCTTAGGTTCATTCCCAGACCAAAGAGTGCAGAGGTACCCAAATAGGTTGCAGAGAATTTGAGTCCTTGGACTCCTGTGCTTATGTTACTGGTTTTCAGATGTCTACTGTGGGCTGCTTTATTTAGAGCAATTGTTTGCCTACAGCCAGAAAATGAATAAGCAATAGATTTCTGTGAATAAACAGCCCAACTATCAGGTCAGTGCAGAGTGTTCTTGAGTAGTTGTGGTAAATGTTACTGTTCATGATGGTTAGGCTGATGATGCAGGCTGGTTCCGGAGATTCATACATCAATTTATGATGTTCAGCAACTTGCAGAGCTGAGTTATAAGGTATGGTTTAATGTATATCAAGTATAATTAGTCTTATTCTACAGAGTATCTGTAGCACTTCACAATTTGCTTCTTTATTTATCCATGTTGCTCCTGCTTTTATTACTTGTTTGTATCAGTGGGTACCTTTCTCATTTCTTTGATTAATTGTCTTCATTATTTTCAAGAAAAAAGATGATTCTTCCGCCTAAAATATTACGTCACTGTAAAACTGTACTGAACACAATGTGTTTGAATGAGACCAAATTGTGTAGGTACAACTTGTTGTGGAAAAATGTATTCTTGGAGCTCTCCTGATATGACTGAATGTAAAATGAGGATGCTTGAGACTGTGGAAATTGAATGTCATATTTGGGTCGATGGAAGGTTCATCAAAGAGTAATTTACAGCCCACTTCTAGGATGCCACTCCAAATGGACAAGTTCTGAAATATTTCGGATATTTATGTGTGGGGAAACACAGGAGGGGTGAAACTTAAGAGTTTTTAGTTGGTATTAGGTCATGTTAAATACTTCAATCTGTTTATGGTTTGATACCTGCTTTATTGCTAGCATACTTCCAAAGCCAGGGAAATTTGTGGTGAGGTTTTTTTTCAGTTCTGTGTTTTTTCATTGTGTTTCCAATGCTTGCTTTGTCATTTGAAAGGACACTGGACTACCTGATGATTGAGGCTTCAAGCTAGTGAAGCAAAATGGGCAAGGAAGAATGTCCTTTTTGGGTGGGCATTGGACATTCACATAACATGGGAATAGTTTTTACATACCTAGAATTGACTTTGAAATGCATAATTTAGTAAGATCCTCAAATAATAATTATTTAGCATGTAGACAATTTTAACTCCATCTACTTAAGCAAAAAATATTCACTGGAAATTTGGGACTTCATGAAGTAATTTTCAGTAATTAGAAAAGTTTGTTTTCTGTCATTGTTCTAAAACAGATAATTGAGTTGAAGCCCTTGAATCCAGCTTGCTGAATTGTTATCAGTCTTTTAGCAGACAGAACTTTCTCTGGTGGATACAGAGGGGATTTTGTTCATTTTAGTAGAGACAGCTCAAGGATTTTCTTATAATATGGAATTAAAAGAATTATGAGCTGTATAATGGAGTAGAAAAGAAAAAATAAATTAAGATCCCAGGTATTGAGAGTTACTAAGTCTAAAATCATGATGATTTGGTGACAAGAAATTACTGTTCTTTCATTACAAATACGTTGTTGTTTAGCCACTTTTCAGTGTGAGAAGTTTGGATATACTTTCCTTCAATCAGTTGTACTGTAACCTTTTTATTCGGATTCTAAGAAACAACTTCAAAGTGCTGCTGCATTTTTGTATTTAAAATTAATTCAAATGCCCATCTGAATTAGAACAAAACCTGAGTGAAATAAGTTATAAATCATTGGGTTTTAATGTAATGTGCTTATTCAGGATTTCGATAGATTATGTTGCTTAAAGTTAGGCATAGGGTATCTTAATAAAAGAAAATTTTTCTAGTGTGAAAGTTTTTTAATAGTCATAAGCTGGTGGGTAATTTGTAGTGAAATTCTGCCCTGATTTGAAGACTTCTGGAAGTAGGACAAATGAAAAAGCTGTTGCTGACTTGATGTATGTACAGCATGGATTTGCACTCAACTGCTCCTTTCTTGTCAACAATAGTCTTTCCCTGTTGGCTGAGCAGCAGCAGTTTATTAGCTTTAAACTCAAACTGGCACTTCAAAGACACTTTAGTATGGTTTTCGTGCTACTGGTTAAAGGGGAAAGAAGCGAGAATTTTAATTGTTTGTCAGAACTTGCACTCTTGAAGAAGTTTGTCCTGGCAATTATGAAGATGAGAAAAAAGTGCAGTAGACAAGAAGCCAATTGCCAAAGAGTTCTCAGTTAAGTTACCATCAGGGCCCTGAAATTTATGTAAGAGCCTTTGTGTATTTGTTGCATGTGTATGTTATGAGTGCTTGTCCAGATTCTTCTGAAATTGCAAGTCCACATCGAAATGTAGTTGGTCAAAGTCTGTTACTGAATGTGTAGACGTGTATTTGGTGCCTGTGGCAAGGGGGTGCAAAGCAGTGTTTTGTGTACTTTGACACATCCTAATTGGGCCATGCTATGAGGTTATTGGGCTGCAGGGTGCTTTACAGAATCTCAGAATCCATTAGGTTGGAAAAGCCCTCTGAGATTACCTAAAGTGCAGGAAGGTGTGACTTCTGCCTCTGTCAGTAATGGTTTGTTACATGTATTGTGTTATCGTTGTATGTGTTTGGTGTAATCAGACTGGTCACTCAAAACATTGATCTTTTTGTTTTTCTTTAAGGAGCTGAGTGTGGAATAAATGCAGAAGTAGAAAAACAACTTGAAATGGGAAAGAAATTATTGGCTGCTGGACAGCTGGCGGATGCTTTGTCTCACTTTCATGCGGCTATAGGTGTGTATTTCAAGGGGGGTGACTCTTGTACTGAAATACCTTTGGGTGGGTTTTTCCCACTCTTTACTTCATTAAATATCCTGCTTTCTTGCAAATTGCATTCCATGAGTCACAGAAGTTGGGGTACCTTTATACAGCAGTTTGGACAGCAGCCAGCAGAGATGCAGTAGAATATTTGTGCTTTGGTTTTGATAAAAGAAAACTGTTAAATTAACTACACGATACATATACATGTAAATCACTGTTCTGGAAGCTGGCTGTATGAAAGGCATTATAATTGACTCTGATGTTATTTGATGAGGTATTCCTTGTCTGTCTAATCCCATCAAGATCAGGTTTCATCTCTATGATGTTTTTCAAAGTATGTCTTTGAAAGGTTGACTTGATCCATGCTTTCTCCTATCCAGTGCTGTAAAAAATTCAATGTTTAAAATAGTCGCTCTCTCTCTTCTTATTTTTTCTTAATTAAATCTTGAAGTGGGTGATATCTCAGTGAAACTGATGCTGCAAGTTTGAGATACTGAATTGGTTAGTGGAGAGCAAATTGTCCCTCTCTTGTATTCATGCAGTGAGTTCATTTTTGTTTGCTGTTCTGCATTTTCAACAAACTGAGAAGTTAAATGTTTGCTTTTAAGAATTTTAAAGCAACTCAACTGGTTAAAATCCTTTAGTTGAAGCATAAAGACAGCACCAGTAAAGAGCAGTACCCATTAACACTACAGTTTCTTAATTGAATAGTGTGTTTTTTTAAGTTGTTGGACTTTGTTATAATGCCTACAAGTGCATTTTTCTCCTCTGTGAAAAGAATATTAATAAGATGTTATACATTGATGAGTCATACTATTGATACTTGTTAATTTATGCCTTGGATTATTTAGTAGTGATATGTAAATGAAATATTCGTTGATTCCAAGTTATTAATATTTTCTTTGCATTCTCCAACTTCCCTTATATAAAGGGAGGGGAGGGGGCAACTTCCCTTTTTTTTCTGTTACGGAAGCTCCTTGTTCTACCTAGATGCAGTCTGTTACTCATTTTGTTTGTGTGTTGCTACCAAAGCATTTCTGTGGGATCTGTGCAGGGTTACTGCTACAGTGTGATTTTCTCCTTTATTATTGGTTGGCAAACTTGAACCTGGATTTGATGAGGAGTCCAGTTCAGTCTGTGGCTGTGCAGTTCCTGGTGATGGTGCAAAGGCAGCAGTGAGAGGTGTGAGGTGGGATGACAGTGAGGTGCCTGCATGGGTGAAACTCACTGCTTTGCCAGCTGTGCTTGAGCAGCTTGGAAAACTGTGGTGTGACCACCTCAGTTGTGACCTTTATGGGATTCTTAGTTGGATGCTGATTTTAGCCTGATTGCCTCATTTTCATCAGACTTTTTTCTTCTTTGTATTTTGCCTGTTTGAAAAGATTTTAAGCATGGTTTGCCAACTGTGCTTGTGAGGAGTTAAGAATTCTGTTCTGGCTGTACTGCATCGTTGTAGACTGTGAGGTAAATAGATCTTTCTGTCTTGCCTCAGCCAGTCTATTTTTGGTTTTTTGCAAACTTCTAAAATAGAAGAAAGCGACTGTCCATATTTTCTCTCTTCAGTTAAATTTTTAACTCTTTCTTCAATCCCATCAAGTTGGCAGCTTATGCCTTCTATTGGGTAAACGTCAATTGCTGTTCATTACTGTTACTGGAGCACTGAGGCAAAACTATCTGTCAGATAATCATCTAGTGCTGGAATGTGCTTTCTATGTTAGCTCTTTCCTGCCTTTCATCCTTTGTGTATTAATAAAGTTCCTTAATTTCAGTTGTTGATTTGCACCTAGCCTATACATTTAGGACTCAATGCTTTTTTTAAATTATTTTTTAAGAGGAGTAACATTTGAATTTATCTGATATTTATAATGCTGACATACAAGGAAGCCTACAGCATGGGAGTTCCTATTAAATTTCAGCTCTGGAGATTAGCATTTTCACAGCCAAGACATTGTAGAGGAATAGTGCAGATAACTTTTTCAGAGAGACTGGACTAGGGTTTTGGTAATGGAGGTGGCCAGCTATGAAACTTGGTTGCTGATCATAAGATTTTTGGTAGTGCTATTTCTTCCGTTTATTTTGAAGTTCATTTTTTACCTCAAATGACGTGAGGAAGAAAAATATTTCTGTTCCTCAGATGTGGATGTTCTTGTCTGCAAATTCTGGATTGATCATTATGTTTTTAATAGCATACTAAAAGGTTTCCTGTCTCCAACACAGGGTTGTTTTGGTGGTTGAAGTTACTTTTCATTGAGAGCCCGTAGTAACTGTCACCTGTTTCTGTGAAATCCTGCACGGAGAAGAACATTAAGAAAGTTATTCTTGGTTTCAGATACTGATGTTTGCCTCTTGTATGAATGTATGTGCTAGCTTGGAGAGTGTTAAAATCACTGGATCTTGGAAATTTGACCAGCAGACAACACAGAATTTTGGGCCCTGAAGTTAGCCTTTAGGTTTTGATAGTGTGTGCACGTTCGTCTGCTGGTGAGAGGGAATGTTGGTGCCCACTTTATTCCTAAGGAAGGAAGTTGCTGCTATTTCAGTGAATGATTTAAAGAGTTTTTGTTGACATTGGGCTAACATACTAGTCTTTTTGGGAATATTTGCATTTGTCCTATATGGTAATCAGCCCCTGGGCTGGAAAATGATGAATTCACATGCTTTCAAATGTATGCCTACAGTTGGAAGTAAAGCATTAGTACGTAATGGCTGTTCTCCTGTGTAAAGCTGAAGAACATGCACATATTTGACCTTCACTCTTAATTATTTGGCATTTACAGTATTTCTGTAATATTTATTGTTAAACAGTTAAACTGCATAGAAAATACTGCTTGCATAGTGTTGCAAATTTTATGTCTTATTAATGTATACCATTGTTTCCAGTGGCTTAAAAGTCAGATAATATATTTTTAGTAATTACAGTTCCACTGTACCAGAAATTTCAGTTGCTTTGAGATAGTATTGTGATTACTGTTTGTTCATTTGCAGAGGGAGACTCTGATAACTACATTGCTTATTACAGAAGAGCCACAGTGTACTTGGCCATGGGCAAATCTAAAGCAGCAATTCGTGATTTAAGTAAAGTGGTTGAATTAAAGCAGGACTTCACATCAGTAAGTATTACTGGAATTGAAGATTGTTCAAGTGTAAAAAAAAAAACTGCTTCAAAGAAGGTTTGGGGGTTTTTTTCAGACTTTGCTCAACAGGAATAGAGAATACATTATCCCTCAGAGGGCTTTAAAGAGGATAAAATTATAGCAGTGGTGTATGTGCCTTAATTTGCAACTATGCTGAGTACAGTCTAGACAGCTATTTGAAGAACTAATAGTTTTACTAAGTTCATGGTTTTATACTAAACACTCTTCTTCTCTGACTTGTGGTTATTCTGTCGTTCACCAAGGCTGTGCCATTTGGAACATGGAGAAGAGAGCACACAGATGCCTCTGGGGTTTTTTTCTGTCTTAATCAGCATTAGGTTTGAGGTATCTCTTCTCCACAGGAACTGTCCTAATCTCATTGTGTTCCTGTGTGATTGTTGCAAGTTCTGAGTTGCTTATCCCTTTCCGGGTTCTGTGTGCTGTACGTGGAGATTGCCTCACTGGTTGGAAACTGATGCTGGAGTCCTCTCCAACTGATTCTCTCACCTCCCTTTTGTGTGGGCAGTGGCATGTCCTGTATAGTCTACAATAAAAGAGCAATTGTTAAATTCACTGTTGTATGAAAATATTATAAATCAAAGTCTCCTAAATCATCAACTTGCCTTTCCACATAGTTTCTGTTCTGAAAGTTTAATGAAATAATTAAATGTGGGAATAGTTTACTGTTTATTATTTCTGCTATTTACTTAATCTGTAAGCAGTTATAATCAGGAAAGTGGTCTAATGTCAACATTCACTTTGATTTGTGAAACTTTTCAAATGAGTTCTTTCCACGAGTGGCTCATAAAAACTCTCTGCTTTTTGTCCCTCAGTTCTGGTGCACAGCAATCCTTTACCATTAAAGAGGCCTTATAAGAACATTATTAAATCAAGAAGACAAAGAATGAGTGTCATGATCTCTGTTTCAGCTTGTTAACTGTACTAAAATGAAACTTGTGTTCCTACTTTGCTCAATTCCCATTTGTAAATAAAAAGTTATGTTTCATTTCAGGCGAGATTACAGAGAGGACACTTACTGCTTAAGCAAGGAAAATTTGATGAAGCAGAGGATGACTTTAAAAATGTGGTAAGTTGGAGACCAGTGTTAAACTACGTTGCTGCTTTTAAGGTTTGGTTCTGAGCCAAGGTCACATCTCAGCTCTGATGCTCTGTCGAGTATGTGGTATCTAGGCCTGAGTTTGTCTTTCCTGTTCTTTGAAGGCCTAGGAGCTAAGCAACCTTGTATGAATAAATGACCCATGAAGTTGCACTATAGTGATACAGATGAAATGGAGTGTTGCCTGAAACAGTCTGGCACTTTGGAAAGTCTTTTTTGTGTGTGCCTGACACTTTGTGATCTCTGCTTGCTGTCAGCTGTACTAGGGAGCAACCTTCATTCGGAAATAAGTGACATGGGACTCAAAGTATGTAGTTGAACTCTGGTTTACATCACTGTATTGATGTCTCCCTGGGAGATCTCTAGTGGCATCATGGATCAACCTTTGCAAGTTCCTATCTCTTTTTACTGGTTGCAAAAGAATTGTTGACTCTTAATTTAGTCATTGAGTAGTTAAATCTGTACATTTGAGTGGCATCTCTCTGTCTGTCTTCTAATCTACAGGGTTCTCCATATTTCATCAATGTCTTGACAGTACTTTCTCTCCATGACCAGGAATGTGCAGTTTCCATATACACGTAGTTGGATATTACCCACCTAAAACTCACTTGGGCTGTTTTTAGTTTTGTGCATTTCAGCCCTATGCTGCAAAAGTAAACTGATCTAACCCCAGAAACAAAGCCCTCAGAGAATGTGAATCTTGGTTTCCTCTCTATTGCACAAAATTCATGTAAATATGAGTATAAATAAGATGCATTCTTCATTCTTGCTTGCTCTTCAAGAGTTGGTAGTTTGAACAGCTGGTGTGTCCCTTAAGCATAAATAAGAAGGATTTGCAATGTGACAGGTGCTGTCTTGTTGGCTCTCTTTGAAGAGAGTGATGGAAAAAGCAGTTGTGTGTTCACATTGCAGATGTTTAATGGAAATCTTACTAGTGAGTGTGGATGACAAAACCAGAGTGGTTATCCTGTGTGCTCTGCAGGCTGTCTGTGAGGAATGGCTCTTGCAGGTATAAATGAACCAGGCAGTTCAGGTGTCTGTAGCAGAGCTCCAGCAGCTGATTCTGAAGCTGACCTAGCAATAGCTCCTCTGGCTGCTTCTTCCTCAGTAACTTTGTTAGGAGTGTGTGGTCTTGAGAGCAGCTCAGCCCTGCTGTTTGCAAACATGAAGAGTCATTCAGCTTGGATTAACTGAGGACATAGTTGCTACAGTAGCAATTGTGCAATGTCAGTGTTGATTGTGAGTTTGCTTGTGCATCTCTTTGCAGTTACTGGTTCTTGAAGTATTGCTTAATGCTGCATATGGAATTGTTTCTCCAGTCAACTGTCAAGTACCTTTCCCTATTGCCAAACCTGCTGCAAAAATTTAGGTGCTACCTTTGGTCAGTCAAATAGTTTCAGTCTTCTGTCAAGCTTTAAATCTGAAGTAGAACAGAGTTTCTTCTCAGAAGCTGAATCAGGAAAATAGCATATTATTCCTCAATCTGACTTCCATTTCCCTTTGTTCTATGAACAGTATTGCCTGTGTACTTAGAGAATTGCCAAGTGGTCTCTTTTGAAGAGCTTAATTTTCAGTTAAGTACAGTATATTCAAGCAAAATGAGCAGACAATATTAAAATAGTAATTTGTAATAGGTTAATTTATTCATATACAGAGTGGATTAAATTGTGCTACATACCTTGAAATCTTTAAGTATAATACCTGCTTCTTTGAGAGGTTTCCCTTGTTTTCTAAATCTTTCAGATTTCCTATCCCTTCTCTTGTAGTCATGTTCCTTAAGAGGGATCTCGACAGTTTAAGAGATGCAGTCATTTTTGAGGGAGAGAAAGCAAGAAAAATTCAGCTCATCTAAATGGAGGGAAGGATGACAGGTAAACTTTCCCAGCTTGTAAGACCAGTGACTTTGAGTTGAACTTAAAAAAATCATTAAAACAATTCTTCATGTATAACAGTAAACCTATCCTTTAATGTGTACTCATGAAAAGAAAAGAAAGTTCATGACCTCAAATTCGTTCTACATAATTTCATAGGATCAGGAAAAAGTGTCATATCTTTAAATGATTGCTAAGCAGTTTCTCTGTGCATTCCTGCCCTCTGGCATATCAGTACTGGCTGTCTTACAAAGCAGTACTAGTGTGAGAGCAGGCAGTGGGAATACCTTGAAAGGATGCAGTATTCCTTTTTGGGAGCAGAGCCTCTTGAGATTCCAGCCTTCATGTGTTATTTTTAGCTGTAATTTTTTTTTTTTTTTGTACTCTGTGCTTTCCTGTTGGCTGAAATTAATCACGAGGTTTGGATAGAGGGTGTGATTCAGACTTATGCCTTCACATATTAAGCAATACTAAATTTCTAGAAACATCTCCATTTGGCCAATAGATGAATCAGGCTGATGAAATTCTTTACATGGGCCAGATTTTCCACATGAAACAAGGAGCAAGTAGAATTCCTTTAGTGATTTTACAAAGTTGTTACTCATGCTATATCAATAAGAATTATTTCTCTGTTACAACTTTGGTTGAGTGTTCATATGCTTTAACATCAAGTCCCTTGGTTTAGTAACTTCTGATTAATAGAAGTCAGCAGGACAGACTTGTGGGTGCATCAACATTCGTGTCTAAGGCCTCAAGCCATGAAAGCCCTGGAATGTTTATTTTATCTTTAAGCATGGGATTTTTACTGAGAATAAAAGGGGTATTGGCATACACAGGTTGATGGAAGGCCTTGTGGAAAGATGACAAAAGCAATGCAAATCCTGGCAGCCCTGTATATGTGCCTTACAATATTGTCAGTGACTCTGCTTATGTTCTAGAGAAAGTGACAAGGATTTGAGTTGCTGAATTTTGTAGAATGTACAAAATTAGAGCAGAACTTCTGCCTCATCTATTGGAAAGTAAGGAAAGGACCAAATTGTTACATTTCTTTTAAATTCTAGTCTTTTTTAAGACTGACTGTAACACAGTTGCCCTTTATTGCAATAAATACTGTAAATTGAGGTGTCCTAAATACAGAATTCTGTCTGCCTTGGAAGAACAAGCACTTCAAAGCTCAAAACTGAAGGCACAGCTTCCAACTCCACTAGATGTCAGCCAAGACCAAGTGACTGAGCTCTGTACATCTGCAAACCGCTTTCTTGTCTAGAGAAACCCTTGCCTGCTGCAACATATGTTGGATAACAGCTTTCCATGGTTGGTTGGTGTGTGTAATAATACTCTTTTGGATGTAGGTGGGAGAGGCTATCTTATGGCACTGTAAGTTAACCTTATTTGATTAAGTTACTAAGGCAATCTTGGGTTGGGTATTTGAGGTTCTCTTAAGCACATCAGAGTAACATTAGATGTTTCCAAATACATTCATCTATGGAACACTGATCATCTGTAGCTTCCGAGCTAAAGAATAAAAGGTATTTAAATATTTCCTTGGGTTTTTTTTCCCATCTATCTGGCATTATGGCTGTGTTACCTAATGCGTTACCAATGCAGGGCTTTCCTCTGTGTGCTATCCTTGAGTGCATGGATGTCTTGATCTTAGACAGCACGAACCATGGAGGTTCCCTCAGTTCTCTTCAGGATGTTTTTCACAAGCCTAATTGCGGGAGCTCAGGACTTCTGAACAACGAATCAATATGATTTCGCAGAAGCCATTTATTGTTTACAAAACACTCTTATTTATACCTTCACAACTGCTGTACACACGATCACACATTACATGATTGATCCCTCTAGCTTGTGCAAGCGCTCTGCATGCACTTTTCAGAAAATATAATTGGTTCTAGTGTAGTGCAGCACAGTCTTTATCTATTTCTTGCTGTCTTGGTATTCTGTTTTTCAGCTTTTCCTTTCCCAGTTTAGTGCAGCTTACGTTTCAGTGGCCTTGATGAATTCTTGAGGGCTCTGATAAGCATAACTAAAGGTGGTTTTGACTGGAGCACACTGTCAGTGTTCAAATGCATTACAACGCCTAATCAGTTTTGTGGTCTATATATTTACCAGTTTAAAAAGTGAAAAAATAAAACAGTTTTAAAACGTATACATGTATGTCTGTGCTAGTGGCACTGAGCCACTGTAAGCAAGGAACAGTGTAACAGTCTATAACATTTGGGGTTTTTAACAATAGTTTTTTTCACACAAGAGTATTTAAGAGTTTCTCAAGTTGACAGTGTCTGTTTACAGTCCTAAGGTATTCAAATGCTACAGATGAATTGCCTGTAAATCTTTAATCTATACTCTTTGAGAGTATGGTTTTTGAGGTTGTGTTTTGGGCTTTTTTCTCCTTCAAGATGGTTGTAACTGTTCTTCATCAGAATTCTTGTACAAAGTGCCCAGCTCTTCCCTGGATTGCTAATGGGCAAACAAAGTTGTAGGACTGTGTAGCTGGAAAGCAGAACAGGTCGTGGTAAACCATTGATCTAACTTAGCCTTTGTAATGCTTTCATGTGCTTCTGAAAAAAACATCCTGAAGAGTTCTTGCTAAACTTAATAGGCAGAAGGCACTTGTTCCAAATGATTTCCAGTTTAAGTCTTCTGTTGTTGGGGATCTTTTTTTGAGCATGGTGACAGACAGTGCTGTAAAGCATTGTTACAGAAAAAGCGTATCAGTGATCCAGAAAGTGTAAATGTAAGATACATGTAGGTGCAACACATTGGAATATCCTAACTAATTCAAACTGGCATGTGGTGTCGTCAGGATAGCAGCATCCAACACAAAATGCAGGTGGATCCTGGGTAATTTAACACTGGTCTTGCTTCAGTGTTTTGTCACTGCTCACAGACCAGTTTGACTGTATCAATGGCCTCATATTAACACTTCGCTGAAGTAGTGCTGTGCTGTATTTTTCATGTCACCTTGTCCATGGCTGGTGTAACTTCTGTATGGTTAGAAAGGTCATATTGAGGGACTTGTGAAATACAATAAGGGATGGCAGATTTGGGGTGGTGGGAGTGTTGTGTTGCTTCTTGAAAACCTGCAGGAATTGTTCAGCTTGTTAAAATGCTTTTCCCATCAGAAACCTTTTAAATACTAAATGTTTGCACATGCAAGGCCGCCATTTCAGGGCTACTTATTTTGAGTAGAAATAATCAAAGGAGTTTTGAGATGCCAAAAATAGTGCTGGGTTTCATGAAGTGAACTGCTGATACATTTTCTCACTATCCTGGTTGCAGCAAGGTAATATTGCAAAGGTCTGAGTCAAGTCCTTGAGATAAAATTCTGGAAGAAGCTAGTTTCCTCACTGAGAGTAATAGAGAAAGGACCAAATGCTTTTAAAGTTCAACTTAATAAATTGAGTGAGGATGATGACTTTGTTACCTTCAATTTTGCTTACTTGAGGGTGTCAGAGTGGGGTTTTGTTTGCTCTAGGGTTTTTTCTTCTTATCTACCGAGATTATGCTGTAAAATAAAGCAGCACCATATAGCAGTAAATCTGTGATAGACGATTACTTACATTAGCAAAGCCATTCCTGTATACTGGCTTAAGGGAATTGGACACAGGTGTGGAGGGGAAAGTGGGGTGAGTGAAAGCTGCTGTTAACAGGTGGCTGATTCTTGTTGCTGCAAGTGAAACTGCAACTGCTTTAGTGTTGTAATCCAAAGGCAGCAAACCTGAAAGACGGTGAAGGATCCTGTGCTGAGGACAGGATCACCAGCAGCAGGGTTCTTGTCCTGCAGGACTGAGCAGAGCACAGCCTGTGGCTTTGTGCTTTGGGGATGTTGGTGAAGCATTCAGAGCAGTGTCAGATTTGCCTAAGACCTGTGCTAAATTAATCTAAAGAGTTTTCTCAATACTTTGCTCCCTTCTTGGACATATAGCTAATTAGCAGTTTATTCTGACCTTTGACCCCAAGCTTGCTGTTCTGCAGGCAGAGGAGATTGAAATGTGATTATCAGCAGAAAGACAGAAAAAGAAGTAAACTGAAATGAATGTGTCAAAGAACTGTATTGCATGTCCAACTATTTTTATGGGAGCAGAATGAACAGGCTTCTTTTTGCTTTAATTTACATTTATGATTTAAACATCATAGCAATATACTAATTACTTAGGAAGAGCTTATGAGTGTATATTTTCATCATACTGTAGCACACAAACACTCAGTGACTTTAGTTTGAACGATACCTTGAAAAATTTCCCTTTCTTTAACTGGATGTATTGTACTACTTAAAATTACCTAGGATGTTTCACTCAAATGGTCTTTATTACTATTGGACTTGCCTCCATGATTGTAACATTGCTTTTCATCTTCCATTGACATTTTTTCCAAATACATTACAGGAAACATTACATACTGTGAGTCTAAGGAGTGCAGTCTTATCATAAGTTTAAATGGAAGTGTAAAGCTCATCCATAGCAAAAGCTCTTAATTTTTAAGAAGAAAAGGCTGAAAAATTAAGGAAGAAATCAAACAAGTCAGCTGGAACTGAAGAGTTCAGAACTTCAGAGTTTTGTAGACTTGTACTTTTTAAAATTACATGTGCAGAAATTTGCCTCTGCTACAAGCTCCAGCTTTTAGGGGGAGAGTGAATGCACAGCATCAAAGGTTTATAGGCAGAGTTCTAAACAGAAGAAAAGCTTTATGAAACTTACATTGGGAATCAGCCTACAAAGAAGAAAACTCTTTGATCACATTCCTCTCCTCTTGCTGAAAGACAGTGTAGGGAATAAAGGAGAATTTTCAGGTCTAAGTACAACTTGATTTTTGCCAGGTAAAATAAAAAACTGCATAAGGTTCAAAAATATTTATAGAGAGGAATTGAAGACACAGTGTGGGACCTGTGCATGATTTTGATGTAGCATTTAGGCTCTTTCCTTTCTTATAGTCAAGTGTCAGAACCAGGGGAAATTCTGGTAAAGGACTTCTGAGGGCTGAAGTTGGATTACATTAGAGACACAAGCATAAAATACATCTGTATTTCAAGAACTTGCTGGTGAGAAAAAGGGAAGAGGCCACTTCAAGATAAATGAAAGAAAAAAATAGTGAGTGTCTTTGAGTGACTTTAGTTCACATTCTGTGTATGGAATGCAAGATAATGCAAGTTTTTCTTTAAACACAAACAAAAATAAAGTCGTGCTGATCTCTGTCCCTTTTACAGCTTTGAAAGTTGTTCTGATCAGCAACAAGTGTGAAGCCAGTGCTTCATTCAAGCTACAGTAATGCTACAAATGACAGCCTGGCTTTGCAAGGGAATTGTTGAGATTTTTTTCTGGCCCATGTGTATCTTCCTGGATGACAGTAAAGCTGCCTGCAAGATGTTTTTTAATTTTCTTTGAAAAGATTAACCTGCCTAAACAAAAAAAGGCAAGTATGACGTAACCACTTATGCTTGCTCAGAGAGAGGGTTAGAGAAATGAGAGTCCTTGTAGATAAAACTTTAGATGTTTAAAACTACGTAAGAAACAGAATGCATAAATGCCCAGCTGAGCCTTTTACCTGGCTGAAACCTCTTAACTTGCTGCTGTAGCCACTTTTTGTGAGGAAAATGTGAGGAACACAACTTCAAAGTAACAACTGTCTGGAACACGTTTCATTTATTTCTGCCATGAATTCATAAATATGTATAGTTCTTGAAGTGCAATTGTGCCATGTGGTTGTACTGTCTACTGCTGCTGAGAAATCCAGTGTTTAATAACCGTCAGCAGAGGTGAATTAATGGGGTGGAGAGGAGAGGTCCATAACTTGCAGCAGGTGATGGGGGACAGTGACTGTTGTGTATGATGTGTCCAGCGGTGAATGATCAAGCATGAGGAATTGGATTTCTCTGACTTCTGACATCTTGCATTGAATCTCAAAATGGTTTTTTCCTCTGAAGTTTAGAGGTAGAAATGTTTCCAGTGGAGTTTTGAAACTAATTTTGCTTTATTTGCGGCTTTAGTCAGTTCTCCATGATATGATTATTAATGAGACTAAAAGAGATCCTTGAACAAGCATTTGAGTCTCTCTCCTTGTTCATGTTTGCAGCTCAAATCCAATCCTAGCAATAATGAGGAAAAAGAAGCCCAGACTCAGCTGACAAAATCTGATGAGCTGCAGCGCCTGCATTCGCAAGCATTATCTGCCTACCAGCAAGAGGATTATGAAGCTGCTATTTCTCTTCTTGATGAAATCTTGGCAGTAAGTGTGAAGTCAAATGGTACTGTGAAAGGAAAGTAAGAGCTTCTGTCTGACATCCGTGTTTTTGGTTTTTGTTCAATAGTTTCTTCACTGATGTGAAAATAACGTGGGTGCAACTGGTTTAGTTTTGCTGAGCACCATAGGTCTGTAATGATGTTGGAGAGTGGAGAGGGCTGAGCACTAGCTGCAAAAGAAGTCAAAATAATAGTTTGTCTTAAAGATACTTCAGTGAAACTTCTGTTACAGATAACTGTATTGATTATGCTTTCCTACTTTTTTACAGTTTGGTATTCTTGGGGAAGCTGGGAAAAAGTTTTTCTGAAATCAATGAAATTTTGCCAAATACAAGAGTTGTAGGTTTTTTCATCTGGATTTTTCATCTGGACTCTGCACATACAAATTAGTGCTGTTGACTTGAAGTTTACAATGTTGGAGCTTTTGGTGAAGAAACTGCCACAGTGTGGGAATTGGTTTATGGGGAGGCAGTGTGGAAAAGCAGAAAAGCCTCCACTACGATGATAATTTCCAAACAACTGATAAGACACAGGTTTAATTCCCTAAACCAAGTTTTGATAGGTCAGGTTTTTAAGGGCAGTTCCTTATGAGTAATTATTTTTGCCTTACTGTGACATTTTTACCTCTTTATTCTTAAAATCCAGATATTAAAGTCAAACTTTGTGGAGCTGCATCTTACCCACAGGCTTCTTCCTAGAGGACAACCGACAGCTTGGTCCTTGCTGTTCATTACCTCTGTTCTTTTGGGAAGATACAATAATTTATGATTCTGATATCCTTTCCTGGAGGCTCAACAGACTGTCCTAGTTTAAGCAATGCCAGTAGATTTAATTCATCTCTCTGCATGAGTTCATTGAATCATTTACAAAATTTTCAGGCCTTTGTTTTCTATTTGGGCAGGTGCATCACAGCATCCACCAGGAAGCAGAGATGCTAATTTCATGAGCTCTGCATGCAGCTTGAACCTTATGCTATTGCGGTTGGCAAAGTGAAATGAAATGGGATTTTTCTTTTGGGGAGGAAAAGAAGTGAAGTGTTATGGACCAAAAACAAGCTTTGATTTTGATTTCTTAAGGTTTGTGTTTGGGATGCAGAGCTACGGGAACTTCGAGCAGAGTGTTACATAAAGGAAGGGGAACCAAGCAAAGCCATTAGTGACTTGAAAGCTGCTGCCAAATTAAAGAATGATAATACTGAAGCCTTCTATAAAATCAGCAGAATATATTATCAGCTAGGGGACCATGAATTATCTCTCAGGTAATTTTACTGTTTACTGTAATCATTATAATTGAGACAGAAAATGTAATTATATAGGTCATGATAAACTATGAAATATCTGTTGTGTGGGGTTTGGATGGAGAAGCAACTGTGGTCTAGGTCTGATAAAGGGAGTTCCTTTCTAGAAACCAAGAATTGGCATTGAAGACACCCATTTTTGTTCTTGGCAAGACCAGCCATCAATGCTTCCAGGCATCTTGTTTCCTTAAACAGAAGTCAGAGTACCTTTCTGTCACAGTTGCTTACAAGTGCTGTCTTCATTGTATTTCTCCATCCTAGAAGGGAGTGTTTCTCTCAACTTCCTTTGGTGGAGCCTTTTTTTAACCTTAAACCTCTGTTGAAGTTAAGATGCAAACAGAAAATGTATACATTAAGGTTACAAGCTTAAGAATAAATAAAAAGTACAGGAGCATCCAAGTATGAAGAGCTCAGGGTCCTGAGCTGTTTGCCTTTCATTCCCTCAGGCGGTCCTGGATGACTTTTCGATAATGCCCCATACTTTTATTCATACTTGAGTTAAGTTTAAGGTCTGATTCCCATATGTCCCTAGTCCATCTGGCAGAGAACTGCCCTTGCCCAGTCTGGACTGTTCAGAGTTTGTACTCTGCCTGGCTGCACAAGTGGTATAACCCCTCCTTTTGCACAGAAGTGGTTTCTGTGCCAGTCATAATTTCAGATGTGTTGCCTTCATCTCCAGAATCCTTCCAATATGGTTTCTGCCACAGGGTCCCTTCAATAAGGTGAAGAGAACTGAAAAAGTCCGAGTTTCTTTTCTTGATGGATGGAAACTACATGTGATTATAACTGCAAAAATTCATTTTATAGCTGGCCAAAAGTAAACATGAAAGTAATTGGTTTGCTTTAGGCATCCCCTTTCCAGAGCATACTTAATCTTGTGAGCTCATTGGTCACTTCTGTGGTGACTTTTGGTAACTGGCTGTCACTTTGCCCAGTGATTTCAAGTATAGGTGGTATTTTTGTTATTTAAAAATACAATTGAGAGCGCTATTGAAGAACAGAATGGAATCAGAATGAAGGGATAAGCCTCTGTCCTTTATTCTTACCTGACACCATTTTTTTGCATCATGAGATATACTAAGAAAGAGTTCTATAGCTCTTGGACTTGCTGGGTGCTTACTCTTGTCCTTCCCTTAGTTTCTTCCTCTTACAGGTCTAATTATTTTCAAATAATAAGGTATTTTTGTCTGTGCTTAGGAACAAAATGAGATTTTGTAATCTCTTCCTGAAATTGACATCGTGGTTGTGCTATGATGACTCTATGGGATCCAAAACTTTTATTCCTTCATATGATTGCATTCTGGAGGATTTTTGGGGATTTTTTTTTTTTAGACTTTTGACTGTTTTGAGAGATATTTGCCCTAATCAGAGTCTGATTAAACATTCTTCACAGTGAAAGGCCAAGTTCAAGCTTGGCTGAGATTCCGTCAAGGAGGTTTGAGTCTTAGCCAAGCTTTATCTGTTTCAGGCAGCACAAAATACACTTCAGCATAGGAATTTTGTAATATATCAAAGTTACAATTGATGGTAATTTCCCTATATATTTATCTGATAACTGCTGAATATAATATCTTTCATAGAGTATATTTTTCTTCTGCTCTTTAGTCAGTTATTAATGTAACATTTAATCTTCTGTGTGTTTGGCAATACAAAAGAATTAAAACCAAAACCAGATAAATATCCCAATATGTTTTGGAAGACTCTTGTTGGTCTCACTTTATATTAATTTTTGGGACAAAGGGAGAGATTGTGTAAAGAACTCCAGTGTTGTTCTGGACAGCTTATATATGCTACACTGTGTCTCTCAGTGAAATTTCATAATATGTGGTGACCTAGTCTTTTCGGTTTGTTTTCTTTTCCCTTCTCCTTACCTCCTTGTGAAAAGTGAGGTCCGGGAGTGTCTGAAACTGGACCAAGACCATAAGCAATGCTTCTCTCTCTATAAGCAAGTAAAGAAACTCAATAAGCAGATCGAGTCAGCGGAGGAATTCATCAGAGAAGGCAGGTAAGTATTCACTGCTGTATTAAAAAAACCCACCATTGAGGCACCAGCCTGCTGATTGAGGAGCTGATTAAAGTGATGCTTTTTGCATGTGTCAGTTGAAGTGGATAACTGAGCACAGCTCTCAAATTACAATTAAAATAAATATTGACTCGCATAGCAACAATTCTATTCTGATTCTTTCCGATGCCACTGTCTTCCGTTTGCATACTTAACTTCTTTCTGCAGCAAGTAGTAAGATTAACATAGGGGTGGGAGTTTTCAGCTCTCATACATTATTACTTAGCACTGATGAGACCACACCTGAGCACTGGGCTCCCCAGTGCAGGAGAGATGAAGCTACTGAGAAAGTCCAGTGAAGTTCCACTAAGATTGGAGAAGGAGAGCATCTCTCTCCTGCAAGGAAAGGCTGGGCTGGCTGAGAGTGCTTGTCCTGAGACTGCTACAGGTTGATTTCATCAATGTGCCTGAAGAGGGGCTGCAAACAGGGCAGAGCCAGGCTCAGCTCTGTGGTGTTCTGTGACGGTATCAGGCCAATGGGTGCAAACTGAAACAGGAAATTCCCTTGGAGCGTCGGGAAATGTTTTTTACACTGCCTCATTTCCACTGGTGCAGGTTTTTCAGGGAGGTTATGGAGTCTCCCTGCTTTGGAGTTATACAGCAACATTTTGGACATAGTTATGGGCAGATTTATAGAGGTGGCCCTGCGTGGGCAGTGGGTTTGGACCAGATGATTTCCAGAAGTTCCTTCCAGCTTCAGCTATTCTGTGAGCAAAGGACCATACTTTAAGACTAAAACCACCTAGTAACTCTGCAGTACCTTGATGGCAGAAGTGGTTCTGACTGATGAGCTTTTTTTTTATTTATGCACCCTGTTAAATGATAGACAATGCCTCTGTATTCTTGTAGTTCTTGCTTTACTTCACTTTTGTGTTCCCAAGCACATGACATCTAGCTATAAGGACCCCTAACAAATCATTAGACATGGTCAAGGTGGCTTTTTTAATCGAAGTACATCAAGAATGTGAATAAGCACAACTGATGGCAGTTTTATTAAGCCAGAAGTCTGTTTGGACTCTTTTCACTTATGTAATCCAGCGTCAGCACAGTTTCAGGGAGTCTGAGAGCTTGCATTTCTCTAGCTTGTAGCAACCCATGGGTCAGTCTCACTCTTGCATTTTTAGGTAAATGTTCCAATCTGGTTCTCACTCAAACTATGTAACTTTAGCCTTTTGAGGCCTTCACAGCAAAATTACACTTTACTGTGTGACTTGTGAAGAAGAAAAGGAGAAAACATCAGCCTAGTTAAAGCTACCATAACGAGCTTTTCTGTACCTCTGTGAATAAGTACCTTTTGTAGTGTGCAGATAGTTCTGTGCTCCTAGTAAGAGTCCAGACTGAGTCCATCCCAAGTATCAGAGGGGGAGATACTTACTGTGAAGTGCAGAGTGTCATGTTGGACAGGAGGCAAATCTGGAGACTCTTGGCTGTGCACGGTGAGGGATGGCAGTTGTTATCTTTTGCATAAGCCTGACAGGCCTAGTGCCTGCTCGTCTGTCTCACAGCACAGAAAAGGGAATGAGGATGTAATTCTTGAAGTGCCTGCAAGTTTTCTTTATGCTATTGTTTCACACCTCACCTTTAAGTCTGTTAAAGTGAAGGTCCTTTGCTAGGAGGATGGGAAAATCTGTGTATTTTAAGAATTTTTAAATAAGTCACAACACCCTGAGATAGTGATTACATTTTATGATACTGTACTTTACAATTTAAACAGATATGAAGATGCTATCAGTAAATACGAATCTGTAATGAAAACTGAGCCAGAAGTCCCAGTTTATACTACTCGTGCCAAAGAAAGGATCTGTCACTGCTTATCAAAGGTAATTCTGCTTATCTCCCTCTGTACATGACTTTAAGACAAACACAAAAGAAAACTCCCACAACTACATGAGTTTTGTTTTACTTTTGCTTCTGTAGAATCAGCAGGCTACAGAAGCCATCAAACTTTGTACAGAAGTTCTGCAGCTGGAACCAACCAACGTGAATGCCCTGAAAGACAGAGCAGAAGCTTATTTGCTGGAAGACATGTATGAAGAAGGTACAGTTGTATGCCATTGGCATATACTTTTTTGTGGATGTTTGAAATGTCGTCAGTGTTTCAAAAGCTTTTTTTTTTAACATGCACTTTGATTCCACATGATGTTATCCTTAATTAGCACTGGTGGTTGCAGATTGACAAAAATACTTGGTGGTAATTTTGTCTTGATTAGTGTAAATGGAATGTACTTGTTTTATCTACAGCAGAGTTGTCTTTACAACAGTGGACTGTGTTCAGGATGTTTTATGAGACTGTGCAGCTTACTCAACTCAGACACATTTTATATAATCAGCAATGTCAGAGAATTGCATTTAAGAGGTAAAAGGTAATTAAAGTTAGGGTGATGTAAATCCATTTTAGGAGCTCCATTTTCATGTCTTGAGATGGCAGCATGAAATAATAACTGTTCTGTTCCCTAGCATGTGCTGAGGGCAGAGGAGGAGGTTAGCAGCCATTGCTTCTCTGTAGTGTTGCTCAGAGAGTAAACTGATTCTATTCCTGAGGCTACGTTTTCCATACGGAGTTTCTGTACAATGCATCCCATTACATGGAGTGATAGAAATGACCTCTAAGATTATCAGGTCCAACCATTAACCCAACACTGCCAAATCCACCACTACACCATGTCCCCAAGTACCATATCTGCATCACATTTAAATACCTCCGGGGAGGGTGCCTCAACTCTTGCAAATTAGAGGAAAGAAAAGTTTTGTAACAAGGTTCTGCACAAATGCAGAGTGCCAACCTGGTCTTGTGCTGGGGCAAATGCCTCCCTGTTACAGGATATAAGGAAACAGAGAGGACATACCTGGGGTCTGGGAGAGCTTATTTCCTGTGCTGGTGCCTGCTGGGCTTGGCCTAGCCTAGTTCCAAGTGAAGAACCTGCTAGAGCAGAACTGTGCTCATCCGGGTTCTGTACCATCTCCCATGCCTTCCTCCTACCCTTGACAGCAGTGAGGTGGGTGTAGTTACACTCTGCCTTCCAGCAGAGCCCCCACCAGCAGCATTACAAGCCATTTAGGTTCATCTGCCTGAAGGTGTCTTCATTTATCCTTCAATTTTAACTGCACTAAAATGATGGCTGATTTCTCTTTGCTGTGGAGAGCACTAGAGCAATTAAAATTGTAGTCTCATATTTAAAGGGGCAAACTGATTCTCATTCTTCCCTCAAAAGTTTTAAGCTGGAGGCACCTATTTTACTGTTAAAGGTAGGAAATTTCAAAGTACTTATAATTCAGAACTTCGAAGGCGATTATTGTTAAATGTTCAAGATGCAGTTCACTGTGTATAGCTGAGTTCATCAAATGGTTTTAATTACTTCATAATCACATGGGATCCAGGGAATGTCTACAGAGACAGATGTTTAATGACTCCATTTCTGGCATATCTCGTAAGTACAGGAGTCTGTCTAGAGCACAAGTTTTGTCAAAAAAGGAAAAAACCTGCCTTGCTGTCTCAAAATTGGTCAGAAGATACTAAATTTTTTCTGTTATCTTTTTTTTTTTTCCTTCCCCACCCTACTACTGTAGAGGTTTCAGTAAGAGCATAAACTGGTTCTGTTGTTTCTCTAACAGTCTTGGAATGGATGTAGGCTGTCTGCAGTTACTCGTGTTTGATGGGAAATTGGCCATCATGCCACAAGCGGAATTAATCTCTGTCTTGGTTTTAAAAATGCAGGGAAGATACCAAAGCCAGCAAAGTTGTTTAGAGATACAATGTGATTACCTTGTAAGAGATCATGAAGATTGTTGTATTGAAATAATGAGAGTTAGATTTGACTGAAGTATTTAAATTGAAAGTGACAGTGGGAAGTAGTTGTTCCTTTCATGTCGTGGAGCAGGATGAAAGGAAGCTTTCTGAAATACTAGACCAGTAAGAAGCAGCAGTGACTCTTCTGTTTGGTTGTGAGGTATCACTATAGCTTTTAGAAATAATGACTCAAAAGAATTGATCAAATATCTCACTTGACATACTAGGAATTAGTAATAAGTCTCCTGGTTTCATACAAAACTTCTTGTGGTCAAGCTACCATCCTGTTCCACCTGCGTCCAACCTGCACCCCTCATGTGGAGAGAGCAATTAGCTCTGTGAAAGAGAAGACTCCCTACCCTGGACTGTACCATCAAAATTAAGGAGGGAAAGTGCAATGTGTGCTTGCTGAGTGTGCTAGATGCATTCCCTCTGCAGTGTGCGGCACTGAAACACCTCCCCTTGTGCTTAATGCTTGCAGCCCTTAAATAAGGAAGTTGATTTAGAAAAAAAGAAGAGAAATCCGATACTGTCATGGCAAGTAGTGACCCCTGAGCAGGTTTCCCACGATGGTGCTGTAGGTGATGTGGTGCTCAGTGAGGCTGAACAATCTGACCTGCATTTGGCAGAACGTTCTGCTGGCACCTCCCAATATTACCTGAAGCACATTAAGTTCAGTGGTGCTTAAAATTATTGAAGCAATAAAGCAGCATAATGAAACCCGTGCATTTTCACTGCTTTTATTAGTTTTGATACCATATATTTGGCACACATATTAGTGCACACTCCTGTTTTGGGGTTTTTTTAATGACTGGACAAATTATTAAAAAATACCAGCAGAAGCCAAAATGCTTTAAGCAGCAAATGGCAGTGTCTTGTGATGTGAAAATGTATAGATATTGTTTGGTTTGTAGTAGCCTAGGAAATTGTTGGGGTTCTGGCAATACTTTTTGGAATTTTCTTTTTCAGTAACTGAAACAAGATTGCAGTGGTATCAGATGTCTGGGTAATACAAATTCATTAGCACTTCCTGCTGTCTTGCTCAGAAACAGTGAAAAACAAATGTAACACCTGCTGAGAAATAGCATCTGCCTGGAAATAATCTGATGCAAGTACTTTGTCTAACTTGAGAAACTGAAGAGACTTGGATCTGCAAATGAGACCTTGAGGATTATAACAGTGAAAGAAGAGCAGTCTCATTAAAGACTTCAAATTGCTTCCCTTGATGAATTTTGATATTAAAGAATATGTAAACTTGGTGTCTTAAGCACTTGCAATAATAATAGAATTTACTAAAAGAAGTGTAGACCCCAAATTTCTTACAAATTTCTTCTCTTGCTTTCATTCTTGAGAAATGCAACTCTTGAAATAAAAGTGAGAGCATGCCTTTGGGAAAAAACCATCAAATATAACTGCATGTTATGCATGCAGAGGTGTAAAAAAGCCAATATTTGCCTTTTGCTAACAATATGAACTTACTGGTAGTCTGAAATCTGGCTTTATAGTCACTACAGAGGAAGAGGCTTTCTGTTGTGTTGGAGTGCAGACTGGGGGAGATGAATGAATATTAATCTAAAGACTCTGGTTAATCCATCTTTCAGCTGAACAATGATGTGGGACTAATGTGCAGTGGGCTTCTCAAGTACTAATTGCTGCATCTTTCTTCTTGGTTTCTGTTTCTTCCTCCCAGTCCTGCTCATTATGTTCATCCTTGTGAGTGTGGTAACATACAGAGAATGTTGTGACCTACATTGGTACCCTCCCTTCTCTTTCATTTCCCACAACTGTGATGAAACTAAAGAAGGACAATTACCTAATTCATATGTGAAAGTGAACTTCCTTTATTCCAAGATTTTCTAATGTAGGAAAAAAACCCCAAAACATGTCAAGTTGAAACTAAAGTTTTGCTGTTTATATATGGTAATAACAAAGCTTCAGTTTTGTTGAGTGGCTGAGTTTTTTAAGTGAACGTTTGTAGAGTTGTGTGATCTTTTTTCATTGACTTTTTTTATAAAAGCTATTAAAGATTATGAGACTGCTCAAGCCAATAGTGAAAATGACCAGCAGATTCGGGAAGGGCTGGAACGTGCCCAGAGAATGCTGAAGCAATCACAGAAGAGGGATTACTATAAAATCCTGGGAGTAAAAAGGTGAGATATTAATTCCAGAGATAATGATGTGAAAGGTGGTTATTTAAACCAGTACTTCTAGGGCTGATCACTTGAATTTTTGCTGCTGAGTGTTAATTTTTGTTCTGTATCTTGCTATCTTCACTCTTCTGCTGTACTAGTTTTTAGTGTTCAGCTTGTAAAGTAGCATTTGTTTACAATTCCTTTAGAAAGAATGAAAAAACAACAGCAGGAAGAGAGGAAATAAATTCTTTGGGAAGAAATTCTTATTATAGATGATCCTGAGTCATGTGAATTGAGTTGGGGAAGAAATGAAGACTGGCAAGAATTACTGAAAGTAACAAAAAAATTGTGGCAGATAGTGTGATAGATTGAAAGAGTCTGGAAGGACTGACTGAAAGGTATCAAAAATCCTTCTGCCATTAACCTTGAGAAACAAACAACTTCCCTTGCTAATGAAGAGCAGACAAAGTTCTGAACTAGTATTGGTCATCCTTCCAATTGTGAAGTGATTTGATCTCTGTTTTTTGTTATCCACCGGATTGTAAATTCCTCAGACTGAGAACTGTATTCTGCAGAGTCACTGGCAGTAGCATCTTTCCAAGGGGAGTAAATAGGTGGTGAAGGAGCGAGTGAGGAATCTTTGTTTAAGGTTGCAGCTTGCTTCCTTTATTTTGTGTAGAGTCTTCAGTGCCACTTGCAGAAGGTTAACAGCACCTCATAACTTTCCTGATGCCCTTAATTAGTGTCTCAGTGTTTAAAATAAACTTCATTGGTGTGGCATATGAGCAGTCAGAAAATGAACTTACCTGTAATTTTATCCATCCAGAAATGCTCGAAAGCAAGAAATCATAAAAGCTTACAGAAAGCTGGCATCCCAGTGGCACCCTGATAACTTCCAGAGTGAAGAAGAAAAGAAGAAAGCAGAGAAAAAATTCATCGATATTGCAGCTGCTAAAGAAGTCCTCACTGACCCAGGTAATGATGCAGTGGCTACATTTTTTTACTTACTTTTTTTATATCAAGGTTGAAACACAAGTATAAGTCGTAACAGGCATTACAGATTCCCTTTTTCCCTTTCTGCCCTTACCCATCTTGAGAAAGCAGTGCACTAATACTTGTATCCAGTCTGTTGCATGAAGTCAGATGTAAATCTGGAATTACTGTGTTTCAGTGACTTTTGTTAAAAGTCAAATAAAAACTATATTTTGAAAGCCTCTTCTAGGGATATCATCTTACAGAGATTTCCAAGATTGACTAACTCTGGATATGCTTATATCAAGGATATGTGTGTCTCCTTCTGCCTTAAGTGCTATTGCAGACTGCATTTAGATTATAACAGCAACTGAAGCATTCCAGGGAAACGCTGCTATTACAGTGCCATGATTCCACCTCGGTTTTGTTTCCTGCAGAAATGAGGCGGAAGTTTGATGCGGGAGAGGACCCACTGGATGCGGAGAGTCAGCAGGGTGGCAACAACCCTTTCCACAGGAACTGGAACACGTGGCAAGGATTCAACCCCTTTGGTTCTGGAGGAGGACCATTTACATTCAAATTTCACTTCAGTTAGAGCCAAGACTGTTTCTGGTGGCTGCTGCTGTTTTTTACTTAATTCATTGAAAAATAAAAAGTCTCTCAGTTCAAGACCCAAAATCTTAATTTCTATAATGTTGTCCTTAACCCAGAGTCTTACTGCACTAGAAGAAAGCTCCTTCTTTCTTTCATTGGGTTTGTTTTGTGGTGAGCTTGACAAGCTCACATGGATGGGGGTTGTGCTGCCTATGTATTTGCTGTGGATATGCAGAACATGTTTATCCCTATGGATGGAAAAGACAGTAAGATGCTCCTTAGGACAACGCTTAAATTTAGAACTCAAGTATATGCTTCAAGATAAAAATGCATGTAAATATTTTTCTGGATTGGGGCCTAATAAACATGGCAAGGGTAGTTACAGTAGTCTCTACATTAACAAACTGTTGGTTGTGCTCAGCAGAATGATCCATCTACCAGTATTTTTAGAGCAAACCCAAGTGACCACCTGCTGGATTGGTGTTGGCAGTGCTATAGGTGGGGAAGAGGCTGCGTGCTGAACCAGTCCCAACAATCGGTCTGGAAAAAGAGTGCTTGGGAGTAATTGTATCTGAAATACCTGCTCACTTTGTTGTTCACTAACCTGAAATTAATTGGGGTGATTTCCTTGGTGGAATTTTCAGGAGTGACGTGGGGGTGGGGGAAAAGTCTTGTTTTTCAAAATACTTTTTTTCTGAATGTGATTTGGGGTGTTTAGGTAAGATTTTTGAGTAGTTCGCACTTTAACAAAATACCTGCTTGAGATTTGAGCAGAAAATTTGATGTGACGTTTCCCTGACTCTGCAGCAGTTAGTTAGTTCTGTACATAAACTCAGAACTGAGACAGGTTGTGAGGTGAATGTACTGCAGGAATGTGATATTAACTCCAGCCTTACCCTGTAATACAACTTCCTTTCTGCCAGGTGATGCAACAGGGAGTTAGTACTACATGAAGTTGTAGTAATTTTATGTTTTATGTAACAGCCATGGTACTGCAGAGACAACTGTGTGCAAAAAGAGGGACTCACTTCCCACTAGCCAAAAGTCTGGTTTTTTTTCTATATGCACGTACTTAAAATGGGTTTGGTGTAGTTGGTGGAGCTGTGTGAATGAGCTGTGTGGTGTTACCAGGGCTGTAGCTAGTAGGGGTGAGGAGTCTTCTCGTTCTGTAACTGCATCTGTCATAATTACTGACATAATTACTGAGCTTCATCAGCAGCCATTTTCTTGGAATGCAAGAATTACAGTTCATCAGTGTTCTCTTGATTGGATTTTAACTGGAAAACAATAATCAGGTGATAGGAATCTTCTCTCACTTCAACTCCTGGCACTTGAAAACCTAAGCAGCTTCAGTAAAACAAATGAAATTAGCAAATAAGGCCTTCAGTCTGAAAAGGGGCTTTTTCTTACTGTAGATGAAGTTGCTGTTGAAGCAGAACCCTTGGCTCCTGCCTAAAGTACTTCACCAACATAATTGTGAGACCATGTGGCTTTGTAAAATGTTTTTCAACAGCAATTTAAAGGTCAGTGTTCACAGATTTATCTTCAAACTGAGGAGCACGTGTGGTGATTTCTAACAGTTTATGGTACAAAACCACCCCAGCAGCCTGATAAACTCCAGTGTTGGATGTTGTCCAAGTTGAATAACTTCCTACAAGTTGAACTTGTGCTTTTGACCTGGGGGAAACGTTTTTGTTTAAACTGTTGGAGATGCTCAGGGCTGTTCAGAGCGCTTGAGGCTGGCAGGGCTCTCAGGGGCTGGGGCTCAGACACAGGCACTGCACAGTGAGGAAGCTGCTGCGCCTGGGCTTGGCCTCTGTGCTCTGCTCCTTGCTGGCAGCATCTGCACCTGGGCAGGCAGCTGTGGCTGGGCTGTCCTGCATCCTCCTGTGGCTCTTGCCAGCCCTGTATCCCTGAGAGGAGAGCTGGACCTGGCCCTGCTGGCCCCTGGGCTGTGTGCATGTGAGAGCCATTGGAACACATCTTTGTATTGCTTTGTTCACTACAGCAGGGGCTGCTTTTAAATGAGTATTGAATGAGCAGTGTGAGGAACGTGTCCCATTCTGCACATGCAGGAGTGGCTGGGCTGTGGGAAGTCACAGCCGAGACCACAGACAGCTGTGCTTGTGTGCCAGGGGACTGCTGGGAGTAGGTCTTCTTTCAAAGGACTGCCCTTGTGCAGCCTTAAAAGCGCCAGCTGAGAGAATTGGTTCCTGGGGTTTCATTTTTTTCTTCTAGAGAAGGAATAAGATGTTCCCTCGTGAGTAAATTCTTCATGCAGGCACTGATGATGGAGCAGTGTGGGTTTGTTTCTCAGAGGCAGCGGGACAGTTCTGCTGTAGGCCAGGAGCATTCAGGAATAAAAAAGGACCACGTGCATTTTGAAAATGAATTAATGGGACTGGGAAAATTACATTTTAAGAACAAAAAGGCTTGAATGTAGTCAGTAGAAGAAGGAAGATGATTAATGCATGATTGCTGTTCATAGAGTCCTTCTGTGGAAGACAGGTTCTTGGAAACAATAACAAAAGGCGACAGTGGAGAACAAGGCTTTCCTAGTATTGAGCAGCTGCTGTTTACAAGAAGTGTTACCACCCCAGCGCTGTTTTGAAGGGCTTTGAGGTATTCTGGAAACACAGAAGGACAAAGTTGTGTTAAAAAGAAACCATTTACATTGCAAGGCTCTCCAGCTCCGGCGCTGCATTTCCTGACCAGCCTTTGGAGAATGAAGTGCTGGTGCCACGCTGAGTGTTAATGGTGCAGGCGACATGCAAGGAAGCTGAACTCGCCTTTTTATTTATTCGTGGGTGTCTGTAGTGCAATAATGTTCAGGAACTGAACATTGAAGTAAATGTCTCGGTAGTTTGTCAACCCTGAGATGTGCATGAAGCATCGTTACCATAATTGGCCTGTATGTAGATGCAAACTTTCTGTGGAATTCTTTCAGTTTCAATAAACTAGTTTCGAACTTGTTTTAAAATGAAGGTGGGGGGAGCATACTTTACTTGGTACATGCTCAATACTGATGTAATAATCAGTATTGAAAGAGATTCAAAATGAATTACAAACTCAAGAGCTCAAATGTCTGACATATGCAGAAAATGTATCAGCTTAAACTTTTTTAAAAAAAACCCTTAAAGCTTGTTATCATTTCAGTTTTCAGACCAGTGTTTGGAACAAGAATTATTCTTCTGTTTAGGGCTGTGATTTATAGGAGCTTTGCTGGAAACTAGCCCGGATAGCATAGCAGGTTAGTTGTATTTAAAAGTGCCTTATTGTAAGGTATTGTTTGCTCTGTAATACACACTTGTATCCATAAAGCCGTAACAAAATAAATGGGAGAATAATTTTTCTTTTGCCCTCAGCAAATCACTAAGTAGCAGTTTCACGTTTTAAGAAGGATAAGTACAGCTAACCAGAGATTTATCAAATGTTTGAAATTATAAAATGTCTTTATATGGAATCATAAATCTAAAAAGCAAGAACTGTTTTTTCTAGAACTGTGGGAATTATTTTATGGTATTTTTCACAATAAAGATATTTATGATGACAAGAAAGCACTGCTGTGTATTTGTCTTCCCTTCTTCCCTCGCCCTGCTCTCCAGGTTTGAAGCTGGAGCTGTGCAGAAATGCCCAGGGCAGTTCTGCAGGCAGGGGAGGAGAGGAGGAAGCAGCCACGTTCTGTATGGAAGAGAACCTGGACGTACCGAAGTCAGCTACAGCCATTGTAGAAGCCCTGTTGAATGCTGATTTCACTATGAGAACAACCAGCCCTTGGAATATCCCCAGGAAAATGGATTCCCCACTGTTGGACACTAAGGTTTGCCTGACTGGGTGCTGGCTCATCTTGTCTGGACTGTGCTTTTGCCAAAGAAGGCTGGACCAGGTGGTCCTTGAGGTCCCTTCCAGCCTGGTATCCTGTGATTCCATGAAGTCTCAGTCTGAAGGCAAGTACTTGATTCAGGGAACAGGTTAAAAGGAACCTTACTGAGAAATGTTTTTAATACTGAAGCTCTGGCTCATTTGCATTAATGCCTGGTTTGTTCATTTTCTGTTAAACTTGTAAGCTGATATCAAAAGAAGAAGACATAGAAAAGACACTAATAGTAAAAGGAATATAAATTGTAAAAACCCTTCATTTGAATAGTTCCAATACTCCTTTGGTTATTTACTGAATTGCAGCATGTTTTGGCAACAGTGTAAACCAGGATGTGTCTTCTTCCCTTCCACAGGGCAGAGCACACAGACTGGAAATAAAAAATAAGCTCTCGCTGCATCTCTACACCTCACTGTACAGCAAATGCCCTGTTTTGAACATTGCTGTTGCTTCCCTGCAAAAACACTGTAGATTAAAGACATTTGAGGACTTGCTGCCATTTTTTTGCTTTGGATCTGTTAACCAAGTAGGGAATGCTTATTGTGTAATACAAAAAGGGAGAACAGAAAAGAATCATCTTTTTTTCTCCAGTGGTACCTTTTAATATTTTGTACAACATATACAACCCATGCATTTAGTATTAAAAATATAATGATATGCTAATGACTCAAAAGTGCTGCTTTCAAGAGATCTTTAAAAAGTAGTAAATATATTTATGGAACCTTTCTTATTTTATAAACCATTTTATATCTCAAAGAGCTTTCTTTGAAAGTAGTATGATGCAGAAAATAAAGGAATACTGTAGAACATTTTGTACAAATATATAAAACACTGTAGAAAATTGCATGAAACCTTTTACATCTTCAAAATATCTCCAGCAAATTCCATTTATAAAATTATACTGTAATCATTTAAGTAATCTCAAGGAAATAGTATTTAAAGAGCTATTTCTTTTTTTAAAGCCAGTAGAGGTAATCCAATTTAAAAAAGAACAGGATGCTACAGAGAAAATGAACATGAAATCAGTGCATGATTTATCCACTTTTTATACTGCATCACATTCTCAGACAGATAATCATAATTAAAGAGAACTAAAGTTTCCTAAAGAACCTTTAACTGTCCTAAAGCAAATTTTCCAACATACACTTCAAGCACGGAATACCAAGGCAAAGTGATGGCAAATGCTGCTGCAGAGTTTGGCTGCAGGATGCAAGTATAAGCTCAGTAAAATATTTTGAAAAGGAAATAAAATAATGCAGCAAACAGTTGAATAATGGTTTGGGGTTTTTTCCCTCTGATACGGAGAATCAGTTATTTCCTTGTTATGCATGGGATTTATAGTAATGGTGCATATGCATCTACTACGTCAATTACAAGTTCATCTCTGTGGTATAAAAATACCAACTTAAAGTTTGTGTTCAAATGTGTTTGACTTGCTGCATGACAACCTGAAGTAATTAGGAGAACAAGCATAACAAAACAGCTCCTGCACTGAAATGGGACAGACATAAAGAGAACTGACATTAGGGTTTACTGACTTGTGCTATTGGGTTACACAGGAAATACTCCATTGAGTACTTCCTACAAAGGAAATCCCTCAAGAGACATTAAAAATCTGTATGTGACATGTTAAAACTGTCCAAAATACATAAAGGTAAAACAACAAAAAATATAAAGACCTGTAAAAAAATCTGCATGTCTCATATTAGTAATATGAAAAATACCACCAACGTGTGATTTTAAATACTTGCTCTTACAGTAAGAAACTGTAAATAACCAGCATCTGAGGACAATGACAGTGGACACAAAATAGGCTTAATTTCTCTTATTGTTTATTCAGTTATTTGCTGCTATGGAAATAATGTGCAACTCACTGCTGATTCACCCACTTAGTGCAAATTACCTGGTCTTTTATAATTTCAAGCATTTAAACTGGAAGACTACATTAAGTTGTTCTTATAAGAATGGGTGGTCTTATCCAATCCCATTTTGAAACCAGCAGAGCCTGAACAATAGGGTGTATGTTTAAGGCACTAGATTTCAGTTTAAGAAGACACAAGTTCCCCATTTTCAAATACATGTACTGCAAGAACTTGTCCCTGCAATTTTTGTGGGATCAAAATGTCAGTATCCCATTAAAGCAATGGTTTTGTGAGTACAGGTTTAGAAAATTACAGGAGACACCACTGATAGCCAAAAAATACTCACATATTTTATTATTTTATTTTCAGTTATAAACAGGATGATGATAATCAAAAGTGAGTAGAAGCAGCTTTCAGGTACCGACCTTCTGAAGGGATGTATTCTGGTTGGAAAATCACCTCAACCAAAACCAAAACGGAATTTTATCACACATTCTAAGTGGCGAAAAGGAGCCTAAGAATCCAAAATCAGTTTTTAAATCTGTAACAGTGCAGCAATTCTGCATAATAAATGGAAAGTGTCATTCCTTGCTTTAACTTCCATGTGGACTTAGCTTTGTGTGGTCTAAATTACACACAGTAATTTTTATGAAATTCTTCCTTGTGGCCACAGCATTTCCCTAGGGACAAAACTACGGGCATATAACCAAAATTCTTGATATTCAGTACATTACCCTAATGCATGTAATATGCACAAAACAGTTTTCAAGTATGTATTTATAATGTGTGTGTCCTCCCCCAGACTGACAATGTATCTTTCAGAAGCTGAATGCATCTTTCTTCATATTCCAAAATCCTCTGGGCAAACTGTGCTCTAAAGAATGAAAAGAAAAGCAAAGAAATTGGGAAAGCTGCTCCATACTGGTTAAGAAACCCCAAACCCCCAAGTACCTGTGGATTTCTCATTTTTATATTGCATTTAAAATAACACTTTAATGTGAAGTCAAATATTTTATAAATTAAAGAATGTTGCAAATAGTGCCAATATAACAGCTGTAAATTCCATTCAGTCCTTCCCAGAAGACTCTGGAGCTATCACCATTGCTGGTCACAGGCTTTGCTAAAGTTCATCATGCTTGAGACCTGTAACCCAAGGGAAAAAATACACAAAAGAGTTACATAAACACAGTGCCCGATTTTGTAAGATTTGGAGAAAGCCCTTTACCTTCTGTTTCCTGCTAATCAGTCAGTTCAGCAACCTGAACTTCATTTTTGGAGCCTTGCTACAAGCTGACCATAAGCTTTCACAAATAATGAAACCCACTAAGAATTCTTTATAAGGAAAAATGAATTTGTTCCTCCAATCAGGACTTTCAAATATTTATCTGCTAAGCTTTTCTTCAACCATGGGAGCTGAGATCATCTCTTCACTTTGTTCCACATTACTCCAAGAAGTCAAGTCTTACTGGGAGTCCTGTCAGTGTGTTTGGTTTTTTTGGCTTTGGGTTTTGTTTGTCTGGGTTTTTCATGCTATTTAATTAATTCAGTTTAAAACAATTCTAGTTAAAAACAAAACAAAACCCCCAAACAAAAAAAAAACCCCAAACCGCAAAAACTAACTCAAATAGAATTTAGTCCAGTGCAAAAAGGCCTGGGGAGATAAGTCTAGAGTGAGAGATGCAGAGGCAAATTAATACTCAGTCCCCTACTGCTTAATAGACATGAACTTTAGCTTATCTAAGTGAAGTCTAAGCTAATGTGCTTTTTTTAATATTTGTGGCTAAAGTGAGGTGTAACTGTTGGTTGTGTTTGAGGTCGGTCCAGGAACACGACACCACTGAACTTTCTCTTAGATCCGGGCACAAAGCAAGAGGTTTTGCCTTCTCAGTGCAACTCCTGTGTAAAGAAGCATCACACAACTATCAAACCCCACACCATTTCTCTAAGAACAAGGGGAATTACACAAATACAAGATTCATGCCTAGTGACCCCAATGTTAATTTAAACTATACTAATATTTAGTTTTTAAAAGCTAACAGCTGAATATGCATGCAAGTTACCTTTCTGAAATAATGATGTTTGATTTTTCTTCTCTCTTTCAATTTGCTGTATTAAGTTTCGGATCTCAGAGTCATAATCAACCCATTCAGGAACTATCCGGGCAGCTGCCTTAAGTTTTGGTTCTTTGGTTTGGGGGTTGTTGCACTGAAAGTTTAAAACATATTAGATATAAACAAAGCAAATGTGAAAATAACACCTTTTCAGAGAATTTAGCTCAAATGAATTGTAAATACTTTTCTTTTTCCTGACGATATGTATAGCACAGACATGGCTGGCACAAGACTACAGAGATTTAGACAAAGTTACCCAGGAAGATACAAGTCTGACATTAGCACACTGAAACTGATGTGGGTTTTGAACAGAGAGCACCCATCTTTAGTGCACAAAGCTCATTTTAACAACTGTACACACACAAAGGAAACAAAAGTATTTACATACTGAAAAATCATACCAAGTTCCAACTGTCTGTTTTTCTTCCAAATTGTATCTAAAGCATCACAAACAGTGCGTGTATGTGCTATCAAAAATCAAAATGGGGGAAAAATGGGGTGGGGTTAATAATGACAGGAAGATGACTTTTCTCTCTTTCTATCCCCAAGGAAAGAAACTTTCTTCTTCCTAAAACTGAATAGTCTCCTGAGCATTAGACTTTTAAAGCTTTGCCTTATCTCATGTTTATAGCAATGAAACAGACCAAGAAAACCACAGTAATGTTAAGTCAGTGGCTTCTGGAGGAACCTTCTATGTGGGGAGCAATAGAGCTCACAATGCAGCCCCAATGCCCAGACAGGTAACAGCTCTTCCTCACAGTTCCAGTAACTTGGCTGACTATGGGAAAATCATAAGAAAAATAAGTGTATGGGCATGAAAAGCCTCAATTCTGTCCAGATAAGAGACAGCATCACTCAATTTTTTTGTAGTTTTCAGCTTTAATGTAAGCAGATTTGGTACAGAGCAAGTGGGAGAGGTCTCGGAGGAGAAAATGTTTCAGGGGGAGGGATGGAGTGTTCCAGTGCCTTCCAGCAAGGCTGCCTTCATGACATGACACACACTTAACCTCAAAAGCCCCAGAAATCACAGCAAAATTGTTAATCTACAGAACTCATTTAAGTCAGGATCAACTCACCAGGTCTATTGTTTTAGCCTTCTTCTTGGATTTATCATCACACCAGGTTTCACACCAAAGCCACTCCTGAGGGAGAGACTTAATGGCTACTTGATGAATCATATTATTGGGAAGATCCTGTACAAATTTTGTAAGATCATAAATTAGCATTGAATGTAATGTAACTGATTATCGAGCTGCTATTTAAAAGTACTTTTCCTATTACCATTTCTGCAATTTCCCTCTAAGTCCTCACCTAGTTCTTTTCCAAGTAGATTCAAAACTTAGTCATGCTCATTTTGATGGCCTATTCCACCTCTCATTTGTCAAGCAATTTTTTCTTGTCTCTAAGTCTGTCCTCCGTTAGCTTGACATAAGCAACACTTCTGTCTGATACCCCTTGTTCAGATACTCTCTGTCATACCATAATACTACTAAAAAGCAAAACTCAAACCAGCTTTCCATTCCTTAATTAAAAAACAAAAAAAAACAAAAAAAAAACCAACTCAAAAAACATATCATACAGGATTACGCCACTACTCTAAATTTAGACAACTTCTAGGAAAATGGATTCCAGAAACATGAGCTTGAGAAGGAAAAGCTTTTAAACTGCTATTCTGGCTATGTTCTTTACTTCACTTCTGAGATTTTTTGACCTTTATTATGTAGTCAGGTAGTCTTATCATGAAGTCTCTGAACCAAGATCTGGCTGAATGCAGGGAACAGCATTTATGAATGAGAAAAACCTCAGGCAGTCACTCACTGCACACACTCTGGCCAGAGTTACAAACACCAGGTACATCCATCTGTAAACACCCTCATGTGTGCAACCCTTACATTATATTTTACAGTATGTGTCAGTACTCAAGTATTAGTCACATCTTATTTTGCCAATTCACATTGCTAAACGTGACAGAATAAAATAGCACATATTGCTGCATTATGAAAGACATATAATTCAAATATAGACACTAGTACAGAAAAATTACATCAAATAAAGTATGCCAAGAGCCAAGACATTAAAAATTAACTGAAATGCTTTATTTTTTGAAAAACTTATAATTTTTGGAAGATTTAAAGATGGTTTATCACCATTTCAATTCCAAAAGAAGAGAGACTGGTTTTCTGTTGTGTCTCTCTGACTTTCTAAATGAAATCACAATTCCTGAGTTACTACAGTAATTTTAGAAGCTGTGAATTTAAAAGTTGTTATGTGGAGTAGAAAGTAGAAAGTCAGCTGTTATTTCCGGGATTTTAAGTAAACAAACAAACAAACAAAAGAATTAATAGAAAAACCCCTCTGAACAAAATTACTGTAGTGGAAGTCTAGTTTTTATGATGTGTAATTTTTCTCCCTAGGAGTTCTATACTTATTCTCCTTGGCATTTAAAATCACCATTTTCCCTTCTATCTACTTCTCTTTTGTGGTTTAAAAACCTTAACTACCACCCATGAAGACGGCACTGCCGGCAGATTAGCAGACAGCTGAGATTGCTGCTTCTTTGAGAAGGGCAGTGAGCACTCCAGACAGGTATTTAAAATGAAAATAGTAATAGAAGAGTCCTAATGCATCCTTATCAGGAGATGAAAGCTCTCCAGGTCTCAAATACATTGCATTTCCAGGAGTACTGCTGCATTTTGTGTAAGAAGTAGCAATGAAGACAGAAAGCAGTTCCTATCAAAACAGTCAAACCAGATTATTATGAAAATATTGCTTTGAAATATTCACTTTCCAAAGTAATTCCAGTTCCATTCTGCCAAGATTTAGCTACCTTAACATCTGGTCCTTAAGTGGCTTTTGATTTGATCCAACAGAGTTAAAAGAGAGATATGCTATTATGTATTAATGCTGTAACTGGAAATATAAGAATCTTAAAATGAGAAGTTTTAATATTTTGAGAATATTAGATAAAACCAACTTCCTGAAAAACAGCATTATGGTGGAAACCCTGTAGCCTCTGAATCTTACAAGATCTTTCTGAAAGACACCTTGTACATGTGGGTAAGACTGTGTTTGGAAAACATGCAGCCATATCACATCAGGACTATGTGGGTGACACAGGGCCAGGAATTCATTTTGTTATCCAGAAGGAGGTGAACTCTGACTGTTGCTGTTATAGCAGTCTTTTCCTCTTAACGTACAGCTAAAGGCTGCTCCAGCTCCAGGTTCCCAGTCTAGTCTGAGTTTTAGTGTGGCTATATTTCCACTTTTCTTTATCCAGTATCATAAGAATTGCTATTTTCAATTTTTACTTTTATTTCTGAAAAAAAACCCAAGTGCCAATAATGTCCTTATGTAAGGGAAACTTGCTTGCAGAGCAGCAATGTGAAAAAGCACTGAGAGATGTGGGCTTTGCTGCTGTGGGATCCTGTTGCTGCTAGAGGCAGGTAAAAATCTTCTGTGTTTTAGTAATTCCACAAGGAAAACACCAAGAGCAGGGACAATCTCACTGATTAAGCCTTCTGAAGTTCACCCAAAGTGAGACAAACTCCAGACACCCCAGGGTGACCATGTACAACAACCACCAGAGTGCATTTGCAGTTAGCTTACAAAAGAAAATTGAATTTATGTTAATAGAAAAAAAGAAGGAAAAGGAAAGAAGCTCTTGCTAAGCAACAATATAATTACCATTATCAGAATATAAGGTTATCATCAGCAAAACATAAATGCACACAGAACAATTACAAATAAAGATGAAGAGTCCTGTATGTTGGGGTATTTTCCTGATTTTTTAAATTTAAAAAAGTCATCAGTGTTCAGTTTTCTGAACTGTGCTCATATGCACACCTGAAAATGGGCTAAAACAGCAGTAAATGGCAAATAGTTTGGGAATTATATAACATTTATGTTGAGATACAAGATATTCCATGCATGTTGAGAAAGATCAAGAACATAAACCCAAAAATGCTTAGAGCCATATATACCTGATCTAGATTTGACAGACTGTTTGGATCTTGACTCAGAGCCTGGTACTGGCCCCGAAGCCTGTCTCCAGCTGCAATCTTCCTGAACTTCTTCAGATCCACAACATACAAGGCACTGAAAGGATTAAAAAACCTAATTAAGATTTCTGGGGTTTCACCTTCTTTTTGATAACAGTAATAAAAGTAACAAGGAAGTAAAACATGTTCCCACCCTGAAGGGATATTTTTCTTTATTAAGTAGCTGAAGCTAAAATAGTGAAATCAACATGTCATCAGAATTCCTGCCTTATTCATCTCTTCCTGAGAATGGCTTTTCAATGCCTCCGTGATCAACACCAACACCCAGATTTTAACCAAACCCACAGGCTGCACAGGAAGTGTGTGAGGGGTTCCCCACCTGATGTGGTATTTCCTTTTGCCGAGGTGTGATGCCCAGTACCCCGATTTCCAGAAGCGGTACCCGTCCATTTCCCGGCGGCTGTCGCAGAAGGGAGTGTATCCATAGGGGGCTCCATCCAGGTCCAGGTCTCGCAGTTCTTTCAGGTCACTTCTCACAATCTAAATAAGAATAGGTTTATTTTTACAATTTAGTACTCTTTCCAAGGTATGCATACGAGGGTAGGTATTGCAGCAGGCTTCACAAAGTTTAATTTTAATTAAAAAATCCCCTGAGACACTAAACCAGTGAATTATAGATAAAGTATTCCTGCAAGATATTTACCAAATTATTCTTCAAAAAAAAAAAAAAGTGTTTGTTATATTATTAATAGTGGCCATCTGTGTAACACATTTATTGAGTAAATGAAATAAAACTGGCAGTATTTTTTTAATTCATAGACCAGTGTTTCTGGTTGCCCAATATTAAATTCCTTAATTAAGAAACATAACTTTTGAAATCTACCAATCATGTCCCTTCTAAAGAATCCTTCCTATTTGTTATCCAACTTGGACATTCCAAAATTATCGCATCATTTGAAAAATCCTTTTATTTAATGGTAAAGTAGTTTTAAAGAGGTTATAATGACATTAGCAAATAAAGGGCATTTGTAAAATCAATTCTTCTTCCATCAAACCCCACTTACCTAATTTATCAGTGGTAAAAGAAGAGTTTTAGCTATTTGGGAGCACACAGAAATCCTTACAATAGTTAGGACAGACAACCAGTGTTCCCAGATGGTGTATCCAGATGAAATTGCAGGAAGTTGCAGTTCACATTGCTACACCTAAATTTAATTTATTCTCAAGCTTTGGAAAAGGACCAAAATACATTAATATTTGTCCCAATGTTTCTAATAACCTTGTGACAAAACTCTTCAATGCCTCATCTGAGACAGCACTTTGCCTTTCACTATATTATGCAATGTTCATTCCTGAGTGAAGGACTGTATACAAATTTAAAATAGAGACAGAATTAATCTTGAAAAATTTCAGCCATCTAGAAGTTATTCAAATGGTCCAAATCACCTCAGACTCCTGCCATAGTGGAGAAGCCCTCTCACAATTAGCCCAGAGACAGAATCACCCCAATATGCTTTCAGTGAAATGCACCTTTAAGATCACACACATCTCTCCAGGTGCCTTTCTCTCTCCACAGACAATTTAGGACAACTCAATATAGTGAAACTCTTAATGCCCACATGACTGAAGACAAGTGAAATTCTTGCATTTACATTCACCACTGGTTCTGTTTGTACAACTGCAACAGTCTTACAAGAACAACATCTGAATAAAATGGCCACAGAGAATGAAACTGGATCAGTTTAAGCCCACGTTAATTCCTCATACAGTTACATGCCATTGTTTTTTCCTACCTGGTCAGCATCAACAAATATTATTTTATCCACAGCCAAAGGGAAAAGAACATCCAAGAAAAGAATTTTGTAGCCCCAGATAATTCTTTGTTTTTCTGTCTGTTGATAAAGCCAGCGGGGCCACTTGTACTGTACCAACTCATACTGGAACCCATACTTTTTAGCCATGTGAGGAATTACATCCTAAAAGAAGAACCAAAGAAACATCAGGTGCACAAATATGAGATACACAAGGGCTCAAAAGGAAAATGAGTGAATGCTGCAACGCAGTTGCAGCCCTGTTGGCCTTACTGGCTACACAATTTATTATTTTAAAATGTTCCCTTAGTTTTAGCAGTATCCTCAGCAACGCCAATAGAAAAAATATTACATGCAAGCTCTTGGAGACTATCAGAAGAGAATAAATTACTATAATTTATTACTGGGCTTTGTGTTCCAGAAGAGAAGAATGTTATACGTAACACTTGTAAAACTATCGGTATTTAAACTATTCAGGGATCATTTTCCAAGGTGAAAATTTCATTTGAATTACATAATTAGGCAATTATAATTAAAAAAAATTACTTAAAATTTTAAAGAAAGAAAAAGATTTCTCCTACCTTAAATGTTGGGGAGAGATAGTTTTTCAGAAACCAAAATTTAACTGGTGTTTTTGTATGACGTAAGACAGAAAGCATCATAATTCTGTGGAAATATAAGTCTACAATAAACAAACAAATACACACAGGTCATTAAATTTCAACTGCACTTAGTACTAAAACCCTCTAAGTATAATGTTCTTTAACCCAATTTAAGTAGAATTTTTTATCTGTTTCTAATTAAAAGCTTTAAGGACCATCTGTTCAAGGGCACTTTGAGATGGCCTTATTTGACCCAAATTGGCTACGTAACAGTAGAAGGAACAATTTCAAAAGTGGATCTATTAACATGTTTTATTCTAAGACAGGTGCCTGACAAAATTAGAATAATAATTAGTACCTTATATTAACTTGGCTACTGAAATAACTTATTTTAAAATATATTGGTTGAGTTTAATAGGTTGCTGAAAAGAAAAAAGCAGAGTTCAAGGTAGATCCTCTTCAGAAAACCCTTTGTAACTGTAAGAATTACTATTTTGGGTTCAATTATTTTTCACTATCGTGGCCTTTGTTTGGTGTAACCAGACAGATAAGCAATGCCTTGCAACCTTACAAGAGGTCAAGTCTGCCTTAAAAATCAAGACATAATGAACTCAAAAATAAGACAAAGCAGCAGGCAGGATTACTTTTTCTTCTTTAAAGTAAATGTGCCTTTCCCTTTATGAAGGTGGTCGCAGGTTGAAGGGAAGAAACACAGTGCTCAAACTTCAGACGACTCAGCAATCAAATCACTAAACCCATGCTCAAATCAGAAAAGTAACAGAGATGGCTGTGAACAGATTAGGCAACACTGTAAGAATTCCTTAAAAGTGATCACTGCTAACTGAAAGGACCCTGAGATAAGTAAGGCCATATGTGCATGTAGTAAATCCAGTTTCTACTAAACACAAATAGATGCTACTCTAATGAAGTCACTTTTGTTGTGTTTTTATACAGAGAGGCTGAAGTTCATCTTTTATGTTTGTACTTCACACATGAAAGACATTTTCTGTCTTCAAAGAATAATGGTATTTTTGAACATCTATATATTGAATCACTTTGTTCTTAAACATTAATTTAGCCCTCACTGTATGCAGCTTTTCTATGTTTTGAAAATTTACTACTTAGATGTTGTTTAAGAAGTCAGTTTCTTTACATTGCTTATTTAGAGTATTGTTATGAAATTTTTTTTTTCCTTTTTACCTTTCCTTACCTTAAAAAACGTTCATATAAATGGCCTGAAGCAACAGAAAAAATGTTAAGAATGTCACTTTTCTTTTCCTTCTCATCTGTTGGAATTTCTTCTGAAAATCTAAGAATTATTATAAATAATTACATTGAGTAAACATTCAGCAGAAAAAAAAATCCTACTAAATTATCATTAAGCTCAAAGAGAATCAAAATTAAGAAAATACACAAAAGAAAGACACATCCTACGGTAAACAAATGCACTTACATCCCTCTTCCACTGCACATGCCTATGGATAACAAAATGTTTTGGAAGCAACACATTCGATCCAGTCACTCAGGACAAACAATGGCACTACTGCAGTCTCCAATATTTTCATTCAAACAGAACCCAAATTTGACAAGAATTCCATATTTTATCAAAGTAAAAAAAAAAAAAAAGGGTCAGAAATACACACAGAATATCCTGAGAACTGGTAATTTTAAAAATCAGAAACAGTTATTTTCCAATCTTCATCCATATGCACTGTACAGCAAAACAACCAATGCATATTCTGGAGGTGAAGGAAATCTGCACAGCCCCGTGGTGGTTAAACTGAATATATCCTCTAAAATACAGACTGAGCATAAGAAAAAGATGGCCACACAAGGACAAATCACATATTCAGCGCTGTCCCAACAGCAAATGAGAAGCCTGAGGAGTTGCAGCCTTTCCCAGAA
The DNA here is from genome assembly GCA_013397795.1 of Orthonyx spaldingii. Classification (NCBI taxonomy): domain Eukaryota; kingdom Metazoa; phylum Chordata; class Aves; order Passeriformes; family Orthonychidae; genus Orthonyx; species Orthonyx spaldingii. Next base: position 1,094,009 of record VZTJ01000748.1, read on the forward strand.
TACTCTCGTAACTTTTAGTGGTCTGTGGTGATAGGATTTTTGGGAAATTTTTTTGTGTTTTTTGTAAGACGTTGAATTTTTCTTCAGATTACTTCAATTCCCCTCCCAATTAGCTAACCTGTATATTTGAGGTACGTTGTACAGAGGTTTCTGTTCCTGCTGCACAGCATTCTTTGCTTGTTTTGAATACCAAAGTCTACCAGGACTGGTTTTTAATCATGTGCCTTTAGCACACAGAGCCAGGGGATGGTGGCTGCAGTCTCCCTCAGGCACTGCTTCATAGGTCTCAGGACTGCAGAGCCAGATTGGTTACAGGGTGGTTTGATACTGTTGGAAATTCACCTCAATAGTCTTTTGTGAGGTGAGTCATTCCTCACAGGCTTAGATTACATGAGTCACTCCTATTACTTTTTCTTCTGGTTACATCCCTTTTAAAAGTATCCTTTAGAAAGTGTAAAAATAAGTATCTTCATAATCTTTAAGAGCAAATGAGACAAGTCTCTGATCGCCAATGTATTCAAAAGACTTCAGATCACTCCATTAATACAAACTGAAACTCAGAAATAGCTGAGAGGCTGCAATGTGTTTAAGTGGTGTGAAAAATCTTCTAAGAAACCCAGGTTCCTTTCACTCAGGCATGGTGAAAGAGAAGAGACATCAGTGGAGTGGCATTGTGTGCATGGTGTGGCATCTTCAAAGAAGACAGACAACCTCTCAACCCCCACTGAACTCTCACAGGCTAAACAGACTGCAGTTCACAGGTCCAAGCAGTCTGTCTCCTTTCTTCCTGACTTTTTGTCCCATGTCTTATACTTAGAGATAGCAGGACTGAAAGAATGTCAAGCTCTTTATAATGCAGCCATCACATGTGAAAAAAGAAAATCGGGGTTTGATGCAAGGATCTTGAAAATATTGATTCTGCAAAGCTTTACAGAAAGCAGAAATGTTCCAAAGCCACTGGGTTGACCTGTAAGGTCACATGAGAAAAGCAATCAATTGGAGAAGGGCAGCTCTCAGTCATGAAAGGGCTTGGGCAATGTGCTGTGCACATCTCCCATGCTGGAGCACACGTGGGTTCCTGTGATGAACAGTGTGCTGGCAGGCATTCTTTTCATTTTGGGATAAAAAAAAGGAAGGGTATTTGACAAGTTCCTAGATGGCAAGAGGTTGAGACAGACTCAAATCATGTCCTTGAGCCACAACCTCGAATCACTGGGAAGAGCAAATAAACTTCACTGGGTGAAGGGCTTCCTTGGCCCAGCCAAGCTCAGAGCCTGATGAATGCCACTGTTATAAAAGGCAAGACCTGGAAGATTGAGAGATCTCTGGCCTTGTAACCTTCTTAGAGGGTAGCTAAGATTTTGATCACTGCACATACATCATTTGATGCAGCAAATTAGAAGTGGGAAGCTTGAAGTCATTTAAAAGTTCCTTCAACTAACATCATTCTGCAAAGGAGGCACCTTTGTGCAGCAATGTGGGTCCAATGTGGAAGAAATTTTTGAGAGTTGCAGCATAGTAGTCTGGGAAGGTTTCTCAATCTAGTCAATATAGGTACAAATTGAAAAAGGGGAAATTTAGGTTAGATTTTAGGAAGAAATTCTTTACTGTAAGGGGGGTTAGACACTGGAACAGATTGCCCTGGACGGTTGTGGATGCTCCATCCCTGGCAGTGTTCAAGGCCAGGCTGGATGGGGCTCTGAGCAAACCAGTCTAGTGGGAAGTGTCCCTGCCCATGGTGGGCAGGTTTGAGACTGGATGATTTTTAAGGGCCCTCCTAACCCTTACCATTCTATGATTCTATCATATTGTAACAGTAAAATCATCTATGGATAAATGGTGATAAACACAAAATCAGCAATGGACTCTCAGTATAGTCTTAGGTCTGTAGGTACTTGTGGTACAAGAGGCTTTATCATGAGAGATTTTAAAGCTGGAGGAGAAGCCAGTCCTGGATCTACCAAGAGATGTGTGTGTACAGGACTGACTGGAGCCAACTGATCACTAGATAAAGTAGAATTGCTATGCCTTTTCTCTATTTTAACAGTCTGTCACTGACAATCATTGCCCAAGCTACTGAAAACTGAACACAACCTTTTTTGAGTCTTGCTGAAACCAACAAATTAGAAATACTACAAAGTTATTACCACCAAAGGTAACGCTTGAGATGCTTATTACAAATACTTACAGAACCCAAATTTAAAGTAAAAGGTGAAAACACTTCTTGAGATTTCATAAATTATGTTTAGTAGCAGATAAGCAGCATTGGCCTACTTTTTGATGTTCACTTTGATATATCTGAGTACCACATAACCAGCTGAGATTTTCACATTGAGACTGATTCCCTGCCACATAAAAATAAAAAAAAGCCAAAGGAGAAAATGAAGAGGAGTTAGAAATGCAAAGAAGGGATTAAGAATGGAATAAAAAAGGAGATATACAAGACACATAGCTTGTCCTTCCCCCTTTTCATTTATATTATAAATCCCTTGGAGAGCCTTTTTACACATTTGTATCACTAACAAGTAAGAAAATTTACTTGCTATGAGTAATAATAAACATGTCCTGGAACAGCTGAATTAGAAGCCAATTATGTATTACCTTGTGAGTGATTCCACATTTCCTTTTTTTCCTGTTGTTCCATCTGTAAGGAGTTCTTCATTCATTTTATCAGGTTTTTTCTGTACCTAGTGAGTAAAATAAATGCATTTGTACAACTTGGGGAGGTAGCTGATAGTAATTACTACTTCCATTGTGATATCTAACTGCAGTGTACTAGCTGGCTACAGCCACTAAAAATGCTGATTAATAAATCAGCCAGCACATTCAAGCCCTCTGTACATCTTTATGCAAACAGTAACTACAAGTGTGGTGAATTTTATCTCATTTTCCTCCTGCATGAGTTTGTGATCCAGCCATTAGCTGGCAAAAGTGTAGCACCTCACAATGGAACTTACTTGAGAGGAAATTGTCATTCTCATAAGCCCTTCACAAGGAGAAAGTGACAAATTTCTCACTGAAACATAAGCTCTCCCATCCAACTTAAGCAATTTCTGCTGTCTTATCCAGATGCTTGCAAAGGCTCAAGATTAATTTCATTTACCCCCTTAATTTCCTTGATTAAAAGAAATCTAATTGCTTTTGAAAACCAAATAGCTTCTTACACCCTGAATGTCTGAATATACTTGATTCTAATCATATTAATTTCACATGTTTATACTGTCAAGCTAGCACAGATTTCTGTTGACACTAAATCATGAATCTTTTTAGCCAATGCTCCTGAAGCCCCATCCTACAGATCACTGAAGTGATTCTAGAGTTCAACTGAATGGCAGAGCTTACATATTCTAGTTATAAGCTTAATACATAGAATAATATTTGTATTTTGACTCGAAATAGGAAAATTAGGCACCCTTTTTTTTACCCATTCTCTGTGGTTCTAAGACAAGCTCATCATGTTCCAGAATTTTATACATTTTCTCTGGGTTCCGGAAACTTTCAGTTACAGGACTGGGGAACAGACTCATATCTAGTGTTTTAAAATATTTACAAAATAGTGGAAAATATACAGTATTATGGGGATCTTTTTCCTCAATATAAGTGGTGCTTCATTAGTTCTTTTTGATACATCTAATGAAAGTAACATTATTTCATTTACACAAATTTGGTAGCTTAAGGTAAAATTTAACACACCTAATTTTGACTTCCACTCTGGTATTTGGACTTTGTGTAAAATTTCTCCTAAGTCACTGGAAAGAAATGGATGACTCAAGAGGTCATTGTCTTGGTTTAAATCCATAGATAAGCTGAGATGAACAGTCCTTTGGACTCTCTCCTTCTGCTAAGCAGACAGGGAATTTAAGTCACCAAGACTACATGCTTGGGCACCTCGAGCTAGATGAGATAAATGTTACCTATGTTTAACAGCTGTTTAACAAATCTCCCGCACAATTAGTATAACCTGATTGGATCAAGTTCACTACATTAATCTGCACATCCTTCTCTTTAATTATACAAAATCTAAATTATATATTTCAGTATACATATTTCAATTAAATATAGCCTGAGACACGTAAGCACAAGTCATATTTCTTATGAGGAAACACTGCATACATACTTGAACTTTGATAATTTTGCTTCTGAAGTTGTGTAATACCACAATAACATCTGTCAGGTCAGCTACAGAATCTGTTCCTTCATGGCTGTGAGGAGAAAAAAAACCACATGCAAATGTACTGTCTCATTAAAATATGCATTGTTACTTGTGTTTAATCAGAGAATAATGTTTAGAATTGCTGACATTTATAGAACAAAAATTACTTTACTTGCACCTAAATATATTTTAACTTCAAAAACTTTCCGAGTTTTATTCATCACTGGACATTGTTCACAGTTGTAGCCCTCATTTTTAAATCTGAATTTTCACAGGAAATTTACCAATTAGTGAACAAATGCAGTCACCTAGAGCTAAACACATTATTATGTATTATAATGATATATATTACATTCAAATATTAAACAACAATTTCTTTTTCAAATATGGAAAACATCTTAGAAATTCTGTGATTACATTAAATGTACTTTTAAAACAGATCTGCTTAAAAAAGTATAGGGAAGGTTTCATCACAGTGCTGAGATTACAGTAAAGACAGGCTTTCAACTGGCTGGCTTTGGAAATTGTACTCCTGCAGACACAGCTGTGTAAGCCCCACATGGACCTCTGCCCTATTGAACATCAGTTTAAAGCCATTCAGGTGTCTCCAAACTGAACAACAGTCCACAGAGTAGCTAATATGAAAAATGTTACTGTCCCTGTTGCTGTTACTGTAATACAGTATAACAATTTTCAGATTTTCTACCTTTTACACCTCAATAGCCCATGTATTTCCCCTTCAATCCCTTCTGTCTTTTATCAGCATTATGGGAGTTCCTCTTGCTAAAGCTACCTATACAAAAAATGGGTTTAAGAAAGTGATCTGCTACCCCTGTAGCTTCATTTTTTTTCCCTAGAAAACACAAATATTTAAATCTTGTTTCAATGTGTATCATACTACTCACCTAAATATTGCAGGACTTTACACACTCATCTGAATTTTCTATTTAATACATTTTTGTAAAATGGGCCTATAATCACTAAGTCTCATAGAGATGGCGTATCCTAGCACAAAACAATATTAAGGATTATCTGAACTTTTCTACTCTCTATTTTACTTTTATTTTCACACTTTAAAAATATCATACATATGCACACCCAGCCAACAATGGTCTTTTTATCACAGGGATGTATATTGCTCAGATTTGAATTACATTTTAAATAAAGTGTGTCACTAAAAAGTTCTAAAATAATAAAATCAGATCCAAACACAAACTAGTGATACCAGCAGCTGGCCCACTGTTCCCATTTTTGCCCTCAGTGTTTACACAACCAAACTTTTCTCTGTTATTCACTCAGTTACCTCAAAATCCCTATGCTATGCATTTTGTAGGTAGATAAAGAGGATTCTGCTGATAAAGAGGATTTTCCAAAGTCTTTACAATATTCTCACAGTGTTTGGTTTGCATGTAAATTCAACCACATTGCTTTGTCTCCCTAAATCTCTTTCATAGATCCCTCCTTGTGGGCTCGATTTTTCCCAAGTGCCAACTGTTTTACTCTGCATAGAACTCAGTTTGATGAATTTCTGTCCTACTATGAACAACCTTTTCAAATCCAAGCAAAACATCTTGTACACTGACAGGACTATTGTATGTGTAATAACAGCTACGTTATTGTTATGTAATTGTTGTCAAAAGCTAAACATGTCTAGCAGACTATTTATGTCACAATTTCAACATGTTTCAAAACACTCAGATATTTTTAACACAAATACAAGTAAGTACCAACATAATACAAATTATAACTTTCCATATGGGGAACAAAAGAATTTGGGTTCAACAAATGGAGATCCTTTAAAGCCTCAAGCCCAAGAAACAAACATAAAACTCCTTGTCCACATTGTAAAAGATATAATTTTCAGCTAAGCAGCCTGCATGACATCAAAATATAATAAATTATATCTACCTGCCTTTAAAAAAAATGAAATATTCATCAGGATTTTATATATATATCTTTAGCTATAATTATTTTCTGCAATCTTATATTGCAATACGTGCTTGTTTTCCTACCAGCAAAGTTCCAATAATAAGCAATGCTCAGATTATTGCTGAGTATAATAATTTTCATTTTCCTAATATTCATAGTAATTTATTAATAGCAAATTTATTTACAAGTGTGACTGTATCAAAACAGTGATCCTTGTTAGAAGCAATGTCCAAGAAGAAAGAGGCAGCTTATTTCAAATGTTGTGTACTTACATATAGTAAAAATAAATTACTTCCAACTATGAGAGAAGCAAGTAAGATAAATATTGAGATGTAAAATATTCTAAAACTCCTTTTATAATGTACAGGCCTTTGCTTCAAAGAAAAAAGGTTCATCTCACAATTCAACAGGAGAGGGTATGACTAATATAAAAGGATGGAGAATATACTGCAATAGCTTTTGGCAAAATTCCATCCTATCAGTTGCCTGAGTTCTGATAGCAACTTCATAGTATTAATACTGTAAATGAAATATCAAAGATCCTGGTACAGCCTCCCAAACATACTTTCCTGTTGTACTTTAGGTCTACAGCTTGTAATAATGAAATGACATAAATTGCATTTCATTATTACAATAAATAGATTCCTCATGAGGTATTAGTTTTTCTAACTTAGCTGAATTCAATTAAGCCCATTTGTGTTACACAGGGAAAATGGGCAAAACCCCAGCAGATTGTTTAAATGTCCTTTGATCCAGCCTAGAATGTAGAGTGGTTTTGTTTTATTCTGTTTCGTTATTTAACTCAACTACACCTCATTACATTCTTCTTTTAAGCCATGCTATCTTATATAAATCACCTTATATATCTTAAGAATTAAATGCTAAATTAGACAAATGGCACAGCTACAGTTGGTGGAGATTAGGTGAACCTCTTAGGGTAAGAACTATGTCCTGCTTTTTCAACTTTTTAAATGCTATCTTTGCTTATTTTCCTTCAGTACTGTCAGATCTTTTCAAAATGTGCTGCATTTTCAGATTCATTTTTGTTTCCAAATGATGGATTCATACTTACGAAAAAACCTGATAAATCTCCTCAGATCTTCCTTTACGCAATCTCAGCGTCCAAGCACCTGGATTTGCTTTCAGCTGAAAATACCCCTAAGTAAAAAAGACAGGCACTTGTTCTGTTTACATTTCAGACTCGACCATATACATATACAAAAATCAACTATCCAACATTTATACTAGCCCTGACAGAAGTGTGTCGGTGATGCAACCAACTATCACCTTTCCTGTATGTCCTTTTTAATGTCTTTCAGTGGTCCATTTGTTTCCAGCTGAATTCGAGTTGTGTACAGAAACTCTACCAAGGACAGCAAGTAGGTGAGCAGCAAAGAAATAAATAAACTGACCCTAAATTGAAAAGCTTCTTTGAAACTCAAAATTTGTGTCTGGAACAACTTTCCAAGTCAACACAATTCCTTCCCATTTTAGGAACACTGCAAACAGCTATCGCTATGTTGAAGTCAGAGCAAACTCTGAAATGTGAAGAATTGTTAAAAGTTTCATCATGCCAAACATCACCTACTGTTGAGATCGTATTCAGTACTTGTGCAAAACTCAAAGATTCACAGTTTATTAAGCATTTCATTCCTTATGACACAGTATTTACAGATACTAGAGAACAGCAGATAGGTAAAAGGTCTTATTCATCAAAATCCTTCCCTATCAAATTCCCTTAGACAATACAAAATAAATCTTTCATTTCAGAAGCCACATGCTCTTCTGCTCTACAGACTGCCAACATGAAAAAATAATTACTTTGCATGATGAGAAGAATTCTCAGGTGTAGTTATGTCCCACAGAGGCTCTTAGCACTTAACCTGAAACATCTAAAATAGGAGCCTTCTTTTGCCTGGATCATTGTGTAACAAAAAGGGCTATTTTAATCACACTGTGAATCATACCTTACATTTGTCAGGGAATCTCAATCCGAATTTGCCTACCTCCTACCACCTACTAGAGACAATTAGGCTACCAGTTTAGGCACTTCAGGCAAGAGACTAAAATTAGGTTATATTCAAACCTATACTGGATCACAGGAGAGGAGCAGGAGGGAAAGTTCAACAAATTAGAGATGAGCTCAGCTCCAGGATGTGCCTGTTACTTTTAGCATTACTAAACTTGCAACACAGAGAAATGGATTTAAAGAACAAGGTGCTCAGGAAGAATTCTCACAAGAAGTGTGCAGTTGTAATGACTATTCCTGTACTAGGTACTTACGAGGTTGGCCATCACAATAGTATCAACCATGACAGGATTGTTCTTTGTGCCCAGAGTGAACTGTAACCCTCGAGGAGGCTGTCCAGTTGTCACATCAAAGCAATGCCCTTCAAGCAATATATATTCCAGTTCATATTCTGCTATCACTGCCCCTTTTATCTATGGAAGGAACACTTCATCAATAAACTATGTCACTTAACTGTGTGGGAAAAGCAAAATATTACAGTCACAAACATACTGTGTGGGATTTACCTCAAGATAATTCCCACACTCAAAAAAACTCCAAGAAAGGTCCATCCAGAAGGAACTTCACTCAATTATAAAACAAGTATCCAAGACAAAGAGGATGGATCACTCTCTGGAGGGACCCCCTCTCCCCTTCCCCCTTTGAGGAAGCTGAGCACCTCTGCTTTGATAAGGTAAATCCCAACTTCACCTTCACAATACTCTTTCCAAATGTACAGCTTTGATCAACCAAACACCCTCAGTATTTTGCATAAGCTTATTGACTCAAATAAACCTAATGACTGTGGAGATGAGTGATTAAGATGTAATTAAATAATAATTCAAAGAATTTTGAACAAAAAGAGGGTGAAATACATTTTAACCTACATTAACAAACAGTCGTATATTCAGGTTAATATAAAGATTTGCCTATGTTAATCCTATTACTACCAAACATAATTTAAAAATACCCAAAACCAGTCAAGAGCTAGGAAATACAAAGGATCATTTAACTGCTTTATTTTTATCTTAAATGTAGTATTTTGCTAAACACAAAGCTCAACACAGCAGGTAAATTGCTTTAACTTGTACTTTGCATTCTGATTTTGCCTTCCTTTAAGATTTGTCATTTTTTTTAAGAGAGAAAATGAAAAAAAAATGATGACAATAGAAATGGCAAAATATTGACTAAATAATCAATTACCAAAGAAAATATGTCCAGAGAACAGACACAAGAAAAATCTCACATATTTACATTTCCCTCTTGAAGTAGAAGGTCCAACACAAGTTTTACAGTGTTTGTGAACTATTACTTACTTCCTGCAAATGAATGTTATCGAGATCACAGGAACTGTTTACTGCTTCAACCAACCAGCTTTCAGGAGTGATCATGTTTAGGGTCAGAAGAGGTGATTCTGGCAATTCTAGGAATTTTGCTACAGGTTCAGAAGGAAGGTGCTTGTTGATCCCATAAGTTAATTCTGGTTCCAGAACAAAACGATAGAAGCTGTTGAAAAAGAAGTGCAACAAAACCCCAACTTTTACTCAAGTCCAAAGTTCCAAACATGAAGCTCTTCTAAAATATTTTCAAATGTGGTGAATATTTTCCAAGTATGATGATGTTTGGAGGCAAAGTAGTTCCCTGTTCTTTTGGAATACCATCAGACAATACCTACAGCATCTTAAATAGGCAGGTAGATGATCACAGATCTTTTCACTTTTGGTAATTTTGCCAAAAGTGGATGTGCCTGTTTTCCATTAACACTCCAAAGGCTGTGAAAGTGAACACCCAAGAGGTGCATCTAGACATCTGGACTGTGAGCAGTCTTGAATTGTCAGAATCTGTATCACTGAACTAAGCAGAAGGACTAATTTCTATTGGAGGAAAAGTCTTTGAGAACAGCTCCTATCACTAGCAGCAGCAAAGAGAGTAGAGGAAAGGTAGGGTTTCTCTGTTCCTCTCCAGCTCTTACCCCATTTATTCCACAAGTAAAAGTTCTCCCGACCACAAGGAAAGAAGCAGGTACCAAGACCTGCAATGTGCCCAGCTTTAAAGGCAACCATAATGATGTTCACACAAGACACTCAGAAGACTGATGATTAAGACCTTCTTGTGGAATACAAGATGTGAGTAATTCCTCTCAAAATGAATAAAAACTAAGGACTTCTGTTTTGTGGGCAAGTGACTAATTCTCCAACCCACTGGCTAAAGAACAGGCACTACCACCAGCCTCTCTCATAGGTAATTAGTAATATAGGTTTTACAATTATAGGTAAAATGCCTGCTAAGGAGATGGCTGTGCTTAAACATTTCTCTCAGACAAAAAAGAATCCTCTCTGGGGACTTCATTTCAGTGTAACTGTCTACCACTAAATTAGTGAACCCTGATTTTCACACATGGATAACAGAAACTTCAATTTATGGCAGATACATTCAGGCTACCACATTCTTTGTGAAATGAAACAACATCTCAAATGCAGACTGTACATTTATTCAGATTAATTCTTAAGAGTACTGACTCTGTAAAATTCATTACACAGACAGTGGGCTGTAAAGAAGTGAACAACTTAGGAAGACAGTCTCCCTCTGCAAGTTTTCACAGGCATGAAAGTCTCTCCACTGATTTCTTTAAGGTCTGTTTATGAGAGGTGCATTTGATGGACTAGATCACTTCCCTGTGATACCATGCTCGACACCTTAGAACAAGAACTTTTCTTTAAGCAAGTGCAAACTGCTTAGGTAACATTCAATGAAAACTGAGTCAACAAAAAGAATCCAGAAACACAAAGTAATGTTTAGTTTTTAAGAAAATATACATCATTAAGGCTGTTTTTCCAAACTGAGCCCGAAAAGCTATGAACTACTCACCTCTTCAGTGGCACTTCGGACAGCTTAGATTTGCAGTTCAAAAATAACCGGAGTTTCATATTGATAATGTCCTTGAGTACCTACAGAAAAAAAATCTCTGTAAAAAATGGTTCTTGGTAATCACCAAATTTTGAAAATAAGCCAAAGCTACCCTTGTGACATCCTGACATATCTCAAGTTTCAGCAGAAATCTCAGACTTTTTAAAGATGCAAATATATCTGTATATTACAGGATATTATCAGATATTCTAAATAAAGACATGACCTTTCCTAAAACTGCATGATTTAGCACGATATGCTTGATAATCAAAATATTAATGTCTTTTCCTACTGATGCAGTTTTTTTTAAGAGCAGCTATCCCCATTTTCCAATGCTTAAGTAAATTTTATTATCACTCTTGTAACATTGTGATTTAAAACACTTGAAGGTCTCTAAGTACAACACATGCCTTTTATTCAACAACCAATCTTAAAACAATTACTTTCACTCTAATTAAAATAGTTGTATATGGAAAATTGTTAAATATAGTGAAGTTCAGAGAACTATTTTAATACTCAATTACTTAATATTTTTAAATGTTGATAATAGATTACCAGTGTATTAAACCATTCAATTAACTTCAAAATGTTTCAGTAAGTTAATATATTTCTATTTTTTTTCTCTCGGCTTCTTCATCTGTTCGTTTCTAAAATACTAATGTTCTGAATGCTGTTATATAGGAACTAAAATATTAGGAGAGTATTTTTTTTCTTATTTTTGTGAGCAATCTGTTTTCCTTAAAGCTAACAAAGTTACTAATTTCTTTAAAGCACTCATAAAAACCTTTATCAAGTTACCATCACTTCTGTGGTTTCTGATACAAAGTGCTTATCTGAAAGCATAAAGCAGCTGTGCCTACATTTATGGATATTAGAAAAGCCAATAGGATATACAAGCTAAATTATAATACCAATACCAGTAAGGCTAATATCTAAAATTACTACAATGGCAAATAAATTGGGAACAAAGCAAGACAATAGTCATCATTAAATCTCTCTTTTATTATAACTGTAATTTTTCTTTCCTCAGTCCAACCCATGGCTTACACACATTTTTTACTACAATGCTACAACTTTACTTAGCCCTAGGGACCTGTTCTATTCCTAGTTTCTTATTCTCCTCCTTTGTGTCACCTGAATACCATCACTGAAAAACTACTGGACAAAAAATAAAGACTAGGGAACAGCATATTTGTGTGAACAAGTGAAGAAGCAGGGAATGAGAACCCAACAGCACTGGAGGCACAATAAGGGAAAGCATTACATGAGTTTAAGACCACCAAAATCAAAACAGAGGTCAAAGTGACTCAAATATGTATCTACCACTCAGAATAAAAAGAATGATAAAAACCTGTACTGGACTTTACCTTCAAACAACACAGAACCCTCATCCCATTAGCAAGAATGGTTCTTCAGCAACCTGCATTGATAGGCTTTTGTGTATAGAATCAAATTATTTTGCAGAAGGCTGACATATCATCCCAAATCATCAGCTGACTATGAAATATAGTATAGTAGCCGAAAAATAATGCTATTCTTAACTAACATTTCAAAGGAATTTAAATAGGAAATGACAAATAAGACAATAATGCATCATTTCTGTGTTTTCAAACAATACAACTTCTGAAATACTGGACTTGGTTCTATTATTTAGGGCTTCTGAGGACACCAAAAACCAGGGCATTCGAGTCAACACATGAAAATGATGACAAAATTAGGAAGACTCTTCCATAGGATACTTGAAGAGTTCAGTCTGTTTACTTTAAATAAGAAAATTCAAAGAGCATGGACATTTACTTCAGGGAGCACTGTTAATACATGGCTGAATTATTTCAGGAGGCCCAAAAATTATTCAAGAGCTAGTTTTATTGTGCATGTGCAGTCATTTGCAAAACCCTTACTTGAGTTACCACAACTTATCAGAAGAACATAAACTCAGTAAACTATGATTATTCAACCAGTCTGGAATTGTGAACTTCAGCATAATACAAACCATCTACACTGAAAACCAACTTATAATAGAATCTTCAACAGAACTGGCAAAATGATGAGAACATCAATGCTTACAGCATGGATCTAAATAAAAATCTGTAATTCCAAGTCTGAGTTTAACAGTCAGGTTAATTAGCCACTGGAATAGCTCAGTAGGAGCTCTAACCTGTACTCAACTGCTTGGTAATATTTAAATTAGGAATTGATTAAAAAATTATTTCTACTTCAAATACTAATTGTTAAAAAGAAGTCTTGTGACCTGCATTACATAGGAAGTCAGACTAGATTATCAGAAGGGGCTCCTTCAGGGTTTCCTTTTACTTTAGGGATGGAATAAGAATTTCTCTCTGAAGATAGAATGAACAAAGGACTAAAGGCAAAAGATAACTGTCAGGAAAAAAATTAAAGGTTTGATTTTTCTCTCCACATTTTCGAATTACTGGGTACCTACTGGAGCAAGAAAAAAAAGGTGGATGATCCTAAGAGTATGTAGAATAATTTTTCCTCATGTTTTTGGTGAACCATGAGGAAAAAAACCCGACAACTCTTCAATTTTGTCCTCCATTTTAGCAGAAGGAATTTCTACTTTTCTCACATCACCTTAGAGATCACCTTCATAACTTCAGGACTAGTTAGCTGTTCCATATATCCTGTTGAGAACGTATATGGTCAAACCATGGTAAAGTTATAGCTGGTATTTAAATATTTACAGTAGACAGTGACTCTGCCTTGTCTGGAAATACTTGATGCTGAAGTCTGTAACAAAACTTTTTGAAAAAAGGAAAACACAGGTTATATGGAATGTGCTACCTGCCTCACTCTGGAAAGGATTAGAGCAGTTCTCATGATACAATCCAGTACATATTTTAAACACAAACAGCAGCTTTGACTGAGCTCTCATTTGTGCTCTGACTCATCCTTTCCTCTATCCTTAAATTGCCAGTCTTTCAGACTAAGCAGTAAAGTTTAGATTACAGCCTACTTACAGCTATTTACACCTCTCTCCATTTCAGTTCCACTTAATATGAGTAACTTTCTGTTCGTATTTTTAATAAAAAATACCAAAAGATTTATTTAAAGTAACAATTAAGTGACAGAAAGTAATGTAATGGAGTAGTTTCACCAGGGTGAAAAAACCCAATCATGATAGTGACATATTCAATGCAGAATGGGGCAAGAATCATGTGTTCTGTGTGGTAGTTACTCCAGAAATTCTGCACCATGAATAGTTACCAGCCCAATATACTCGGCTCTAATCCAATGATGTAACTGAAAAAAAGAGCCTTTAAATATAAATATATTCCAGTGATTAAAGTTTATAGTATTTTAGTCACCTATATATATAGTAAGCTAATCAGAAAGGCATTCATTTAAGAACTTTGAGCTTGGGGCTTGCTGTATTTGTATGTGTTATGTTTCTACAGCAGGAGATGGTTGCTTTCCAGGTAATAATAATTTTATAAATATATAATTTTCAGGCTATTTTTCATTTTTAAAAGGTATTATTAAAAAGCTTAATCTACATTAAAATATTTCTGGTTTGTTTACTTTCAACAGCATTTCATTATTCCCTCCTAAGGGTTGGCTTCCTGAATAAAACTAGTGCTCCTATGAATCAAGCAGGATCTGCAATAGCTCAACAGCTTGGGACACCATGGGAGTCATTTGCCCAGGCATGCATGAGGGAGCCTGTTGAGCTTGGAGGAATGGAGTTTTCTGCTCTGAGCTACAAGGTGCTTGATGTGATTTATACCTATAATATGAACTTCTGGCTAAATGGAGAGTTTCCAGTCCATTTCAACATGAAAATATTTTCATTTGGTAATATCAAGCTTTCATTTTAGCTGAGAATGGTGAAATGAAAGACCTGATTGCAGAGAACAGCTAGTATTTTGGAAACTTGAAATAGCAAAATTTTTCATGAATTTTTAAAAATGTTTTACTTTGCTCCACTATATGAAGAGTGAGTGGATGCTTCAACATTTCATATAGAAGGGTATGAAAATGGAGGGGTAGGGGGAGCAGCAATGTAAGAATTGATGAAACTTGCATAATTACTGCAGGAATAAAAAGATAAAATAGGATGAGCAAAAATCAAGTTGGAGGCTTCAGAATTGTAACAGACAATAAACTGAAGATAAAATTTACATTTTTATGGGAAACTATAAAGGAATCTAAGACAGAGTGGTATTCTGCAGTAGGTGAAAGAAGAAAATAATTTTAGCAGCTGTGTTTTTAGGACAGTTTCTCTTTAGAAGATCAATAGCTACACACAATGGAAGCCTATCTGGATATACTTGGTTGAATTAATCAACTGAGAAATACCCCTCCAAGAGCTGAAAGGTTTATAATCCCATCTTCTTATGATGATATTACAGGTCAGATTTAGACCACCTCATTTAGGTACCTCGGAAAACCAAGGTGATCTGGTTTAATGGAAAGAAGCACATACCTCCTAAGATTTTGAGATGCAAAAAATTATGTACACAATCTCTTCCTTTCTTTCTACTGACTGTAGAGAGCACTTACAGACTCACTTTAAGAGGACTGGGGCATGGGGCATCTGAATTTTACTTGCAAATAAGGTATTTATAATGATGAATTAGGTTATCCCCAACTTCTTTTATGAATTAAAATAACTAAACACATATTTTAAAGGAAAAAAAAAAACCCAACCAAATTTTGTTTACCCTCTACTACAATGTATGTGGAAATTAGAACAAGTTTAGTAACAACTGAACTACAAATATGCAAATTAAAAGAAATGACCAGCATCTTACAATTAATAAATGAGTCATCTTCTGTGCTTCTCTAGTCAATGGGTCCACAATAGCAATAACATCATAGAATGGTTCATTCTCTTGGGGCTTGACTTTTACTACGCTGTTAAAAGACATTAAAAATAAGTGACATGAAAACTCTAAACTGAATTTGTTGAAATTACGAACTTTAGACATGAATTTGCAATATCAGAGGCAATTAAGATTTTACTGCTCAAGAAAATATTTCCCTCATTTCAAGCAATAATCATGATTGCTCCCTGTGATATGATTAGGAAAGCTAAATGTGAACAAGAATAAAAAATATAGCATTAATCTACATACTTCTATACTGGTTATTGATTAGATACATTCTTCACAAAATTATTAAAATAAAACAGGGTAAGACTTAAAAACGGTCTTTTTGTCACTTGTCTACTGTTCCCTTCACAGAGATCTGGAATTATTGGATCAGACAAGTACTGGTGATGACACAATTTAAAAAGGAAAAAAAAAGGAGGAAAATGGCATCTGAGAACTGTGAAACTTGATAGGCTGGACTAGCTTTATGCATTCCAGAAAATAATTCAGTTTGATAAACTTGATTAGGCTAAGTCAAGCAGAGCCTAGTTAAAGTACTCTGGATCTACAGGAAGGAAATGCTAGTAAACTTCATTTTAAAAAAGAAAAAAAAATCTTATATGCTGTAAATACAGAAAAGGGACTATCTGAATTTGTTTTCCACAAAACATATGGTAGCAGGACAGTAGTGACTGTTACTAGTGTAACTTTGAAAAAGGTGTTAGTCTTTTAGAAAAGGCTACTACTGATTTCACTCCTGCCTTCAACAACAGGGACAGCCCACCAGCACAGCACACTGGAACACCTTTACCAGCAAAAGCAAGTAGAGATTCAGAAACAGCACAACATAAACTTCTATAAAAATCTGTAATTTGGTCACAGTTCTTTTATTATCATATGTCCTTTTAAAACAAGTACCCATCTGGTCTTTTTTCAGCAAAGGGTAACGTTGGAAAATCAATAGGTATTACTAATGAATTTATTAAGAAAAAGGTAAAGATACATTATGCTATGGCAGATGAGCAGGCTCTTCATACAACAGTTTTAAAATTAGAATGCTTACTCAAGTTTCCAAATACTCTATGTAATCATCAGTACATTCAAATGTTAATAAAAAAATACTCTGAGTGCATTATCATGACAAAACTGACCTGTGCTGTTCGTTGAGTAATTCAACGTCTTGTCTCATCTCTGTTTTAGGCAAAGAAGACAGCAGGGCATCTATTTTCATAATCAAATCACTGCCACTGTATTAAATAAGGCACATACAGTTTGCTTGTCATTAGAAAAGGAGTAAAACATTAACATTTTAGTGTCTGTCTCTTTGCATAAAGGATATTTAAGAAACCCACATCCCAGACCTGGACTCTAAGGTGATTAACACCTTGGGGCTTGTAGCTTGGAGTTAAACCTTTAGCATGACAATGCCCAAGAACCACCACACTCTTAGAGAAGCCTTGTGAAATGTACACTTCTTAATTTTAAGAGATGCAGAATTCACAGGGTTATCATTCAGTCTCACAGCAATTATTTTTCTCAATTGTTGGGTCTTCAAATCTGTGTAATTTGATGAAAATGTGGGGCTTGGTCCACAATACAAATTAAACCTGAATTAATGACAAGTTTTTATTAGTCACAAATTTGCCAAACAGATCTGATTCAGAATCAAGAGAATGGAGTACATGATGCTACAATTTGCTGACATTTACAGCCCTTTATTCCTTTTTATTTTATTTTTTGTTTTTCCCATTTTTGACAACATCTAGAAACAGACATAAATCACCATGTTTCAAGCTGGCCACATCTTTAAATTTTTTCTATTGGAATTTTAGAAATCTAAGTTCTATTTCAATGTTGTTAAGTCGTAATAGTTGTCTAAATATGGTTTGTCTCTCACTACTTATCTCCTTCAGTTCTACCTCTTGTTGATTTTGTTTTTCTGGTATGATTCCTTCAGTTGTGCCAGTCTTTCTAGATAACAGAAATGATACTCAGAAAGCCAATAGATACTGTAAGAAAACATAATTTTGCTCTCTTCTTTGTATACAAGCTGTATCCTTAGAGTAGAAGATGCCTAAAACTCATCTCATGTTTACCCTTCTTCAGTGAACAGATATATGAATGTTTTCTAGCATGGTGTCAGGGCACAACATCTGCCCATGCCTCTACAGGCTCCCTTACTAACAATTCCCAAAGAAAATGACTTCAAATATTAATACTCAAATTAGGCTTAAGATGCACTGTATTTTATCAAGCTTATTATTATTCTTTGCAATTACTCTTGTGTAAACAAAACCTAGTAGGAATTGTTAGCTGTACTCTTGGTTGTAAGTACAGTGAAAGTAGGGAGAATATTTGGAGCAATTCAGCAGAGCTGCACACACATTACGAGGCAAGAGAATTTTACCTTTTACTACTGTTTCCCATCTCCTTGACAATAGCTTTAATTTTCTCTGCTGAGGTACTGTATGTTATCTTTTCCAACAAATCGAAGTCTTCTGCATAGAATTCACTTTCATCTAAAGGACCCAGTACCTTAGAGAAAAAAAATGTTAAGTGTAGAATGTCCCAATAATGCTCTGTTTGTAAGTAAAAATAAACTAATATTTTAAATGAGTGCCCAAGATTCAATATGAAACTCCAATCCCCATATACATCAATACTGTTAACTATAAAACTAATTAAACTTTATAGTAACTATGCAGGACTAGGTTTTTACAGTTATATGATTACAGTTAATTATCAATCACAAAGAATAACTGCAATGGAAATATCCCTGCTATTTTTCATTATACATCCTTCCGTTAAGGAATATACTATTTAGACATAACTCTAAGAAAAAGCTCTCTTAAGTAAAATATTTCAAACTCAAATTACTACTTGTCTACCACACTGTTTAGTTACTTAACTCTGTGGACACAATCTTAACATTTCAAGATATGAAGCAGAATGGATACAAAGGAAGAATAGGAAAGGATACAAAATGCAGAATAAGAGAAGATACAGGATTACTACATTTTTTGGTGTCTGAAGGAAAGGAAAGTGCCTTGGAGTCCCAGAAAATAGCTTTGAGGATGTTGTTTGGATCTCCTATTCAGTCTATCAGGCTAAATTGACCCAAGACATCTTCAATAGCCTACAGGGCTCCCAGGATGTAGAAAGTCATGATCTTAGTTTGGTGCTGAATACCTCTCCCAAAATTCAACTGCTTCCTATAAATGAGAGGTTATATAACAAAATTCCACTTTTGATTTTTTTATCAATGATGCATGAGATAGATAAAACCATAGTGTGATTATGAAATACTATGGCAATTCAGTAGACGTCATAATTAGAAAAAATTAATTTGCTGATAAGCAAAACTTTTGTGATGAAATAGCAAGCACAGAAACGAAGGATATCCCATGTCTTTTTAAAAGTAATCCTTTAGAGTGAAAACACACTTTCAGAGATATGAATACGCATTATTCAATTTATCCAAGTATTTTTAGGAAACTTATTTCCCCAAAACTTAAAATATGACATTATTTGACCTTTTTTAGGCATGGAGAACAGTAATAATAATTTATAAAATAAAGTCACATATTTAGTTACGAGGAAGGTGACAGAAAAAAGCCAACAATTCTTTAAGGTTTCATCAACAAAAAAGTTTTCTGTGTGTTTCTTAGTGGTATTTCAGATGCATCTCAGAAGCATTTAGGATGCATAAGCGTAACTAAACTCACAATTTAAAGAGTTTCCAGTAACGAGATGCCTGCATAGTTTTCTTTCTATTTCTTTCTAATGGTGGAGGAGTAAACCAAACATAGAAGAGTGAAAGAGTAGTTTGTAAATTGTATTTGTATATAAGGCATTGACTGTCATTTAACAAGCACTAAATACTGAATGCAACATTATATTTTTGAGCACAGTTCATCTGTTGATAAACTGTAATTAAGGCTATTGGTTTCACCATATACATACAAGAAACTGAAACACTAAAATTACTATACTTCTATTTGCATATTAAGAATTAAGACTAGAAAACAATATTTATAAAAATGTGTTTTAGAGCTTGAAATATTAACCTAGTCAATGTAATTTATATACATGGTAAAATGTACATAACTCTGGGAACAAAATTTATTCTTAAATATCATAAACAATAAATCAGATATTAACCTATTTAGCAAATTTTGTGAGATTAGCTCTACAATAGCTGTGGGAATGACATACACATAGTAGCTTCAGTGGAATGAAGCTAATGAACAAATTAGGAGAAAAACAAAATACAAAATCAAGGTAAACATTCATACCATTCTCTAACAACTGGCTGAATAAGTGGGAAATCAATATAATGCGTTTTCTTTAGCTTGAAACTGAAGTTCCAGAAGTAAAAAAAGTCCCACAAAAAGATTGAGAGACTTAATTTCTTTCTTACCCTGCCATTGCTAATAACAGCCATTTGCCCAGGAAGCAGCTTCAGAACCTCCTGGCAGAACATCTGGTGAGTTTTAATTAAATCCAGTCCTAAAGTGTTGTACTTCTTCTCAAAAGTATCACCATCCATTCCCTAAAGCAAAGGTAAAGCACGAGTGCTGGAATGATTCAGCAAAAACAAATTTTGTAACAGATGAGGACATCAAAGATTTTCTTCAAGTTACGTGGTAGCCAGAAATCAGAGTAAAACATTCACCTCGGTTTCAGTGTAAGCACATAAGTGTAAGTATAAGACTGCTGCTGTGGAGCAACGGTCTAACAATTAGCTAGAGTGCAGTTTGTACCCTGGCACAGCAGTGAATAACCATGAGAGCAAAGCTGAGCCTGAGGTTAAGCAATTTTTCCATGATCCAGCACAACAGCTGCATGAAAAGTAACACTCTCTGTTAACAACTCAACTGTAGTCTCACTTTCATGAAAAAGATATGAAAAAATCCATAATACTCTAAAAACCTAACAGTCATTCTAATATGGTCACTGGATACAACTTGAACATGTTTTGGGGAAGCCATCATCATCCAGAAAGACACATAACAAATCCATGTTCACAGTGGGGAAAAACACGCCAAAACTTACATTGGAACTGTGCCTCACCTGTCAAAATTATTCTCATCTGTATCTCTTCATGAGTAATATATAGACCAAGCAAACAGATTCACTCAGATACAATTAATATAATCACATAAATTAGTAACATACTTAGCATACACAGCTTCATTAGAGACCTTCATATCGTTCACAATTTATTAAATAATGAAATAAGAGCATGACTCAAAAATATTAATTTTCTAATATAGTTCTAGAGAGTTCTCTTAGTCTTCCAATTCTTCCTATTTAATTTACAACTCTGTCTGAGAGAAAAACAGTAGTTAGCAGCTGTTATTTTGTAACTCAGCTCCACTCTTATGTACTCTGCATTTTCTCTGAAGTCTAAATTTTTGAAAAACATTACTACTGCAATCTTAACTAAATGAAATGAGAAAGCTATTAAAAAAAAAAATCAATGATTAAAAATTAAACTATTTTGGTCTCAATTGTCCGGTACCCATATTCTGAATTTTTCAGTATTCTCATATTTTCTCCCTTTAAAGAAATTTTTCAATCACATAAAAGTCATAAAAAATCCAAATCTGCTTGAGCAGAAATGGTATATGAGTTATAAACTTCATGGCATTTGGCCTAACATTGTTATTCTCAACATCTCCTTACAATAAAATATATGTAAAATGAAAAAGAAAGTAATCTAATTTAGTTTGCACTTACTGGGATGAGGAATTTAACAATTTTAGTTCCAGCAGCAAGGGATTTTGCAGTCTCTTCCTTACTGAGTTTACTTAGGAAACTTTTTAAGTTGCTGTTGTTTTGGGTTAGAAAAGCAGCCAAAATTCCTCTTGCAGTGGCTGTGTTATCTTCCTTTATTTTTGATGAAGGATTGTTCAAAATCCCGACTCGTGTATGACTGCTTGTTTTCTGCAAAGAAAAACACAGAAGAATAAGTAATTTTACAGTTCCATCTGCTGTTACCTAATGTATTCATATCAATTATAACTATGTGAAATGCCCTTAAGTATTGAATTTTTTGCAGCTATTTGTCTTTAAAAAAGATACATCAATGACTAATTCAAAACTCCAACTGTGAGTAAAAATGTGATTAGTAAGGATTTACCCATTCTGTGATAAATATTTTAAATGGAATTGTTGAGTTTTTTTGATAGAACAATTGCCTTTAAGCATTCTGCAGCAGCTTTTAACAAGGGACATAACACAAGTGTTCATTTACACACTTCAGAACTAGTTTCATAGATGTCTTTCTACTTCTCAAAAATTATTGAACAAAGCATAAAATAAATGCAAGAGAATTTATCCACTTATCACTTTAATCTTCATCAGCAGAAAAATCTTTCACTTGCTAAAGTCAGTGATGCCACTCAAATTTTACCAGAGTGATGATTCTAAGTTGGGTCAAATAACATCACTAACTGAAGAGAAGGTAAATGGACTCCACTGCAGGAAGGAATAAAAAATAAGGAATGAAATCACTGGTATTCAGCACTGGAGAGGCTTCCATGAAGTACTTCCAAGATGGTCAGGAAACTATGAGGAAGCACGGAAGAATCTGGGCTTGCTCCATCTGGCCAAGAGGAGGCCACAGAGAACCCCAACGGCAACCAACAGCTACTGAGGGGGGAGTGAAAAACATGACAGGGCTAAACCCTTCCTGGTAGCAGCAAAGAATTAACAAGGGATCATGCTCACAAACTTTGGCCTGGCAGAAAGGAAGTACAATAGGAAGGCAGTGCAACACCACAGCAAACTGAAAAGGGAAGGGACAGAATCCCCTCCTTGGAGATTTTCAGAAATCCTTCAAACACACCTACAGCTGACCTGATGTAATGAAGGCAGTAACTCCACTTTGAGTGGGAGGCTGAACTGGATGACCTCAAGAGGTCTCCTCCAGCTAAGACAGCTCTAGCTTTTTTTCAAATGAAGTAAAAATCTATCAGTAGTTTTCAAAATGGCATGTATTAGCTGGAATAGCTAGAAGTGAATTTCCTTCAGCCATTTTTCCACCCAGATTCTTGCATACTTTTCTTCAAATGTTGCTGGCAAGTCATGAGCAAGTGGTGACCGTGCCAATTCTGCTACTATCAGAAATTATACTAGACCCTGACTTGAGACATAAAAGAGATTAGAAAGGAGTAGAGAACCTCAATACAAATCCATGGACTTCAAAAAAATACCATTTTGGTTTTGTTCTCATGAAACTTGAAAATCGCTAGACAAGCAATACATGAGGTCCATCTAATGTTCTGGGTTTTTTTCCAAGATTCTCCTCACCAACACAAGAGGTGGTTGCCCAGGTGGTTGTCACCTCCTAGCTGGGAGCTATGGCACATTTCCCCTGCTGAAGAGGGTAAAAAATGAAGCTACAGAAGGAGTACATCTGTCAAGCCTGAGACACAAATGAAGGAATCCAAGAAATTAAATGTTTTTCTGTATCAAAGACTTGTACTGCATAGTCTTCTTTCCCTTTTTAAAAGCCTCTTTCTAAGACATAGTTATCACGTACTCTCTGCAACATACCAATTTTCTAATTCCCTTAGGGTGGTTCCTATTTCACTCCTGATTAGAAAATCGAGATGTTTTCCAATTTCAGTTTGAGTACTCTTTTAACCTGCCCCAAACAAAGGGTCTTTTTGTCATTTACACTGACATGACATTTACACTTTATAAAGTATACTTATATTTTAGACATTCATACTTTAAATCCTATTATTAACACAGAAGAACCTAAAAATAAGCAAACTCACAACTGCGGATAATCCTTCTAGCATATTAAAACACACACAAAAATTGATCTTAGAAGCACAACAACAGTACATGGAAAAATGGTTGCTTCATGGGCCACAGCTGTGCCACATAATACAGGAGAACACTGTTTAATGGTTCACATCAACAGGCAGCATCCTAGCTTCCTTCCAGGTAACATTCGGGGCTACGGGAGAAAGCCTAACTGGGAAAAAATTCACCCTGGTAAGAAATTCACACTTTTAATACACAGTGTCACAGTCTGTCTCCTGCCTCACAAGTCCATGAACAAAATGATCATTTCCACGCAGGAACTGAGTAAAACAAAACTTGCTACACTTTCATTTAAGAGTAAGATTTTTGAATGTGCAGAAAGTTGTTAAGAACATATTCATAACAACTATGTTAATAGAACCTGCTAGAAACTCACCAGGCTTTTCAAGGCATTAGAAAGCAGTCGCCTACCAGCTGGTTTATCAAAATCAGCAGCAATCCAGATAGTAACAGCATATAATGCATCTTCATCTGAAAATTAAAGATATCCTGTTTTACATTCTGGAGAGTCCTCTCATGACTAATGAAAAACAAATTAATTCTGTTTGTCATTTCAAAATTTATATGTATGTTTGACTGCTGACTTCAACTGTAAGAATAATCTTTGCCACATCAGAATCTTTTCCCTGCTGAATTGAAATAAGATTCTTAGAAGGTAATTTATCATGTTAATAGGAGAGAGTCACTAAAGAGCCAATCCATTGTTGGAGCACTTAAACGAGGGCCCTAAATGATTAGTTCCAATTAACAAAACCTGCTTTACCAGAGGTTACTTGTGGACATTTGATGGAGGCTGAGCATATAGCCAGAAATGAAAAGAGTTAAGTAGTTACAAGAATGCATAAATTAAGCCAGTCACTTTCCCTGGCAGCAAAGGGAGAGTCCTTCAACTAAAGGCAGGAAAAAAACTTATCATTTCTGGACACAAATGGGAATATACTAAATACAGTCCAAGTAAAGTAAACTACTGTGTAGGTGTACACATGGAAAATTTCTCTTTTTCTTGCTCTATAGTCTCCTGTTTTTTATTTGTCATAGAAGAGCAATGGTAGGTGAAAAATTCTGCAAAATTATCTGTAGAAGAATATCAGTCTACTCAGGTCTACCATACATCTCCTAAAACATAACACATATAGACAGAAATTTTCCAAGGTTCTGGTGAGATGCTAGGAAAAGGTTATTATTAACTGTTGCTGTGGTCTAGAGAAACACACTGGGGAGAGAGATTTGAAATGTCGATTCCAGTTCAAAGGTTATAGGTTTTGCACAAGAGATCTTAATCTTAGAAATAAGCCTACAGATTGAAAGCCACTAATTTGACAGCTTGCTTAGGATATCCCTGTGGCTGTAGACACAACCACAGAATTGAACAGAACAGAATCAAATAAGAGTCAAATACCTTTATTTTAAAGACATTTAAGTGTTTGGCATTTCTTTCTGATAACGAATTAAGCAAAACTCTGTAAATATCACATAAAAATCACTGAATGAACAGCATTTTGTTAACAGGGTTATTGTGTCCCTTGATGGACTGATGTAAATGAGCAGCTGTTAACTCTCTACTTCTAGAATTTAATAAGGCACGGACTATTGTAAAATTCCATGCAGAATTATGCCCCCACTGTTGTAATCTCACGCAAGGAAAAGTACTTGTGTATGCAATAAGAATATTTTACATCAAAAAGTATTTGAAATGTACAAAAAATTGAGTTATAATAAAGACAAAATGTATAAATTAGTTATAATTCATCAGAATATAAGTTCTATTTCTTTTCTATAGAAAGCCAAAGGTTCATATAGCAAGATTAAACCATCTAACAGAGGAAAAATAGGAGATACTTAATGTTAGTAAGTTAGAAACATAATAAATTATTCCTTAAATTTAGAAACACCTAATTTTGGTACAGATATACAAACTCTATACATTCTGCATTTGATAATGCTGCAAGTAACAGTCACTTGAAAATTAAACACAATCCAATATTCTCAAGTAAAACCATATTAGTATGGAAATTGAGTCTATCCTCAAAGCTGCAAAAGTCTTGTAAAGCTTTTTAACTGCATGTCCGTAACAAAACAAAAACAACTAGCCACAACATCCATCCCCTTTCAAAGCTACGAAAACTAAAATAACTACCCTGGTAATTATAATTTATGTTTATAATATTCAGATATGCTCTGTCTCCTGAAAGAAGATATGGGATATTGAGAAATGTTTAATTTACATGGAATCCTTGGGATATTGACTTAGTTGGGATATTTTACTGGCAAATTTCAACAATTTGTAATAGACATATATAGACAGATAGATAACCTGTAAAGAAAATTAATTACCTTTTTTGGTTAAATATTTCATTTTATCTGAAATTACTGCACTTTTATCTTGTGAGTCCAAAAAGGAGAAAGTAGAGAAGTCTTCTACATGAAATGGAACTGCATAATGTAAACACAAAGTATTAGATTTTAAAAAATGGAAACAAAACCAAAAAACAACCTGAAAATCATAACAATATCCAAGAAAAGCAGTTACCAGATGTGGATCTGAAATGTATGTATCTTCTTTCTGCTCCAAGAATACTTGGGTTTATTCGGGAAACAACATTGTTCTGATCCATAAGAAAATCCACTGCATTTACATGATCATCTAACAAACCCTGGAGTAAGAGAAAAATGTGAAATCTGTACTTTTAAGACAGATTTTCAAGACAAACAAAGACCAAGTATTTGTACAATCTTTCAACTGAGCTTAAAGTTTCTATATACACCAAGTTATGGACAATGTCAAGTCAAAACCATATAAATGTCACACAGAAGAGAGTATTTCAAAATATCAGATACACATTTTTCAATGAACAACTGCAGTACATTCTCAGTTTCTGGTTGAAAAATTCCATATAATGACTATATGCTTAGCTGATCCTTCAGCCTTGAATAATTTAAATATACCATTTCAAAACCATGACCACAAATTAACGTAACAATGTAATTGTAGGTGTGATATTACTAATACCAAGGCATCTTGTTATAAAAAACACAACCAAAACAATTCACTGTCAACTATTTCATCTTGCACTCGTCCAGAAATGTTAAACATACCATGAACACTGCCCGCTGGAAGAAGCCAGTGGCATCAAAAATCCTCTGAAGAATAAGTGTCTCCAACTCTGCCGCATCCATCTCCTCTCTGTTAAAGGGCACGCCATTAAACAGCGCTTGAGGCAGCGGGCCCAGGCCACTCTTTTTATAAAAGGTTGCTCCTGCCTGATCAAACCAGAAATATCACAGGATTAAACAGACTGCAGCTGACTGTAGTAAAAAAATGAAACTAATATCAAGAGAGTATGAACTTTAATCTCCAAGCACTCTTCACTGTCACACCTTGTCATGAGTAGCAGGGTCAAAACAGAAAGTGTTTGGAAACCAAACAGGACAGATGGGACTCGTCTGTCAAACAGAATGACAAAAGACATTTTAGATCCATATATGTTGTTGTGAACTTTTGCTTTAACATCTTGTTGAGAAATATTCTTTCTTTTGCTTAACATTCTTAGCAAATAAAAATAAAAATGAGGCAAATAATGTTGGAGAAGAACCCTGAGACCATCAAAGCTGCTTTTACCAAAAAATGAACCCTAAAAAAACCTCAAAAGGTTTTTATGTTTGTAAGTCAAGTTTTATTTGATAAGAAAGCAGAACAGGCTGATTTCTCCCCAAAATGAAAAAAATCACTAAGACAAACAGAAATAAAGATGTACTGTAAGTAACTCCTCCTTCTTATTCTGCATCCTTTCATGTTTTATTTGTGTCACTTTCTGAATGGCTACAAACTCTGTGGCAGGATCTATGCTTCCATCTTTCTGTCATCCTGCTGTCTCCTCCCTGGTCTTCATCACAGTCCCACTGCCCCTGCTTGTACAGGGGACTTCCTCCTCGTGGCCGACTAATTTTCGTCCTTTAATATTCTCTATGGGAGACTTTCTTCTCCTAACTGTATCCAGATCTTTCCAGGGCAAATTCAAACTGCCCTTCTACATGAAGCCTCCAGGTTTCATTCCAGTGAGGAACAAACAGCGTAAGGCACACAGCTTTGAGGCAGCCTTTTTTTCTAGCTGCCTCAATGCATCTTTTTAAGGAAACATAATGCACATTTCGTAACAAATCCTAAAAGTAAATAAATAAAACGGAGTCAGAAACACAAGACTGTGAGACTGAAGACACATGTAGGAAAAGGTATTTTATATATGTTTTAGCAGAAAACTGTCTACGCAATCAATTAGAGATAAAAATGTCATCTCTACAGCCTTTAAATTAAAATCCATAGCTGTCTTTTCCAAAGGAAATTATAAACAGAAAGCACAATTAAAACTGATGAAAATGATCCACCTAGAAAACAGGCGTCAGCTCCTTATCCACAGACGCAGGTAAACGATTCCTACAGCATGAGTGACCCCTTGACACGCCTACTAGAAAATACTTGTGGTTCCTGAAAGCAGCAAGTAAGAGTAAACTTCCATAGCGAGAGTAGTAATGCAGAAACCTTTACAACATTTCCATTAGTGACTGAATGGCAGCTGAAGAAAAATTTGACTCAAAGATGCTGTATTTACTTGCTTCAACATTTAGCAATCCTTCAGCTTAGTAAATGCATTGAGTTGTACACTGCAGTATTTCTTACTCAGCATAGCTCTCAACATACCTTCCTCCCTTCATCGTATTCAGAATTAACATCCAGGATACTCTGCACATCAGCATGGGGGTACTCACTTCTAAGAACCTCTTTCACATCATCTACTGTCAGAATATTTCCATCTTTCACTTCATGGTACATCTGTAAAAATTGTAACAGAAAGAAATTTAAAAATGTAGTAAATTGTCAAACATAACTTGATAAAATTAACAGAAGTAAATAAACACAAAATAAGTATAATCTTTTTATAGTGCTCTAGCAAATTTTATACCAGTATAATTTTATATTGATTTTATTGCTATATTGCAGTTTTTATACTGATTTAGTAATTATCACCATTGCACATATGCACAATTTTGTATCAGAACACTGTTCTGATTGATCTATTATTATACCTTAATCTAAATCTGAAGTGGCAAAGGAAATACACCTATGTGAGCTGAATGTGAAAGGTTGTTTCTCTCACTAATTAGAGAAGCAATTTAAATTCTCTCTATAAACTACCTAACATGGTTAGGTTAGTTACCTGATCCCATATTAATTCAAGCCTAAACTAATCAGTGCTAATTTTTCCTTGCTGTTAATTTATTTCATAGAAAAATATTTTATTACTTTCATCATACACACAATAAAAATT
The DNA here is from genome assembly GCA_013397795.1 of Orthonyx spaldingii. Classification (NCBI taxonomy): domain Eukaryota; kingdom Metazoa; phylum Chordata; class Aves; order Passeriformes; family Orthonychidae; genus Orthonyx; species Orthonyx spaldingii. Next base: position 1,123,004 of record VZTJ01000748.1, read on the forward strand.
TGAAGCAAAAATTATTCAATCTATTTCTCTTCAAATGAGGAACAATATTTTCCTCTATAGCTCTGAATATCTCAAACCTTCATTCTATTGCTTCTATTTTTGTTATTTTTCATTATATTTACCATCTCCTCCTTTTTATATTATGGAACAAAGTAAAGAGAGGAACATAGCATTTTAAAAAGCAGACTGTAAATTATATTTTTTGATCTGCTCATGGATAATTGTCAGCCATGCATATCAGCTCCCTAGCATTTGTGAATTTCTCTTCCAAGGTATTCCTAGTTACTTCAGTTCCTTTCATCTTAAGCTCTCTAAGTTTGCCCATGACACCATTTTCTAGGCACTAAACGTAAAACCAGAAAACAAATGAAAGAAAAAAATGTTATGTATAAATACCATATTCACTGATACAACTTTTACCCTCAAGCCTTTACATAGATAGCTCACTTTATTTCTCCTCCATTCATCTCTCATCTCTGAAACTTCTGTCTTATGACAACCTGTATTCTCTCACAATGACAACCTGACTCATTAAGCTGCATGCCTGGAATATTGCTATGTTTTCTACACCCATGGATAGCTCAAGCTTGACCAAAGAAAGGGAAATTATCTTACTGTTTCACTTCCTACACTGGACAAAAAAAAAGGATTTTTCAAAGCTTATAGGACTGCCAAAGTGACATTAAAATCCCTGCACTCCAGAAGACACAGAACACTAAGACAGGCCCATTACATTAAAACAAATAATAACACTAAATTTTTATAAGAAAATACTAAAAGCTGCTAGGCATGCATCTACTTTTTTATGTTATTGAATAAAGTCTGTCAATAGGCAAAATTCCAAGAGCAAATTCGTTTTTGCAGGAGGAAAGTATTTCTGCAAATAATTCTATAGAATATTCATGCTATACATGTATTTAATACTTCACTTCTGCATAAAGTAAATGAATACATCTCGTTATCACAAGGTAGCAAGATCCTAACTATACAAAAAATCAACAAATTACAAAATGGAAGTAAATAGCTGATTTCTTGTGAAAGAACTAACATTAATTATCGACATAAAGGCCTGAGAGGTGTCAGATTCCTCTGCAACATAATTAAAAGTTCTCCAAAGAGCTACTCCAGCATCTTCATTTCCATCAATTTCTTCTTTTGTACTTAAAATGAAAACAATTCCAATTCTATAAAAAAATAAAAAGAGATCGTAGATTTTAACACAATATCTGCTTCACACACATTCTAAAACAAACATAGAAGAACAAAATGTTTGCATTCAAGTGATCTGCCCAGCATGTAGAGATGAAAACCCTGTACCAGGGTGGTGTCTGTGACTATGTGTGGTGACACACGATACCAGCCATGCATTCTTCATCAGCTCCACAGTATGGTTAGGTTACCAACTATGCACTGACTTTACATACGCCTTTTCAAGTTGGCAATAATTAAGATTTCTGTGAGTCAACAGCGTTTAACCACAATACTTTCTCTCCTTACCTTTATGAAGGTTTTGATTCTTTACATTCCTGCCATCATCTCTTAATGGCTCGAGTCTTTGTTTTAGTCTGGGCATTGTCTGTCTTTTATTTTTCCTAAAAGGGATATCTTGAGTAGATGCATGATGACATGCTGGGGTACTGATGTCCCATCATCAATGTGTGCTATTTCTACCAGCCCTTCTCTTGCCTTTTTAACCTTCTGGGACTTCCACCACCCTGACATTGCCATTCATTTGCCATTCATGCCAGTTTTCAACACATCTACTACTAATCCCTAAATTTCCATTAAATGAAAGAACCCCCAAAGAAATATGAGGCTTGAGAGGTAAAAAGTCCTACTGGAGGTGGTGCTCTGATAGCATTTTCATGTAAAAAGCCTGGACTGAGACTAGGCCACAGTATCTTTACAGTCCTTTCCAACCCAAACCTTTCTGTGAAAACACCAGAACACTACAATCTGTCTTCCATTATGTTTTTCTAATTGAAGGATAAAAACTTAAGAAAAACAAAAACAAAAAAAGATCAGAACTAGTAAAATTTTAAAGGAAAAATTTTAAAGGAAAAACCTATAATTTCTTGAGAACACAAACAGCCATTTCAACGGAATATTTTAAATATTTAACATGCAATTCATCTTGGTGAACTTTGGATATCCTTCTTTTATAAACTGTGGCAATAAACAGCTATTTCTGAAAGCAATTAATTTTTTCTTACAGCTAGGTATCTCAGATCAACCAGACTGTTCCTCAGAAGTGTGTCTCTCTCAAATGATGACTAGTTCACACTCAGGCAACTCACTTTTAGAAATTCAGAACTCGATGAGGATAATCCCACTTTGGTCTTTAAGGGTGCATATCAAAACAACATTAGATAAAGCAACCACAATTGAAAGAACTGAATTTTAAAAATTCACTGAAAGCATGTTATACTTACAGAATATTTTGATTAGCATGCAACTTCACAAGGATGCCCAGTGGGACTATTTTACAAGATAAATTTTTATCAGACTTCTGCAGTTCATTTTACACACATTCAGGTATGTTATACCTTGCAATCTATTTGCTTAAGAATACTTAATACCTGAGTAAGCTTGACACAAATGGGTAACCAATGTACCTTATTAGAATGTTGTTGCATTTGACTTAATTTGAATTCACATCCTTTTCTAGTAGAACAGAAGATGAAGAAGAAAAAAGGAAAGCAACCTTATTTAAAGGTTTTTCCTCAACACATTCAGTTTTCCTTACCTAAGTGGTACATCATGATGATAGAATAATTCTGCCAGCTTCATATAATCACCAGTATCTTCTTGGACAGGATCAACAAAAAGTACCTAAGAAGAGAAAACATCAGGCATTCTTGATGTCTGTTTTTATTTTTTCTTCAGACATAAAACCTAAGACAAGAACATTAATTTCCAAAGGAGCTGTATGCCCCAGCTGCTTTCAATTTTTAGAGCATTCAATGTAAGAAAACATTAAGAGTATAAATGAAAATAACATCAGAATTAATGAATTTGGACCAAATGGTGAAAATAGGATTTAACCATTTACTGAACTTCAAACCAAGTGATCCCGCTTTTCTCCTTTGAAAGACTCTGTGCCATTATTTTGTTTTATTAGTAAGCTCCATGTTTATTTTAAAAAGATATAGTGCTGATTTTTCTGTTATTTCCTCCAAAAAACTCTCTTCTGTTGTGAAAACCAAACAAAAATAAATATAGTATTTTGGCTAAAAACTTTAAATAAAAAATGGAGCTTTGGGAAAGAATTCTTCCTTCCTATCTTACATATCTTTGTAGTCACTCTTTCACTTAATCTTTCACTTAATTTTGTCTTTCACTTAATGTAGCTTGGAGTACAACATTAGGTATTTCAGGCATGCATAGAATCTAAAACCGGGATGTGTCTGCATAGGCAAATTACCCTTATGTAGATTTAATTGTGACATCTGTACCTTATTTATTCAACTTTGCACTGCAAACTCCTCTTATAATTTATCATATTTGCCAGAGCAGCTGAAATGAAACAGAATAACTAAAAACTTTGAACATCCCCCCTTTATCTACATCCCCATTGTGGATAAATGGTGTGTTGTAGATTTTATAATATAGCTTTTACATTTCACTTTGAATACGGAATGCAATCTATTTCATATTACACACATCTTATGTTTCATTATAAACATACTTTTTTATTACCTATTGCTTGTATTTCCATTGTCTTTTTATACACACATTTCACATCACTTCAAGGAACTACATCGAAGACAAAGGGATCAAGTGCACCCTCAGCAGCTTTGCAGAGGACACCAAGCTGAGTGGTGCAGCTGAAGGATCGGAAGCCATCCAGAGGGACCTGGATAGGCTCAAGAACTGGGTCCATGGGAACCTCACGAGGTTCAACAAGGCCAAATGCAAAGTGCTGCATCCAGGCTGGGGCAACTCCCAGTTTATCAATATGGGCTAAGGGATGAAGATATTGAGAGCAGCCCTGCCGAGAAGGATGTAGGGGTGCTGGTGGATGAGAAGCTGGACGTGAGCTGGCAATGTGCACTTGCAGCGCAGAATGCCAACTGTGTCCTGGGCTGCATCCAAAGCAGTGTGGGCAGCAGGACAAGGGAGGAGATTCTGTCCCTGTGCCACGGTGAGACCCCACCTGGAGTGCTGCATCCAGCTCTGGGGTCCCAGCACAGGAAAGATATGGACCTCGAGTGGGTCCAAAGAAGGGCCACAAAACAATCAGAGGGCTGGAGCACCTCTCCTATGAGTATAGGGGGACTTAAGAGAGAGAGAGGTTTTTTACCAGTAGTAGAGATACTGCGGTGACAGAACAAGAGGTAACAGTTTTAAACTAAAAGAGGGCGGATTTAGACTGAATATGAAGAAATGAGGGTGGTCAGACACCAAAGGTGTCACAGGGGAACTGGTTGCCCAGAGAAGCTGTAGATGGACCACTATTTCAATTGTTAAAGGACAGGCTGGATGAAGTTTTGATCCCTGGTCATTGCAGGAGGGCTGGACTAGATAACCTTTAATGATCCTTTACAACCCAAACCATTTCATGATTCTATGGTTCATAAATTATCTTTTGTAGTTTTAATTTAAATCAGCAATAGCTGCTTCCTTAGCTTACTAATTGATACAGAATCCTATTTACAGAGGAAATATTAAGCTACAAGACATTCTTAATTAGTATGCTTTATAACTTAAATATTTTTGTTCCTCAGTTCACTATCTCTAAACCAGGGACAGCTATCATTACCTTCCCTCATTTTTTGATAGAATTATCTATGTGTAGCATGGAAAGGAACATAAAAACTCTTGACAAAACTGTGCCCAAATCCATCTGCAAATCAAACTAATAATCACATATGACTCACTAGATAAAGCAATATTCACTACTGTTAGCAGATACACAGAGAAAACTTATCTTAACAACAAATTCAACATGTGTATTTTCTAATAAACTGTCTGACCACATATTAATATATACACTATACAAAAAAAAAAAAAAGTTCAAAAGTTCTCCAAACTTACCAAATTATATAAATTGCGTCTAATCTCCTGCAAAAATCCAGGAAATGTGGGTTTTAGCAGTTCCTGATAGCTTGCAGGCCATGTGCTATAGCTGTGATCTTGTTCTATGTTATTAATCCACTAAAACAAAAAAGGCAGCCATTCAGAAAATATGCATTGAACATAGAGAAAAATATGTGGGCATAATAATATTATAAAATGCCTCCCTTTTTTTGTTAAATAATAACAGAAAATAGCTTCTAAATTTTATCTTTTTTTTTCTTTTCAATCAAACTGTTTTTATCTGCAGTACACAATAAAACTAATACTGGATGGAAAAGGAAAAAGGACCATTTGTAGTGTGTATAATGATACAAATAAAACCATTTTTTCAAGTGTGGAATTTACTTTCACAATGCAAACAGCATAAAAATGTATCACACAGACGTGTGTAACACAGCATAACTATCTTGTAATCCAAACACAGTATTTATCTGCAACCTGCAGCAACAGCACTTTAGATAGATCAAAATAGTCAATTAACATGTGGCTGGTTTGTTCTTCTAGTCCTTTCAGTGTCAGCCGTGGCAAACAGAAGAGTGAAATGTGGCTCTTTTGGGTGAAAAAAAATTAATATTTTAGCACCTTTTCCCCTGGTATATAACCTTTGTGATGAAACCTGTGTAAGTTTTGAAGAAGGGTAAAAGGCACAGTCATTGGACAGTTAGAAATAAAATATTTAAGTGGCCCACAATTCATTTATCATATTTGTAAAGTACACTTAGAAGTCTTGCATAATATAAAGATACTATGTTGTATTATGTAGCTACATTAATTGCTGTAAAAGGCAAATTCTATAGTTTGGAGTGTGCAAGTATTCTTAGATATATTTTTCTTTTTTTTTAAACACCCTATATCTTAAAATTTTAATAAGGTATAAACCAGAGAAAATTACTCCTAAAATATACTGAAGGGATATTACCCTTGAAAATATTTTACATTGCTAATTGATATATGGCCTTATGCCTAATATTTCAACTGCAGTATAAAAAAAGATAAACTGTCTGATACAGAGAATTATCAAAGATGTAATCTCTAAATCAATAACTGTTTAATTACTTACTATTATGGAAGAGTGACGAATATCTAGGGCATAATTATTATCTGTAGGATGTACATGCAACCTCATAAATTTACTCAGGATCTCCCCTCTGATTCCAAGCTCATGAAGGCCATGCATCACTTTTCCTTCCAGTTTAAGAGTCTCTAAGATACTTTTCCAGGAAGATAAAATACATAATGTCTCAATAGAACTCTTGTCATGACAGAAAAATGATTTTTAAAACTAAAAACAATCTTCATGTTAACAGTCTTAGAAATATTTTTCTCTTTATATTCTCCCACAGCCTAATGTATAAAACAACATCAGTTAATAACACTGTAAGTGTACGTCTCCATTTCATTTCAAAACAGAATTACACTAGATTATACAATTCTTTTATTCATTCAGATCTATTGTATTTGAAGCAATTTTATCCATCTTTAGTAAGATGTGGCAGGACAGCAGAGTGAAAGGTTTCTTGCTGCACTGTCCTGCCTGAGGCAGAAATCCAAGCTGGGGTGCTCTAAGAAGCAGCTTTGCAAGTGAGTAGAGAAGCAAGGAGCAAGTCAAGTGATGGAGGCACAGGTGAACTCTAAATCTGCATCATGGCAGAACTCGGAAAACAGCACAGAGGAAACACACAGCCACACCTTAAAACTTCCCAGGACAGACAATGGGACTCTGGAACGTCTGCTGCTATCTGAAAGCTCAAATATGAGAATGAAGAAACACCTGAAATACTCCACTGTAGAACACAGCTGGCAAGATTTTGTGACTGCCTTTATGTCTATATTTTCCTGATTTTTAAGTAACAGGGACATGAAAGCATTAACTTACTTTTTTTATAAAGTGCTTTTCACATCTTTTTACAAACACATGTTAGATTCCTTCTCCTTCCGAATTAATTTTACATGGTGGGTCATAAAATTACAAGCAAATTAGAAAACATATTTCAAGAGAAAATGCTGTTCTCAACTACTTATATCCATACTCAAAGCAAAACCACTGTAAATCAGTATTCCTCCTACTGGAACACTTCCTTGTCCCCAACACGCAAAAGATGAGATTAGGACCACGAGCACAGATCTCCAGTATTATTAGTAATTCTGTGACCTCCGAACAAAATGTACCATCTTACCTAAAAGGATCATGAAAATCCAGGTCAATTTGAAGGCCATTTAGAAATAAACGTGCTTCTCCAGGTTGAATTCCTAGTGTTTCGTGAAAATGCTAAAAAGTAAAAAGTACTGCTTAATGATTTAGCTATGTGTCCACACTAACATATATAAACACCCTTAAGTAATTCTGCAAAACAGACACATCAAATCTCTTCCACACAATTTCTTCTTGTGTTGGAAAAAATATTGATGACATATTTTATGAGTGCTATTTAATATACTTCAGATGCACACATACAAATTGAAACAACCAACCTGTACAAGGCAGAGAAAAGGACACGTTCTCAGTGTTTGCCAACAGAAAGTGAAAATACACACACACATACACAGAAATATAGCCTGTAAGTTTTTGAAAAAATATTGCTATATATCCATTCAGCAAAGGGAGACTTTATCTATGTCCATCAGACCTCCACTTGAAACCAGCTTTCTCAATGACTTAACATCTCTCAATTCTGAAGAATGTGTAGTTGAATTGTTTCAGGGAATTAGGAAAAATAGACTAGAAACCTATAATCTCATCTAACAAAGGGACCGTGAAGAAAACACAGATGAGATAGGGATAGCATAGCATATCTTTTCTTGGCAAAGAAGAAAAAAGATCCACAATAAACAAATACAAAAGGAAGGAAGTATTTAGGGAGTAAAGCATGTCTTATTATTTTCCTTCAGAGAGCTCTGAGGCACAACACCATTCACTGTGTAGCAAGATAAGTAACAGCAGCAACAGCAATAGTGTATCCCAAGTCATGCCAGAAGGAGCAGTCAGATTTCCAGATCTGCCTTAATTCCCAACAGAGAAACGGAAAGTACAAAATAATACACAATAAAAGCGAACTGAGAAAGATGTAAGTTTTTGTCCAATTTAGCTCCCACTTGCTAAACAAAGTAAGTGTGAACAAAAAATGTACTTTAAAAAGACTATGCTTACAGCAAACAACTCAGGCTGAGTATATGGCTCCTCTTACAAGCCTGTCACTGGACAAACAAGAGCAAAAATGAGAAAACATTGAAAACAGTATTATTTCTTTAAAGCAGTATGGTTACTTTCACAAGTTAAATTTAAGTAGGAAATGTAAACAGGGAAAGAACTGAGCTGAATCGCAGAATGGTTAAGGTTGGAAGGGATCACAGTGTGTCATCTGGTCCAGTCTGCCTCCCCAGACAAGGTCATCCTAAAACACACGGCACAGGATTGTGTCAGAATTGCATTCTTGAATACCTCCAGTTAGGGAAACTCCCAACCTCTCTGAGCAATCTGTTCCAGTGCTCAGGTACTTGCACAGTAAAAAACTTCTTCCTCATGTTCAGGTGGAACTTCTTGTGCATCAGTTTCTGCACGCTACCTCTTGTTCTATTCCTCAGCACCATGGAGAAGAGTCTGGCTCCATCTTCTCGATACCCTCCCTTCAGATACTTACAGACACTGATAAACCAGAGGTCAGGTTCTTAATACAATTTTGATGCTAGATATTTGATTGTTTAGAAGGGCATCCACTTTGTCATAAAAACATTGATGGAAGGAGTATTTAGGCATCCAACATCAGAATTTAAGGCTGATAATATTCATGTAGTATTTTCATTCTAAACTATCAGTAAATTATTGCATTGCAAGTTGTGAGGTCTGTTTAATGAGATTTTTTTTTCTTTTATCTATAGCAGTTCTTTGTCTATTTCTTGGTTAGGTATCAACTCATTACACCTAAATCATCACATGTCTTTCAACTTTTAATAACTTTATTTCCTCCCGTTGCATTTCCTATTCAACTTTCATTATCTTGAGAGGGAATCATCCAGTTACACACAGCATGGGATCATATCTCTCCTGCTGCTAGATGGATGTACTGCAGTTCAAGAATGCACATGACAATTTATTGTGCTCAAGCAGCAGTGTTCAGGAAGTTTCCTTACTTTTATTCAACAAATTTTAGCTTTTAGCTGTCTAAAGGCCTTTAGACTACAGGAAGGACGTCACCTCACATGAAATTAAAATTTAGTGTGATAGGTGCATAAAATCCTCTTAAAGTCAATGTAGTTATTACATTAATGGGCTCACAGGAGTGATTCAGCTGACAAACCACACAGATATCCATTGTAATTTGTTTCAGATAAGGTATCTTGGACTGGAATATACAGGTGAGGCAGAAGAGGACGGATGTCCCAGTGGACACATCTGCCAGACCTGTATGCCTATCTCAGATGGCTTGTAGCATCTTAAAAGGCATCAGAAATTCCAGTTTAGACAACTCAATTGTGCCCCATAAAAAAACCCAACAAAACACTGAGTGAGCTGAATTGTTTATGTCCATTAACCAAATCTTCATTGTCATAACTGCTTACACATAAACAGATGTACCTAAGTGTGTACTACTTCATTTCAATCCAAATTTTAAGTTACTTCTCCCAATCCTTACATTTAGCAATTGTCAGTTTAACTCCTGACAGACCTTTACTTTTTTTTTGGTTGCATTTTGTGGTGGAGGAGCAGTTTGTTTTGATTTTTGTGTTGACTGAGCTTCAATTAGGGAAAGTCATTGTAAAGACTTCATCATGAAACAGGAAAAGTCCTGATACCAATACCTATACTCTGAAGGAACTATGATCATCTGGGATGTGTTTTGCTTTATCCTGACTATAACCCTAACAACAAAGAGTTACAGGAAAAGGCCTATCTTGGCGGCGTACAGAAAGTAACGAAGTGCAGACACTGATTTCCTTCCTTCAGCAAAAACTACAGGACTTCTCACTACTGCAAAAAACAAGAGGCCTGCATAATGTTGAGCCCACTCTAGGATCTCTGTGAAAACCCAAGGATCAAAAGCACCCTGCAGAAAGCTGAACAGTTCAAGGAGGTGAAATGCTGAAATACATGAAATATCCTCTCAATATATCAGCCCTATCTGCAATCACCTATGGGCAAAAAAAGGCCTACACAATTGTTTGCATAACCATTTACAAGGATTCAACACTTGACCCTGTCACTATTTGGGCAGGAAATATACAGTACTGGAAAGCCTTACATGAGTTTTGCACCACATAGAATTTTAAAACATTTATGTGACACTTTTGCTACTATAGAGATGACAAACTCTTTATAAGAAGGCTGCACCAGTGCAAGAGGGACATTGTTCACTCTCATTGTTTTGGAAAGTGAAAGAATCTGGAAAAGGCATTCCCCTGGAGATAGCAGTCTTGGCAAGACAAGAGGAAAAGGCATAAATGGATACAAAGCAAAATGATAAATGGAAAAGTTGCAAAAATACAGGACTGATATCAGTAAGGTATAAATCCCTTTGACTACAGTGGTTGGTCAGTTGTAACACCATGTGAAAATACATGTTCTGAAGATCAAGACTAAGGACAGTGCTATGGATGTCATTTCACATGACCAGTCCTACAAGCATGATGCCTAACATTTAACTGCAACACTTAACTTGAAAAAAAAAACTGAACTGAGACAGACAGACACCATTAATTTAACAAATATTAAGTGGTGTCTCAGAATACATCTCAGATCACTCAAAATCACAGGAACAAGGATTCCTCATGTGGTACAAGAACAAAAGATGCAGTGAATCAAGGATGAAAACAAAACCACCATCTACCACAGATGATGCTCAAAACACCTTGCAGAATAGTTGCACGTGTGATTCTGAGAGTGTGGAAAGCTCAAAGTTAGCATGTGCTGACCATAACATAAGCAGCAGGCCTAGATTCAGCACCAAAGCTATAGAAAAGGTAACTGATACCTATTTTGCTTTCCCAGCACACAATCTGTGACTCAACTCAACATTCCGTGAAACTTGTTTGGCCTTGCCTAATTCTGTAAAATCGAAAGAGAGAATGGAAAAGGTTTCACGAATAGCAGAAAGTGAATACTTGAACTGCATATTTAAATGTTGCCTGTCTCATAAGAGATGTTTAGAACAATTAGCTCTTCTTTTCTGACAAAAAACGTGGAAGTTGCCACACTAAAAGAATCTCCAAAAGCAACAATACAATAGTAATTCAAATGTCCGCTTGAAGAAATAAAAACAAACCTTCTGATTTTCTTCTATTTCATTTTGCATTTTCTTGTCTACAGGTACTCTTGTCAGTGATCTGGTAAAATAAAGTATTTGTATCACTCAGCCACTGTATTTTTAAAAAAGCATTATTTTATGCGAAATTGGTATTTGAATTAAACATCCAATGCACTGTAACTGAAGAATGCTGTAATTAAGTCTTAATAAGAAGAGTAATGCAGTATCAAATACTGAATTTTCAGAACAAATATTGTTCTGTTTTACTCTAGTAAATGCAGGTTTCAAATTCAGGCTAGGTTGTTTTGAAGTAACATCATCAACATATTTTTTACCACTCTCAGTCTTTCCTCATGGTTTGTTTGGTTTCTTCTGGATATTTCTTATAAAAACGTAAGTTGTTTGGTCACCTGAATACGTGCCATATTTGTATATTTTAAGTTAATATTACTATCTCCATGGTACTCAACTTTACAACATGGAGAGCTATAGATTTTTCTGGACAAAGGCAAGGAAAACATGCAAAGAATGACCACTTTAAATAGCTGAGACTTATAAAAAAGAGATTTGCAGATCGAGACCCCTGAAAATGTTAAGCATTCACAGACAAAGTTTTAGTTTACTTAGTTGTTCCACCTTTTAAAGATAAAACATTGATTTGTCTTTTTTACCTTTCATGAATGTTCTGGAAGACTATTTTATCTTCCTCTGCCACAGTGTATTTTATGTGAAGTTTATAATTATCAGGCTTATCATAAAATACTTCCAGAGGCAAATTAACCTCTCCATGTTTTAAAAAAACCTAAACCATAATAACCTGACTGTCCTGATCAATGCCAAAATAAATACTCTAGTTGCCTATATGAACATTTTTTTTCAAAACAGGACTGTACACATTTTAGCAAATTGGTATGGGGCTTCAAGAAAAACTGGAGTCATCTCAAACTTGAAGCAAACCGAGAATGATCCTGGCTAACCCAGTTTCAAACCTCTGGATAATAAAGCATTTAATAATATAAATCCTCACCTCCCCCCCCCAAAGAAACTGATTTAGACTAGATCTTGCTAGTATACTCTATATTTCTCACAATATGTCAGAAATAAGACATAAAATCATTTTACTTTAAATAACTATTCAAGATTTCCAGGAGACCAGAGAGACATACTGTAGGAGCAAACAGTATGATTTCCAAGCTTGGTCTTAGAGCTCTGAAGTAAAAAATAGTTCCAAAAATACTTTAAAAATCTGAATTTTATCATGTTGGACTCAACACAAATAGTAGGGCCTGTAACTCTCAGAACAAATGCTTCATTCTGCACACACAGCTGATTAAAAAATGCACAGATAAAAAGGACAACCTATATACTTCCAAATGGCTCCTACTGTGAGTAGTTAGGCAGAAAAATAAAACATAAATGTGAAAATAATAAAAATATGGAAGGGAAAACACAAACCTGGTCCAACATTAGCAAAGAAGTAAAATACCCATCAGCAAAAGGTAAGCTTTCCTGATAGCTGTTCTAATAATAAGAAAGCAATTCAAGGAATCATTAAATAGCTTCTTGTTCATGCATGGCAGGTGACGATGCAAGATTCTAGCATAATTTTATGGAAAAAGGGTGAACCTTGAAAAGGATACCCTACCAACCTGAGGTTACAAGTCTTAAGAATATCCATGAAAGACATCTGTTCATTTTGAGTTCTGTCATTTGTTCAGAGCTTCACAAAGTTTTTACAAATGTTTTTGTAATTGTCAAGTGCTACTGACTCTAACGAAAGAGAAACACTTTACTGGCTGAAAGTAAATGGATACTATTTATCTTTCTACCTGATGTGGGAATGTTCTTGAATGACCTTAAGGTTGAAAAAAAGTCTCTACAATGTACTTCTATGTGTCTTAATTCTTACCTGGAAGAACATGTAGCCATGTAGTACTGAATGTAGAAGGGAAGAAAGGAAACCTTTTACATGGGCATAATGTTAACATTTGTGAATGATTAATAAATAGCAAGTAACAGAGCATTATAATACTTGATTATCTGCTCTTTAAGAATGCAATAATTTGAGAAGTATACAATAAATCAAAGATGAAAAATAGCCTATAAAATGAATTATCAAAATGTTGCCATGACATATATCAGTTGGTACACTGTCTACATCCGATGACATTTTGTAAAACCTACCTCAGACTAACCTTTTCAACTGGAACTACTGAGACACAAGAATACAGGTGGTAAATTAGAAAGTGAAAGAAAAATTAATATACCATTCCGCTAAAATTTTTTATGGTCTAAGGAACTCAATTTTTAAGAGACATACAGTATTTTACTTCATTTTCATAACTACAGTTCTAGAATTTGTATACAGCCTTTTAAAACCAAATTTTGCATAATAAAAAATACTTGTTTTCATAGATAAAACTGTCTGAAACTTACACACTTTAAAAATACTATTATTATAATGATCAGCTATTTATATAAAGTGAGTAAGCAATATCTCTTTATTTCCTGTTTAGTCTAGCTTTTTTTTTTTCCAAACTAGATTTTGACTCATCAGGTTAAGCATGATTAGACTATTACTGAAATATATTCTGTGTGTTATTTTTACATGATGCCCTTTCTATTTAAGTTGTCAATGCAGACCTACTAAATTTAAATATTTGCAATCTCTCATGTTAAAAATAACATGTTAAATTAGCATGCTAGAATAAATAATGCAGAACAAAAACAGTGATTCCCCTTTTAATAATTTTAGTCTTCTTATACTTTTACCCATAAAATATTTGAAGAGTAGGTAAATTGAGCTCTCTAATGCCACAAATACATGACGAGAGTTGGAGTGGAATGTAACAATTTAATGACTTTTAAAATCAATGATTTAAATGTCACCTGGCACACTTCAAAATGACTTTTTCCTGTCCTTTAAAGAACAGAACTGGACTTGAAGTTCAACATTATGTACGCCTCCACTATCTCCTACTGGAAAGCTGAATTTTCTGATTGCTAATCTAAGTGTAAACTTATACCATACTATTTCATAATAATTATGCTTCAGGCATTTTAAAATCATTTTGCTTCCTTGACACAAGATGTTACAATGGTAGTTTTTCCATTACGGTGTAGATTTTCTCTAACAGACAATCAGAGGTGACAATGAAATACTGTGATAATTAAAGAAGAGTGGCAAAATGTGAAAGCACACTGAGTTAAGAACCCTATTTAGCATCACATTTAATTCAGCAATTCAAATCCAAGCAAATATCGCTGATAGGATTACATGAAGAACTTATTAAGTATGAAGAAAAGCATTTCTCAATTACAACACTATTGGCTTACACGAAGAACAATTTTTCGTATTAGAACAGCTAAAATCAGGACGTGTCCATTTATTTAATATTTATCTTGATCTTTTATTAAGTAATCTGTTATGGAAGACAGATCTTCCCCAGTAAGAACACTAACATACAACAGCCAGGACTCAATCTTGACAACAATGTTGTGCTTAGAACTAATGTGTGTGGATCCCCACGAAATTTATTAATAGTATTTTGCTTCTTCCCACCGTGAATAGTTCTGCTAATAATTCAACAAAAGTTTTCACCTGAGAAACCATCAGTCCAGTAAAATTCATGAGGACTAAGTGCCTGAAGGATTAGCATGTCTTCATGGTATCTCCTGCATCAGACAGGAAACATTTAAGAGACTGATCATGAGTTCTCCCTGGAGTTATCTTCTACTCAATGAAATTGCCTGGAATCCATCTAGCAAGCTGTCAAACATGAATATCTGACTGCAGGATTTGGATATAAATCTGTATTACTGTCATTACAGTCAAACGCAAACAGAAAAACAGCATTTGAAAAAAGAAAGATTAAGTATCATACCTGGCTCTTACTGGGAAGTTCTGAGCGATGTCTTTCATTACCTTTAAGGCATCATAAAGAGGGGTAGACATAATTCGAGTAGCTGCTTGAAAACTAAGATCTGGGGCGCGGGCAGAAAAATAAAGAAATGAAAAAAAATCACTGGAAATACCACTCAATCATTACTGCCTACATTCAGAAAACTGTTCCATATACACCTTCTCACTATTACCATATTTTATGTTTTAATCATTGATTCAACAATTATTAAGCAACATTATTAAGGTTGAAAAACTGGTCACATGAAGTTGGAAATTATAAATTCAGGTTTTTCCACAGAATTCTGCTTGACTTTTTCGAACATACGCATTGTATATGTAATTTTGAAACTCACAGAAACACACTGAAAAAAACCCAGACCATTCATCACAAGGCATTATGCCATCATCAAAATAGTAGTAGCACACTCAAACCTAGATACACACCAACACACAGACACCCATAATGGCAGGAAAGAGCAAGACCGTTCCAGATCCAGGACAAGTTTTTCAGATAACAGATATATTTAATGTAGAAGGCTGCATTGAGCATGTGACCTGTACAATTTTCAAAAGAAGCAGCAATTTCACAGAAAGAAAAAATGGAGACTCACAAATGAAAGGTCAAACTACTGTCAAATTTCAGTTCTCCTAAACACCTAGCACAATTTTTAAAGGAAGCTCCTTTTCAGATAATGGGATAGTTTAACATTAATTTGTCTATCCACTGAAAAAACAATGATGGAATTCAGTTAGCTATCTCTGGAGTCTAACTTGAGCGTGACAAATTTTGATACGTAAGACTAGGACAAATCCAGTTTTGGTACCAGTGGGGTAAGGCAGTAAGATACCACATGCTTCCATGTACCTCGTATAAAACTGCATAACTAACTCAGGCAATGACAGTTTTTCCTCATAATTTCCTAGTTAAGATGTTTAAGCAAAAACTGAAAGCCTCAGGTTATTCAGTTTGAGGAAAGCTGATGCCACATATAGTAAAAAGTGCTGGGCAGAAAGTCATAGATGATGCTGCCTAGTAAAACCTTGCAACATCTTCTTGAAGCAATTAGGAATTAAAAAGAAAAAAGAAGCCCGAATCAAAGTGAATAAGACATTCCTAGTTTAGCCTGATAAAGTACTCCTTGGCTGAAAAAAATATGTGAGTGAGAGGTGGAAGGTTAACTTCTATTTCTTAACACTTTAAACAAGAACTATAAAAAGAAATCATTCTTAAAAGTAGGTTTCAGAACCCTTTCAATAGGCATATAAGTTGTGATCAGTTGAAGCAACAACCCAGTTACTGCTGTTACTGCAGATAGTGAGGAAGCTGTGAACTTGAGTCATACACTTAAAACCCTTCATAAATTGTTAATAATTTTCATTTCATGCTGAACAGCTAGGCTACAAATAGTCAAATACCACTGAGGCCAACTGATATCTTTTTACCTCCTTGGTTATCTCTGGTCAGGGCTGTCCTTACAGACCTCCCCTTGCAGCACCCTAACACAGCTGAGAGCGCACTGTAAGGCACCTTGAGGAAAAAGTACTTACTAATTACTTACCTAAAATATAAAAGCTCTTGAAAGACAACTCTTGAATGGTGTTTAGGTTCATTTATAAATAGAAGTATGCCCTATAGCTGAAGTAGTTTTGCTTAAATTTAGTTAGATTTTTACTTTGAAGCTAATTAAAGGAAATCAGAGAGAAGCTGAGCCATTAATTCAGCCACTGTAATTAGTCATTAAGAATGAACTAGAGAAAGCACCCTGTCATGTCAGAAGTAAGGGTATGAAAACAACTGCATCAAAAATGTGGGGGCTAAGACTGAAGATCCTGACCCATAAGCCACTCCAAGTCTTCCTGACATAAATTAACAGCATCCCAATTCTTAGTGCTGAAAGTAGTTAAGAACTGGTTTCTTGGGGAGCAGCACCACTTTCCTTGTTTATATATATAATCATAACACCACAGAAAAGACCACCACTGAATAGAGACCTTGTACTAGTTTTGAAGGTAGACATTAAAGAGATTGAAGTTTCATGGCTGCTTCTGCTTTAACATCAACCAAGTGGTATTCAGTCACACACAAAAAGAAAAATAGTCAAAACCACTACTTTCTTTTTATTTGCAAAGTAGAGTTCTCAGCACAACTTCAAAGCAATACTTTTCAACTGTGTTTAATTTTGGACAAAGATAAATCCTGCAGTTGAACTTCACTGATAAAAGACTGCAAGCAAGCTACAATTATCTCACATGGCTAATAACAGACTGGACATTGCTAGCAAGCTCTGGGTCCCAAAAGAAACTGAAGCTCAGATGATTGCTCAGTCTCCTTCACCACACTAATATATAGGCAAACTAATTTTGATCAGATTGGCCTCTAAAACTGAAGAATGTAAGGGTGAAAATTTAGTTGCATAAACTTAAGTTTCATGATATTTTATGAGAGATTTATATTTTAGAGCAATTACAATTTCATTCAAACTACAGAACGTCCTGCAAGTCATCAGCACAAAAGCTTTAGCAATCAACTTATTTGTTTCCCTTTTCTACAGGAAAGATTTTAAAAGCATGTTCTTCAACTTGATATTATATTAAAAAATGCATCAATGTGAACTCCAATACACTGATAAAATTTATAAATTAAACAAACTGTCCTAACATGTCTTTCGTTCCAACCCAAGTCATGTCAAAATTATATCTTTTGCCAGACCTCTAAAAAAAAATCTAAAACAAGTTTTAATACCTGAGATGACACACCAGGCAGAAGAACAGACAATAACTCTCTCCATCTTATAAAATTACTTCAATGTTCCTTTAATTTCTAGCATACAATACGAGGTATCAGCACATGCCTTTTAAATTCTTGAGGTATTACACCTTTTTATGAAACAGTCTCTTTTTAAAAGAAGCTTTTATCATAATGTTGATACATTAAAATAACAAAGGATTATTAAACAGAGTATTGTGTTAATTGAAAAAAAATGCAATACGTACCCTGTAGCTCCCAAACCTTCAGTGGTTCCATGTTGTTAGTAGTTTCAATCAGATGTTTTTTAAACTCTATCAGATTATTTTTCAGATCAGGATGCATCCGTCTACAATAAAACATTTTATTTCAAAAAACAATCAATTACATCCATCAATGTCTGCTTTCATCCACAGTACTGCTCACAGCTAATACTGTATTCTTAGGATAACAATGAAGAAGGAAAACTTTAATTCATTCTTGAAACAAGAGTATGGATTTGGGGTGAACAAAGACGATTTCTGAGGGCTAAACCCCAGTTCAAGAGAATCATAGAATCATTTAGGTTGGAAAGAACCTTTAAAGTCCTGAAGTCCAAACATTAGCCCAGCACTGTCAAGTTCACCACTAAACCATGTCCCTAAGTGCCACATCTACCCAGGGATGGCAACTCAACCACTTTCCTGGGCAGTCTGTCCCAATGCTTGACAACCCCCTCCACAAGGAAGTTCTTACTAAATACCAGGAATTAAATTATTTTGTAGTGATCTGCCTCAAAACCTGCTACATAAATTTAGATGGAATAAATGAACTCAAAGATAAATGTACTCAATGAACTGTCAAGATCAGACAGTATTAACACACCATACAGATAACTGTTTAGCTTACTATAGGATAATGTATACCTAATTGTATATTAACTGTACTGTATATTGACTGTAACTGAACACACCTGTGGCATTAACTACAAAAGGTATAGGCAAGACAATGTTGAGAACGTTTTATAAATTGACACCACGGACAAAATCAATCTGCTGAGCACACAAATCATCAGTCAGACCTGAAGAACATGGTACACAAAAGCTTAGGTATTTGTTTTGAAAACATAATAGGTATGTAAAGAAGTTTTGAGGGCAAGTACTTCAGCCTGCTACAAGATACCCTTGAAAAAAATTCTCCATTAGATTTTTAAACATTTTATGTCTTCTGCTTACATTCATAACTATTTCACAGTTGAGAAAAGCAAAGCTTTTGACATGGCTGTAACAGAGGGACAATTTACAGACTACTGAAACATCTATTTCACCTCCTGTATGAAAAAGAGAAGAGAAAAAAACAACGATTCTAGAAACAATGTCAAAAAGCCTGAATAAATATCTGACAGCTTCACAAATCAGTCAGAGTGGAGAATCAAGAGACTAAGTATAGCTAAACCTAGCAGAATTTGAGAAGAATAAAGCTCAGATAAAGATATGGCATAAGCATTTGGTGTTACCTGCTGTGCAAAGTCTCAAACACATAGGTGAAACAGGGAAATGTCAAGATCTGAGTGCACTTCTACCTCAATGTGTTTGAGAACAAAAAGGCAGTAAGGGGATGGGCTCTCAAGAATTTAGTCAGAATTAGCAGCTCTGAATTCTGAGACTTACAGTTTAGTGACAGTATCTACAAACAAGTTTACTTTTTGTTTTAAATAATAAGAAAGAGAATGACATCTAAAGAAGACCCACAGTCTTGAAGGTTTTTTGCAGAAGAAAAAACTTTATGATTCACTGCATGGATCTGTTAGAGGAAAAGGGAAGCAGTTAGGATGACTGCAACCACAAAATGAATCCACCAACTGAGGACTGGAAGGAGCACTCAATAGGGTAACATTCAATTTCATCTAACAACAGATTGCAGCTTGGAGAGAAGAGTTCCTGCTGGAAGAGAACACAAATTCACAAACTCCAAAATAAGATGGTATCTATAACAAGCCCATCTTCCTAGAAATATCACTCATGAACTCTACGGAATCCTATGGAATTACTATCCTTCTGAAAAACACCTTATGAAGATATGGCACACGGGTTTGGATGTCTTGTGCTACTACTTGCATTTTGAAAACCAAATTATCACGATGTTCTAAGTTTTTGTTGAGTGTCACCCAGACAGATTTTTTTTAACTTAAAAAAGTTTACTGTATACATTGTAAGATAATTGGAAAACTAAAAGCAATAAATTGGAATTAACAGAATAAGCAACCGTTGCATCTTTATGTTCCCAAGACATTAAAAAAAACCCCATAATTTTCACCAAATAAAGTAATTTCCAACATAAATCTCAATTCTTCTATGAAAAAAAACCCCAACTGTTTCAGGTTCCAGAAAGAAAAGTAAAAGTTTAATTATAACTTATATCAACTCACTTTAATTTGCCAAAGAGAAATCCTTGGACATCACTTTCTTCCTCCTCTTCCTCATCTTCCTCTTCTTTTGTCTCATTTGCTCCTGAACACATAACAAGAAAGTTATTGTTGTATTGTTTTTATGAATTATAAAACAATTAACAGAAACATACAATCACAAAGTTGTCATTCCCAGACGTCATTTTAATTAGCTTTATATTTATATTTTGGCATCAGAATCAATTACTCTACAGAACTTTGCAACATTTAAATTGATTTTTAATATAATTAATTTAGTGGGAATAATTTTTATATAAAATTAAATAGATGTGGTTAAACAGTTCACTTCCCAAAATACCCATTTCTCATAGTTTGATTAAGTGATAAGGTGTAACTCTTATCAGTCAACTACTACCAGATTTACACTTGAAAAGCCTGATGACCTTGAAGCACTTGAATCTCTGTGCTTTTGATGGCATTTGATGTGAGTCAGAGATCAGTTTCTTCCCCTTTAGAAAAACTGAACTATTTTTTCACATGACTCAAATGTCATTAAATCTTAGTCTTACCAAAGAGAGCTAACTTTCCTTATATCTTGTAAACGTCCCTGCAAAGTAATTTCTCTGTGTCACCATGCTGTAGTTACCACTTTATGTAGTAAACGTCTCATTTCAATACATTGTAACATGCACCAGTCCAAGTTCTATGGTACTTCATATCTTTGCTACAGAAGATTGTGAAAGGATTTCCACACAAATTCAGAAAAAAACCCCTCAGCCCTCAAACACTGATGTGTAGATACTGCAGTCATTAGTATATGAGAGATGTCAACAATCATAAAGTAACTGAAGTACAAAGGCTAAATGATCTTAAAATTACTAAAGGAAGAAGACTGGGTTGTGTTCTGAACAATTAGAGGTTAGAAAATGGACGGTATCCTAGCACTGATCTTTACAAATGTTGTCATGTATTTTGATTTCTTAGTTCCTAATACCTGAAATTTCCTTCTGTAGAAAGAAATTAAGTATAACCTTCAAAACACTAATGACTGAAGATTGTACAAATGGAAGATTTTAACACATTTCAGTAGCATCTCCAACAAGAAATCAAGTAAATTAAAAAACCCACATACCTTTAACCTGAATGTCATCTACTGCTTTATATTCTGTACTCTTTATTGCAAGTTCCACACCATATCCAGATAAATACATTTTCCTGGAATTTGGTTTCTGCTTGACAATATTATTTTAACAGAAGAAAAAACATAACTTAAAAGTGTATTTATAGGAGATCAACAATATCTAATATCGTAACTTTAAAATGTTGTGACAGCCATGACTTAAATTCACCTCTCAATTCAAAGTGCAAAGCATATGGACAGTCCACTGAGCAGGCATGTAACAGAACATAAAGATGTCCTTTATCTCCTGCAAATCACAGAAAGGCTGGTCAAAATTGTAGTCCCTTCACACAATACTAGAAGAGGGACTAGAACAGGCAGAGCTCATAGCACCCTATACAGCTGTTGATGCCTCACAATTCACATTTTAAACTGTTACTCATTTCTTTGTAATGTTGCCAGACTTCCAGGATGTTAAGAGGAAATTCTCTATTTTTGCATCAGTCTCATTCTTCTATAAAGTTTTGATAAAACAATTAATCATTTTCTGCAAGGAGTATTAATAAATTGTATTAAAGGATCACTGCTAAAAACAGGTTGTCACTTACTAAAAACAAACAACAACTACTTCTAACTTTGGAGGGGAAGTTTGACATTCAATAGTGTAATTACACAAAGCATACTTATTTCTGAATACATGCCCTAGTTTGCCCCAAATGTATGAAAATCCCCTTCCCAAAATTCAATTTGCACATGCACAGCAGCAATTTCTTGAAAGCCTTTGAACTTTAGCTTGCAATTTCTAAGAATCATTCTTTACTGAGAATCATCCAGCCCACGAGTGAAAACCCAGCAGGGTTGAGGGGCTTCTCAGTCCATCCTCTAAGCAAATCTCAAGGCAGAGGGAGCAGAGAGCACTCTGTAAGCAGTCCCAGTGACACCGGTAAAAAAAAAAAAAAAAGAGACAGCAGAAAGACCATACCTCTTCTGTTATCAATGCTCCCTCTTCTGGCATTTAATGTTAAAAAAGGAGGGAGAATCCATCTCAGTGGGAACCAAAGAACAAAAATGGAGGTTGTGAGGAAGGAAGAAAAGGGAAGAGAGGTCTGAAGAGGAAAGGTGGAGGCAAGAAGACAACATGCATTTGGGGGGACCATGATGCATAAGCCAAGCAGAGCAATGAGACATTTCATATGCAAGTAGGCATTTAATTGAAATAAAAGAGCATACAAGCATAAAGTTCAGTAAAAACTATACCCCACACAACTCAGAATTCAAGACTGGTTTCCTCAAATTCTCTATTTCATTATCGTGAGCAAACAAATCAAAGTCATCTGCAAACTACAGATCTCATCTCCCTGAAATGCCTGGTCTACATAAATCACAGCAACCTCTCACTCTATCACATTATTCTCAGATTAGTCACACTATTTAAGAGCTGTATTTTGAATATAAATCACAAAAACCTTCCAATAATCAAAACTAGGGACAATACAATTCCACGCACCGCTATTTTTCTTGTTTTGTTTTGGGGAGAAGAATAAGTTAACAAAATAATTCAGAAACATTAAGTTTTAAATAGTGACACTATGGAACACAAACATCTTAAAACGGGTCAATGACGTTGGCCATGATAGCCCATGCTGCTGTATCTCAATGAACATATGAGATTACATTGAGAACATGTAAAAATATAATTGGTAATCTCTCAATTTGATTCTCCATTCTACTTTCCATTTTTCTAATTCTAGCTACTAATATGTTCAGCCTGCCACACCAAGATTCACCTGAGATCTTCGTTCGCTGTACAAAATCCAGACATATAACCAAAAAAGAGGTATTTCAAGATCCGTGATGCAATCAGTGCTTGGATGCAAGACTGGTAACATTATCATGCTTTCCTGGTTTCATAGTTTGTATTAGGTGAATTACTTACCCAGGGAGTTTTAAAATTAGAAAATGTATTGCACATAATTTAGGCAAATGTAAAAATAAATGTAGAAAATGTCTTTTGTGAAAAACAAGCAAAGCAAAGACAGAATATTAACAGTTTACTGAAACAATGTTGATTTGAATTGCATACCTGAACATAATGCCGGAGAACATAAACAATTTCCTCCTTTTGTGCCTTCTCAGATAAAATCTTGTGGAATTTGACAAAGTCTTTTGTACCCATTTCTGCATATAGAATAACCACTGGGCCATCCTCTTTGAGAGCTGGGAATCTATGGTCTCCCTTAAAAAGATACGGCCTGGGTCTGGTTTTAAAACAAATAATTGTGATATTATGAAGTCAGAAAATTAATTAAAACAGTGTCAGTTTTTCTATTTCATATTTGAAAAAAATAGTAAATGGTTATATGTTAAAAGTATACAAACCATGTTAAAATAATAATGATTGCTCACAAACAAACCCAGAACAACAAATTCACAAATTCAAGTATAAGAAACTGAAAAATCAGCATCGACTATAAATAATTGCAATATATTCTATCAAATCACAACACAAAGCATATGAAAAGCATACCACTTGGAGATTTTGTGCATCAGTAACAGCTTGAAACTCTTAATTTGAATGATACATTACATCTATTAGAGATGCACAGAGCAATCAGCGAGTAACAGAAGCAGATTCTGTGAAGTTTGAGAAGGCTGTCAACACACCTGGAAACTAACTGGGGTTATACTACTTTGACACCAGCCAAATCTGTCGATTTAGCTAATTTTGCAAATTTTGACTGCCTACCTACCCTCCTAATTGAAAACCGTGACTAGAAAAGTTACGCTGCAATGATTTATTAAATGACTAAAAGCATCTTTTGAATAAAACCTGGGAAAGATGGAGAAGTAAGAGAGGATATGATTGAGTAATACACTCAAGGTACTAAATATTGATGAGCACACTTTTTCAAAGTTGCCTTTGCACAGACAGTCAAAAGACCAGTAAACTGTCTCCAAGCATCCCCAAGATGAGTTAGGAGACTCTAATCCAACACACAGTACAGAACCGTGTGTAGTAGACACTCACTGAAGAGCCATACTGGAAAGGTGTGAGCAGAACGTCCCAGTTCCTGTGATGCAAATCTTGGGAATATATTCAATGTAAAAAATCATATTGCAATTTACACTGCAAAGGTAACCTTTGGAGGTAATGTGCTGCAAACCCTCACTTCAAGCAGGAGCAATTTGTATGAGGGTACTCAGGGTTTTGACATCAATGTCCTATGTAAGTTTGGTAGGTATGCAATCAAGGACCTCATTTGTAAAGGCAGAAATAAAAGCAGGGGCTCAGTTTGAGAATTAACTTGGGTGCATGTAGCCAGGTGTCACAGAAATATCAGGCAGGCTGTCCCACTGCTATCACAGGACAAGGTACACTAAACAAGTGAGATCTGGGAGTCTGAAACCACTCTTGAATGAGTAAGCTCTGTGGAAGAACTGATCCAGATTTGCCCCAATGAAAGCACACGTGTGGGATGTGACTTGTGCAACATCGTTCTCGTAGTCAGAGAGACAAGAGCTGCCACAGCCATGCAGAGTGTGGAAAACCTAAATGAAGAGAGCTTCTCTTTTCCTAACTAACTTTATCCACCCTACGTCAACCAACCAACCAAGTGCTGCCATGACTTGAACAGTGACAGTCTCATATCACAATGAACATGCTTCATGAAAATATTAAGTGCTGCAGTGAAATAACACTGCATAGACCTCCTCTAATGACCTTGGGTTGAGAATTAAAGTGTTCAGCCCTTGTAAATCCAAGATAAGCCTCTGTTCTCTGTTTCTCTTCAACACTGAATAGTAGTGACAAGGAATTGATTCTCCTGCTCTTAGAACTGAAAGCTAATTAATTTCCTGCCATAAGAGATGCTTATAAGAAGGCTGCCTGAAAGACAAGGCAGAACAGCTGGGCAGACAAAAAGAAAAAGATAAAAAAATTACAGAGGTGTGGAGTTCAACACTTGCTAATCAGTTACATGGTATACAGGCAGGTATATGCTTGTCTAGATAGTTGCCAGGATAGGATGCAGAAGAAATGTGATAGAAGACAGCAAACATGTACTGACAAATGCAACTGATGTTTGGAGCAAAATGTGACTGCAATTAATGCTTCTGCTCTGCACAGCGACAGTCCCAGAAATCCTAGCGTTGTGTTTTGGACACTCAGCAAGATAAGTAATCCCAACCATTTAACCACGCGTTCTTTGACACATCCAGAGCCCTTGAGCTCTGGAGCCATTGCACCTCCACACAAAACACTTCCAATTAAGAGTCACACAGTCCATTGCTACATGGCTGAAAGCACAAAAGATAACATCACAGTTGCTGTGGCATAAAGGACTGGCTGAAGCAAAACCTTAACCTTGACATGCGGAATATTTCAGCTCTCCTTAGTCCAAAGGGCCTGAGAGTTCCTGAATCTTGGGTTGAGATGACGAATCCGCACAAAAGAATGCTGCAGCCTCTTCTTTCTCTTCCAGTGAGATTTGAAACTACCAATCCCTAAAACCAGAACATTTCTAGAGTCCTCATCCAAATATGGTGAGCAACCA
Organism: Orthonyx spaldingii; assembly: GCA_013397795.1. Taxonomy (NCBI): domain Eukaryota; kingdom Metazoa; phylum Chordata; class Aves; order Passeriformes; family Orthonychidae; genus Orthonyx; species Orthonyx spaldingii. The sequence continues at coordinate 1,149,031 of VZTJ01000748.1, forward strand.
AAAGCATAGCTTAAATTGGCCTGGCTTAATTGGAAGAGTCATGACAGACAGAAGACAGAGAATGCAACACAAAGGAAAATACTTTGAAATGAAAAAAGAACCAATAAATCAGAAAGATCTCTTCTATGAAAAGACAGAAAAAGAATGAGTGGTTTACAGCAACCAGCTGCGAGGTGGGCACACTGTCCCACAGACCATTTGTTCACCGTGTAAAAAAGAAAGAATAGGAGCACAGCCCTATCTTTATCCCCTAGCCTAACTATCACCAGCATAGGTGAAAAGCATCTGCTACCTAGAGCACAAATGGAACTAGAGTGGAAATGATTACCTGAACATGTGAAGGTGAACATGTTTTTCTCAGAGTCTAGCTCCAGGTACTCTAAACATTTGAGTGATACAAGTACTTTTGGGGTGGAGAGAAGGAGGGAAAATTTATCAAGGTTTTGTTCCTGCAACTCTGAAGGTTGTGATGTGACTGGTGCATGCAAAGCTATTGAAAATAGAAGACCAATCAAATAAAATAAACTTCAGTTTTGTTGCAAGTTCTTAATGATTTCTAGAAGTCTAACTCTTTCAAATCTGAATAATTCAGGATTCCATTGTTTAATATTGTTGTTTTACAGAACCTTGTACATTTGGGAATAATGGGTTTCTCCAGAAAGGAGAAGGTGCTGAATCCAGTTAACTGCTTTAAAAGATTACTATACTCGGAGATTGCAATAAAATGTTAAGGTCTCATGATGCCTTAATATATGACCACAAGAATTCAACAACATTTTAATTATTTGTACAATTATTTTGGCTTTTATCTAAGAAAATAAGAGAAATTTGTTAGAAGAATATAATAGTTAAAAATAGGACATTGTAAACTACACAGTGAGTTGTTTTTATAGAAACCTTGGCTATTGAATAAGTAAAAGAATTATTTAGTAGGTTGTAATTTTATCAATGGACTTAGAATACACCACAAATCATACATATAGAACAAAAATTTGTTTTCAGAAGCAATCTACCCCAAAGAGAGAAATTTATAGGTTTCCAGGGTTTTGGCCAAAATTTATATTTGACAGAAAGCAAAATCTAAGAAGTATACCCTACTAAATCATCTTTCAGCTCTGCATATCTCCATGAAGTGGCTGAGGGTATGGACAGTAATGTATATTATGGTGACCATTGCAGGGGAGAAAAAAAAAATTACACAGAGGTCTTAAAAAACCCACAAAATAATATATTTTTTTAAAATAGGGATTAAACATTTGCTTTCATTATTTTGTTACTATTATTTTGATAAGTTCTATATATTTTACTTCAGAGCTCAAATTAATTCTGGACTGATGCTAGTTACCACAGGACAAAACCTGTAGAAAGGGTTGATAGATGCATAGTCTAACACCAGGTGAGGAAAGGTTATGCCAGCTGAGGTAGACTCCTCTTCTGCTTCTGTGCCAAGCCCTTGCAGCCCAGAAAACCGCAAGTGCAGCGATACTGACTACAGAGAAAGGTCTGTCAGCAGAGTAGTATGTCAGATATAGAACACTGTAAGTTTGTACAGAAAGTACACTGTAACTTAAACTTGACTATCCCATGTAAAAAAAAAAAAAAAGAGAAAAAAATACAAAATTGTCCATGTGATTAGAAGACCAAAGCTCTATGATTTTAAAACCTACATTGATTCATAATTGATGAACTCTCATAATATTAAGCTCTTTAGTAATCTATTTTTCCTCTTAAACCAGATCATTATATTTACCTCTTAGTAGCCTTCTTCAGCAGCTTTTTTATTTCATTAGTCTTACAGGTGTGCTTCTCATGGATAACCACAAATGCACGGCAGTCTTCTGGTGGAGGTTCATCAGCTGCAATCTAACATTTCAACAATTATACTCAACCAGAATGCTTTGATTGCACTTCAACTTAAACTCACATCCCTTTGATTAAAATAACTCAACAGCTGCCATTAAGTTGTGTTTCTAATTAAGCCCATTCAAAACTGGGGGGGGGAGAAAAGTATTAAAAGATTAAGACTCTATAACCTTTGTGAGATGTAGTCTACAAAATACAGTCATACTCCAGAAAATGAAAGTACATTTATGTTCTGTAAAGACAGGACTGAGAAATCTCCTCCACAAGCTGAAATCACAGCCTGTACTCTGAGATATCAATTTTTGATTCTCTCTCTTTCCCATCCCCTGTCTTTTTAAAAAAACTCTACTCAGCTATTCCCATATGAAGTGGGAATGTGATTCTAGGGGGACTCTAGATTCACCAGCTGAAAGGTAAAAACAAAAAGACATGAGTCTGAGATTATGATATTTCTCCAGAGAACACCTGCAAAACTCCCTAATGTTATTACAGCTTATTACCTTTCAGAAACATGGATTTCTCACTTTATCTTAAAAGTGGCACTGCTAAAAGGAGGAGCAGCAGTTTTAGCCTTAGAGGCACAGTCAATTTATGTCCTCTCACTTTTTCATTAATAAACTAGGTTACTCTGTTTTTCAACTTTTCAAATATTAAAATAATGAGAAAGATAAGAAATCCACTAAATAACAAATATAAATTACTTGAAGCTACAGGAAATGTTTACTCCAGGAATTTCTGAATTCCCATAGGATTATTTAAAGCAATGCAAAAAATCCCCACAACCTGAGTATAAAAAATTAACAATTGCAAATAAATTCTACCCTGAAAGGAATGCTATCCATACAATTGAATATGAATATTTGTTCCTGTCAATATAACAAGCTTATAAAGCATCACCTTTATCACATTTGATTCCAAATAATATTGGCATATATTTTACTGAACTGTAACAATGAACATTCTTTAGCCAAAATACCTCATTCAATCATGTACCAAATATATCAGGCAATACTGTCACCTGCTGAAACATCTGAACAGTTGGAGAATAAGCCCGTATGGAAAGCGCAAACTTCAACAGGTTGATTTGCAGATTGGATAAAAATTGTCCTGCTTTCTTCAAGATTAAATTGTAATAGGAATACTCTGAATCTGTTGAAGAGAGAAAAAACAAAAGAAAAGACAAACTTTTAGTATTTAGCCCTAAATGATGTGGCATATCTACCTGCACTACCTAATAGACAAGCATTAATGCTAGTGCTGCTTGGCATTCAGAAGTCTTCAGCATCGTCCACTAATAACTGTTTCCTTTCCTATGGATCCAGAGGCCTAATATAAGATAAAAACAACAAAAGAGATCTCAATAGCACTAGTTAATATCTAAATTTTTTCAGCAATATAAAAACCCACTCAACAATAATGTCTCTCAAGAAAACCATATGGAAAGTCCTGAATAGAGCATTATTTTACAAAGTATTACCGCACATTTAGCTTTGAAACACTCCAACAATGCAACTTACATAAATAAAAATCTTCTAAAAGTGTCATTATTTGGGCTACTCTCACATACTCTATTTCTTCCTTAAAAATACATGATAAACAAGAGTATGAGAATGGATGCAACATGTGAAGTAGCTTCCCTCCTCTCTGCATATCTTGTATTTTCAAGGTCAAAATCAGGACTCTGAATAAGAAGTTAGGTGGATGGTGTCTGGGAATGACAGAAGTGATAATACAGAACATTGGTTGGAAATAATTAACCTTCAATTCTCATTCTAGAGGCACATTCAATTTTCATAACTAAGCAGCTCCTATCCTCTCATTTTCCTCTTTACAATCCTGTCATGGTTGTAAAAAAAAAAAAAACCACCTTATTTTGCTCTTAAAGCCTCTAGTATCTCCCTTCTGCCTTCTCCTCCTTAAAACTCATTATTTTAAAAGGCTGAATTTGCTGTAATTCACTAGAAAAAAACCCAGTATTAGAAAAGTGTATAATCTGCATTTCAGGAGAGCTCCTTCCCATGAATTCTATGAGATGTCCTGGTTTCAGCAGGGGTAGAGTTAATTTTCCTCCTAGTAGCTGGCACAGTGCTGTGTTTTGGATTCAATGAGAGAATAATGTTGATAACAAACTGAAGTTTTAGTTATGGCTAAGCAGTGCTTACCCTGAGTGAAGGACTTTTCAGTTTCCCATGCTCTGTCAGCAAGGAGGTGCACAAGAAGCTGGGAGGCAGCACAGCCAGGAGAAGCTGACCTGAACAGGCTAAAGGGCCATTTCATATCATGGAATGTCATGCTCAGTATATAAACTGGGAGAGTTGGCTGGGAGTTGTTGATCTCTGCTTGGGGACAGGCTGGCCATCGGTCAGTGGGTGATGAGCAATTGTATTGTACATCACTTGAGAGAAGTTCTATTCCTCTCTCACTTTTCCCTGTCATCATTATTATTATATTTCACTTTATTTCAATTATTACATGGTTTTTATCTCAACCCACAGTTTTACCTTTTCCTAATGCTCTTCCTCATCCTACTGGGGAGGACAGACAGTAGACATGTGCTACTTAGTTAGATGGCTCAGGTTAATCCATGACACAATTGTTACTGTCTTACATTAAAATCAATGGATGAAAAACCTATCTATGTTCTCTACACCCACACAGCCCTGGCAGAACTCAAATGGCAATGAAGCTGGTGAAGGCTCTAGAGCACAGGTCCTGTGAGGAGCAGATGAGGGAGCTGGGGATGTTTAGCCTAGAGAAGAGGAGGCTCATGGGACACCTTATCACTCTCTGTAATCACCTGAAAGGAGGCTGTAGCCAGGAGGGGGTTGGCCTCTTCTCCCCATCAAGTATCAACAGGACAAGAGGAAATGGCCTCAAGCTGTGCCAGGGGAGAATCCGGTTGGACATTGGGAAGAATTCTTTCACTGAAAGGGTGTTTGAGCACTGGAATGGGCTGCCCAGGGAGGTGGTGCAGTCACCATCCCTGGAGGTGTTCAAGAAGTGACTGGGTGTGGCACTTGGTGCTAGGGTTTAATTGGGAGAGTGGCAATTGCTCAAAGATTGGACTCAGCCTTGCAGGTCTTTTCCAATCTTAATGATTCTATATGAGATAAATTTGGATTCACACGTTCAAAACAGTTACCATAAAAATTTGGAAGCAACAAGTCCTTCCAGATTGAAACTTTTTTTCAATAACTGTATTTTCATATTTTCTTCACAAAAATAAAATGAAATCTGAAATTTCTGCCTCTCCACTCAGCTCCAAATACCATCCTATTGAAGACAAGAAGATCCATTAAATATATAATTCTAAAGATGCTCCCTCAATAAAATATTTTTACCACAAGTCTTTAAATTTTTTGGCTTACAAATTTCATCTGTGCTTTCACTGCTGTATTTAAAACAGCTGACATTTTTGTTCTAGAAGATGATTATGATGGTCATGATTTTGATAAGAAGAAAAGGATTTTTTTTATCTGCCTTCAAAAGGGACTGTATTGACAAGGATTTATTTATCAAATCATGCATCCACTCCTACTACTTCAACTTCTATTAACACAGTTGGCTTCACTTAGACTACAACTGTACTTTAAACTTCACCAAGATACGTGAATCCATGTCAAATGGTATACGAACCACCTAATGTGAAACCAATTTTTAGAGTTTATTACATACAGAGTCACACGGAATATTCTGAGATAGAAGGAACCCACAAGGATCCTCAAGTACAACTCTACAGTGGACTTAAGTGGACTCTTAAGGCCTGTACATGGATTGAATCTGTGACTGTGGTGTTATTAGCACCATGCTTGAACAAACTGAGCTAATTTCAGTTAATCAGAACTATGGTTTGAGCTTTGCAAATTATTTTCACATAGTATTGAATCCTTGAAATTTGGTAATTATTTGCTCTCCGAGCTCATTTTAACATTGCCGAAAGAGTACAAGTCATAACCAGTTCCTTAGGGTGTTACAGGGAATCACAAAGAATCAGATTTTTTGGGTTATAAAATCCTGCATGACAGCATATTACCACTAAATGATTAAAAAAGTCGATTTTAGAGTAAATAAAAGAGACCACATTAACAGAATACAGCTTCAGACTGCAGACATCTGAATGCACAGGTATGAGCTTCGTATCTGTGAACTTTCATCCTAGCCATGAGAAATACAGCCTAGCAGCCAACAAAACCGGCAAAGCTCACTCTGAAGATGCCTTAATTTGTCAGCTGAAAAGCTCTCTCAGCTCCTGTAGCCAAATTGATCAGATTGACTACAGCAAGAACTGAACAGCCAGCTAAGCAGACTCACATTTAAATGTTGACATTTACTATCCACAATTTACAGCAGTATCTTTTATCACAGGTAAGTTAAAAATAATTAAAAGAGACAACCAGGGCAGTCACAGAAGATAAGAAAGTATTATATCACAGCTCCTCAGACTTCATGCACACACCGCACAAAATTAATCTGAATATATGCTGGTAACCCACAAGAGAATTCAAAGTACAGAGGCACAGGAGGTAGGGAGTGTAAACATAAGGGACATAATTAATCAGAAGAACACAGTGTGCTGGAATAATTCTTTTGTGGGATGGAAGTATGAGGATTGTTCCAACTGCATAGATATGTATGTTTGGATCCACAGCTCAGCAAGGGAATTAGGGATCCCACTTAACAGCAGTTCAGGCAATCATTGGCCAGTCAAATCTCTGTGCCATTCAAGCAAGATGCCAGTAAAAAGGGAATACTTTATTATATTATATTACTAGTATAGAAGTGCCATGCTTGTGAAACTGATTCCTCTTGAATCTTTAAGGTATATATATACATAAAAAATACTTGCCTAATTTAGTTGTGAATAATGTGTAATTTTCTAGATTGCAACAAATAATTTGCATGATTGTTGTTTATATTGAATATACTGTTACATTTTTTTCAGAGAAAATTGTTTCCATAGAGAAAATATGTTTGTGTGTTGGTTTTGTTTTGGTTTTTAATATATATTTATGAGGCTGCTGAAAATTCAATATATAAACTGAAGCACTTGGGAAGACAGTAAACACTCAAGTGATAATTAGTCGGCAGGGAACTGGCTACTTACCTTCCCTTGGCGATCATAAATTGACCTTTCGGGATATAAAAGCAGCAGCAAGTTTAAAATGCCATCCTCAGTGTTTTGTAAGTGCTGGTTTTAGTATGAAATTTTTGCAGCTTTGATTTCTTTGCAACATACCTGCAGCTCAAAAGAGCATCATCTGCCTTTCCAAGTATTTCACAAGCCTGGCAGAAAATATGTAGCACATTAAGTAGATATAAACAATATTGCCCATGTTACCTGAGGACCTCACATTAATTTATTACAGTATATTCCATCACTAACCTTTTCATGTTTTCTATATGGTACAATCAAGATGCTGCCCAGTTGATTTGACTTCATATTAAAAAAAAAAAAGTTAAAACCACCAAATACATCACCAGACTAAATGTTTTACCAAATTCCATGTACATAATTCCTACCAAATCCATTAAATTGTTACAAATATCACAGTTAAACAGAACATTAATAATCCTAATTCGGTAATACTAAATATTTTGAATGAGCAAATTAACAAGAGATGTTGATTATTCTAAATTTAAAGCAAGTTCTGAGAACTGGTTAATTAAAAAAACAGATTGAAAACATCCAAGGGAGGATTTAGAAGAAACAAAGCAAGCTACCCTGTTTGATTTTTTAAGTTGCCTTCTAGCTTTAACACTTCACTACCCTTCTGAAACATTTAACAGCACATTGGGATACAAATCTATCATCCAATTCTTTTATAAACCCAGATTTTCAGTTTCAAACCTAGGAATCCTTTAGCTTTTATGAAAATGTTTCTATTTAAACAAACAAGCAAACAATGCTTTTGTTTCCTGCTTATTCATCCTGTCTACTCTTGGCATCACTCAGAGAAGAACTGAAAAGTCAGTTGCCCCAACCAATCCTATTTCAGCCAAATCTTTTCATTTACTCAAGTAATTGTTGCTACATCAGTTTTAAAACATCATGAACATCCCCCTGCGTCAACGTGTCTTGACATGCAGCAACTAAAACAGAACCCACTCCACACTATACAGAGAACCAAATTCTCACAGGTAAACTATTACACACACCTCGCCATAAACTGTGCCATTGCAGTCTGCACTCAAGCTGACCAGTTTATTGTAAGCATCTAATGAAGACTTCCTGTTCATTAAGAGCATCCATTTCCTTAGATTAAGACTACCCCAATCATGACTTCACTTTTAGAAAAGCCACTTGGTGCCAGAACTTCAAATTTTCCTGCATTATCATCATAGGTGTGTGCTGGCCATAAAGATAAATATACACATCAACTGCTCAATATGCTTAAGTAAAGTAGTATTTTAGTACAGTCTCAAGGTTCCCAACTACCAGCATCTAACAGTTCATTGCCAGGATAGGTCATGGAAATCATCCTACTGTAATTTATTTATTGTCAATCACGGAGTTTATCCAGGTGAAGCAGGTATTTTACTAACAGCTAATTTCAACAGACATCTGTGTCACTAGTAATAAATGTCATTAAAGTTTCAAATTCCTTGGAAAGTGTGTTCAAGTAAGCAGAAAAGAGATGGCTGACAAAAAAAACCCCTGACACATCATCTAATATAGCAGTCTTATCTCAAGGCAATACGAACTGCATCTAAACCACTCATAGAAAAAGAAGAGTAAGCTAAAAGTGACTTCTGGAGGTCACCTCATCCAAACTGTTACTTAGAGATATAATTTCAACGCTTGACTAGGCTGGTCAAGGTCTCATGCATTAGAATTTTGAATTATCTCAAAGAACAGAGATTCCAGAGCCTCCTGGAGCAGTCAGTTTCAGTGTTTACCCAATCCCATGGCAGAAACATTTTCTCTAGTATCTAACCACAATTTTCATGATTCATCTTCTGCCCTTTGCTTTTTTCCATACTGCTGTGTACCTTCAGGAAGGGTCTGGTTCCACTTTCTTTGCAATTTCTCTATGAAGAAGCTGAAGATACGAGGTCTCTCCTTACTCTTCTCTTTCTCAGGTTCACAGTTCTCTCAGCCTTTCCTCAGAAGTCTGCTCCAGCTCCCTAACCATTGCAGAGATCCTCTCCTAGACTTGCTCCTATGTTGGATTCTTGTCTTTCTTTTCAAAGAGAGCCCCAACCTGGCCCCAGTACTCCAGATTCAGTCTTAGGAGTACCACATAGAGTGAAATAAACACTTTCTTTGACCTATTTGCTACAGTCTTGCTGCTGCAGCCTGGCATGTAGCTGGCCTTCTCACTGTTTGCAAGGATCCCCATTCTGTCTCTCAAAAAAACCATTTTCTAGTCAGTTAGTACCAAGATTACGCTGTTGCTGAGATTATTCCAGCCCATGTGCAGGGAGTCTGCGAAGTGCCTTTGCTGAATTTCCCAATGCTTCTGTTGGCCTGTCTCTCCAGCCTGCCAAGGTTCCTCTATAGTCCTACCTTCCAGCTTCTCCTCCCAGCTTTGTGTTGTTCACAACCTCGTGGAGGGTGGAACACATGCCACTGTCCTGTGTGCTGACAAAGACCTTTAACAGCATTAGTCTACAGTACTTGCCTCAACAAATGCTACTAGCAGCTGACCACAGGTCAAATTCTGCAACTACTTCCATTTTCCATGTCCTCATGCCTTATACAGAATGGCTTTTAGCAGCATTCACTACCTTGCCATTCTGCTCTCAGTGCCTCTCTCTGGTTTTGTATATACTTCTGACCTTGAGATCATCATCTCCCAGTAATTTCGGGTTTTTTAATTTTCCCAGTTGATACTCTACAAGTAAAATCACAGTTCTTTGTACATTTTCTGCTTGTACTTTTTCCATCGTAAAGAAATCATGAGGAAAACACAGGGAGACAGTAAAGTCAAACATCACACTTTACCCGACACAAAAGCACACCATGGAATCAAAAGCAGAAAAATTATGTTTAGCACACATGTCCCTGTTCCCTTCCTAGTAATCTTTTAAGGCTATTGGCTGCTTTGGGCACTGCTGAGAACTCAAGTAACATCCCATGCACACCACACTATTTTTTAAGTTGTATTCAGTCAGTCACAATTGTTGAAACATGTTGTTTCTCAAGTTCTCTCTCCTATATACAGCATTTTTCGAGTACCTGCCCTTCTCACTGCCCTCTTCTGTATGATCTTTCTACAATTTATCTTTTGACTATTAATTTAACATTCAATTTCCCTCAGGTCTCTTCCAGTGGTAGTGTTAGGTGCTCACACTCAAACCTAAAGACTTGTACTATTCTAAAGAGCAAAATGAAGCAGCCTTACCTTGTTTTGAAACTTTTTTTCACTTTGTTCATCTGTTGACCTACCAAGAAGGTCTAATACTGACCAACCTGGAATAAAGCCCTGTTGGTTTCCCAATTTTTCATTACCATGGACATTTCTAGTAAACTGCCCTCCAAGGTTTATTCTGGGGTGGCTTTTTATGTTTCTTTTGCTGGATTTTATGCTTTGGTCTTCTCTCCAAATTTCTAACAACTTAATCTTCTTCCATCTAATTGTGCAAGGCCTTTTGTCAGTGATAAACCTTTATTCTAAAACACCAGTATTGATGCTAGAAAACAGTCTCCATGCCATGTACAAGTACTAAACCCATTCTGGTGATTCTTTTAATTTTTCCTTTAGCTAGCTTTCTCATTTTAGTTATTTGTGTGATTTCATCCCCTGCAAGCATCCATCTTACAGAAAACATGAAGTCTCAATATCCTATAAGCTCTTGGCAAGTCATGTAAGCAGGTAGGTATCTTTAATCTTTACACTTCTGTTCCACATTGCAAGAGCAGTTCAGAGTCTTGTCTTCCTTTTTTTTAAACTCCTCTACAAGTATCGCTCTTAAGGGAAAATATGCTACAACTTTCTGGAAAAAACCTACCTAGTAAGCAAAAGAAGAGTCATGCTTGACCTGCCTGGAACTAATTAATGTGTTATGTTTCAAAGTTAAATACAGCACAAGATAATATATTAAAATGTAGCATGCTAACTTACCTCCTTGCTTATAAACTGTTAATTCCCGTACAGTTTCCAAGAACTGCCAAAACTTCTCATTACCATCTTCTGCGATAAATTCACTGTTTAAAAATAAAAATTAATTGCCCATAGGTTGACTTTGTCCAAAGATGTACCACAGTAAAAACCTTCTGTTGTTTAAAATAATAAATACCCATCAACAACCAAATGTTAGATACTCAATGACTAACAACCATCTCCATCGCATGAACACTGAACTGAGCTGTATTTTGGTCAAAAGATATTTTGAACAAAGTACTATCACCCAACTCAACAATCAGAGCCGTAAAGCATGCAGGCTATTCTCTTGATGCAGAAAACACCCAAAATGTTCACTTTACTTTTCCACAGATATTCCAACACACACTTATAAATGAAATAAATTCAGTACATAAATTTTATTTAATAGTAGCTAAATATACAAATAAGAACACACACTCTGTCAGGTTATAGTTTTCATTAAATTACAGGCTTTCATCAATGACATCTACTTTGCTGCGCATGGAGGGAGATCGTCAATTTCTGAAGCACTTTCAAACATGGGTTAATCCTTACAAAGCATAAAAGGTAAGGTTTACTTCATATCAAATGCCATCCTTCCACTTTATTTCCAAACTGAAACAGGCAAAATTTAGATTAGATATACAGAAGAAATTCTTTACTTTAAGGGTGGTGAGGCACTGGAACACCTTTCCCAGGGAAGCTGTGGATGCTCTATTCCTGACAGTGTTTGAGGCCAGGTTGGACTGAGTAAACTGGCCTAGTGGAAGATGTCCCTGCCCATGGCACGGGAGTTGGAACTAGATGGTATTTAAGGTTCCTTCCAACCCAAACCATTCTGTGATTCTATGATTTACTGGTAACACTTCTAAGCTTTGTGGTTTTCCTTAAGGGAACATCATTTGCTTTCCCTCCCCCTGCTTCTGTCTACCAAAAACTTCCATTTGCTAGCATGACTACATTGTTTTCTCATCTTTACTTTGGAAGTTTGCCTCCCCTTTGATTATAGACGCTTGCAGTTCTCCCCTTCATGTTCTCCAAACAACAGCAAGTAAGTTTAAAAGCAAAACAATTAAGCCAAATGGGCATGGGAGCCACAAGCACCAAAAACTGGAAAACATTTTCCCTTCCTATTGTGAATCACAGAGTGGTTTGGGTTGGAAAGGACCTTAAAGATCATGTGGTTCCAATCCCCTATAGACAGGGACACCTCCCACTAGACCAGTTTGCTCAGAGCCCCATCCAGCCTGGTCTTGAACACTGCCAGAGATGGAGCATCCACAGCTTCTCCGGACAACCTGTCCCAGTGCCTCACCACCCTCACAGTAAAGAATTTCTTCTGTACATCTAGTCTAAACCTACTCTCAGTTTGAAGCCATTCCTCCTTGTCCTCTCACTGCATGCCCTTCTAAGAAAGGGTCCCTTCCCAGCTTTCGTGTACGCTCCCTTCAGGTACTGGGAGGCTGAAATTAGGTCACCCCAAAGCCTTCTCTTCTCCAGGCTGAAGTTATGATTACAAGTTAACAACACCTTTTAAAATACCACCGTGTCTCACTCTTACAGGGTTACATCTTCACTAGTACGTTTATAATCACTTAATTAACGTGCAAACTACTTGGGGGAGACGAAGATGTTGTTACTCAGTGAAGGCAGGGATTGTGTAATTGGCCCATTACATCTCAACCCAGAGACGTGCAAAACGCCTGGGCAGGTTAAATACGAAGCCGCTTGTACAGCTCCCTCAAAGCGTGGGAGAGCCTTGCCAGCACTGTCCGAGGGGAGAAACGCTCTCCGAGCGGAGAAAGCAGTTCAGCCTCACATCCAAGGAGCACTTTAACACACACTCCGACAGGGAGAAACGCGGCCATCCCCCTCTGACAGCCCTCCTTCCCGCTCCGCGGAGGAAAAAGGGGGTCCCTCCGCCCTCCTGTCCCCCAGGAGGCACGCGGGACAATGCGGCCGCTGGCAGGAGAAGGAGGAGAAGGAAGAGGAGAAGGAGGAGGCTGCACGCACCTCGCCTCCAGCAGCAGCGGGGTCGCCGGCCACTTCGCCGCCAGCCGGGCGGTCACGGGCTGCGAGGAGGAGGCCGGAGCGGTGCCGCAGAGGCGCGGCCGGGGGCACAGCAAGGCGAGCAGCAGCGCCGGCAGGACCAGCACCGTCCAGCCCGCCATGAGGAGCAGCGGGGCTCGGGGAGGCCCAGCCCCGCACGGCCCCCGCGCCCTGGCGCAAGCCCCGCCCACACGGCATGTCGCGCTCCTATTGGCTGCGCCGTCCCCCGACGTTGCGCTATTGGTTGGCCCGAAGGCCAATCAGCGGCTGAGGGCACATAAATAGCGGGGCGGCCGGCGCCGTGACACGCGGCGCCGGCAGCGCGCAAGCGCAGAGAATGGGCTTACCGCCCCCCCCC